>JAVRKA010000057.1:2400000-3000000 GCA_034508555.1 Venustoraphidia nigricollis | reverse complement strand
TCATAGAGAAGGATGCTGTTCACGCTGTCAAGAGGCTTCATTGGTGGTTAATATTTAGAGTGTGTAATTTATTCTATGACAACAATTACAAAAAAACCTATCATATTATCAGCTTAACAGCGCTTATGAACCTACTACGTCACGGCAGTCGCGTGACAAGTATTGACTTTTTGAAGCGAATTTTGAAACGGAATTTAAATTACATGATTTTTAAAGCGGGAGTCGTGTTTAAAAAACTATAGTAAATATTTGTAGTTATATAAGGTACTTATGCACGATTTAAAATACTTTCCCAAAAATAGTCAACATCCCTATTGTGAGTATGTGAAAGATTCACCTGTACACGCGGTTAAGTATAGAGAACTACCGGTTACGTACGGGCGGCGACTCTGCTAAAATAATGAATATCAGAGCTCAACAATGAGCACAACTGCCATACATATCGGAACCGTATACATATTTAAGCGAACACACAGTTACACACATATCTTGTCTCTGTCATGCGAGCGTCTATTTAAAGCTGCGTACACAATCAATCGAGTACTGTAAATTCCGCGCTGACTAAAAATTCAACTTATTCTTTTAACAATGTTGGATCACTTTCACACAGTTTGTGCTGAGACCCAGCGGTAAGAGGCGAGGTAGGCAAAAGACATATTGTGAGTGTGACCTTCTTTAGCTCTGTCTCGCTCAAATCATCCGCACGTTTCAATTTTTGGCTGGTGCCAACTGTGACGCTAAAAGATGTTATTGAAAGGGTGCCGCTGTCAATTGATTACTCTAATTTTTGGAAATATTTTGAAGATTTAAAAAAAAAAACCAACAAAGGAAGAGTCACTTTAGGTTTGTGATGGAACAGTTTGGTGAAATAAATACGAATAAGATAGTAGTGTGACATTGAAAACGTGTGTTTTTTGGCACAATTAATGCCAACTTGTTTCTAGTAAATCGTACATAAATTGCAAAAGTAGTCCATTAGAGACCTAGATTTGTTCTTTATCTTCTATACAGAGAAATAATGTTTGCAAAATGTTGACGAATAAGTCTACAATCAGCTATCAGCCGAAGCCCTATTTTTGGCATAAATTCAGAACTTTCCGACAGCCTTAAGGGGACTGTTTCTTCAGATAATAAATATGCTCTCGGGAAATTTCGAACTGTGGTCGCAAAATTCAATTTATTGCTGTTTTTATTAGCTGTGATTAAACACTAAGTTTCAAAAAAATTTGGCTTGTTTAAAAAAATCAAAACATATTATATTTTTGCATTAAAAATTGAATTAAAAACGTGATATTCTTCAATATTGCTTCGAATTACGGTATGGCAAATAAACATGTTGAAGTTTTTGGTTTACAAACTTATGTTAAAAATAATGACAAATTTGGATTGCTCAGTATTTTTTTTCAAATCTAATTTTTCTGTAAAAAAAATTTGTGTAAAACTTGTGCTAATTTTCTCGTTTTTGTCCATTTTTATCGTTTTATAAATAATTATATGTAGACTGTTTTCGATTGCCACCGCGTCCTATACTTGACTCTGCTGCCCATATGAATTTAAATGACAGCTGACAGAATTTGTTAAGAACAAATTCATTTTGTATAATTTGCACTCGGCACTTGGTAGTACACGATTACTGATAACAAATAAATAAAAACCCGGGTCGCAGTGCCAAAACCCTGCCGACAATATAGTGTATTTGTTTGTATAGGGCAATGTGGTTTTATACTTTTATTATGTGAAATTAAGTTTGTTTTTGGGCAAAATAAAAGATTTAACCCCTTAATACACCCCTTAAAATAACATTTTTTTTCTCAATTGTAATATTATAATCAATCTAACGTCTCCACCGAATTAAAGACACCATTCAATAAATAACTCACTATCTGCAAATTAGTGTTTTCAAAAAATTTGTAAGTCCGGTCCTGTCGGGCCGATTTTATTAAAATTTTAGAGACACTTTTTAATTACTACTAAAGGGTTAAATGTTAATTTTGAAACGATTCTGAGAATTTTTTCGGTATTTTGGGGCCCAAAAACTTTTTTCAACCCCTAAAAACTACCCTTAAAATGCCCCGATTACGCCCATTTTAAATAGGCTTCTTGCGGTGATGGATTTCAACACGTGGGCCAAATTTCGTTAAAATCAATTAACTCTTTCGAAAGTTATTGCCCCGCACACACACACACACATATATATATATATATATATATATATATATATATATATATACATATATATATAAACATTTTTAAAAATGGTGCCAAAGTGTTTAGGAGGCTATGAAACGTCGAGAAATTTTGGTCCGACCCCTATGTCCCGCCATCCGACCGACGCCAATAGTGTATGTTGCCATATGGCAAATACACTAAAAACACTTGAACATTCTACAAAACTTATTATTAAATTATTTCTCGACGATCCTTTCGGGCCATAAATTCATCTTCAGGAATATAAAACATATGTTTTATATTCCTGAGGATGAAGTTATTGTTCGAAACGATCGTAGAGAAATAATTCAATAGTATTTTTTGTAGAATTTTCAAGTGTTTTTATTTCGTTGTTATTAAAATTTTTTGTTTTACTTTACACACTAGTGCGAAAAAGGATCATATTACAATGCAGACTTAAAAAGCAATTATTTTATTTTATAGGCGATTGTGCAAGAATATGTTTATACGAACGAGCGTAATATATTGTTGCTTACAGACTGCTAGCATACAATACGTTTTATACACACAGATTCATGCCACGTAGACTTATACTAGCTTAGGCTTTAATAATGAGATTATTTTAGCTTTATACATTCTCTACCTCTAACAATGCGTTAGATAAGTTTATTTTATATCAGCTACCCCTCACAACCTTGTGTTCTATCACCTTCCGCATATCGTGTGTTTGTTTTTGAATATGTTTATTAAGGCTGTCGGAACGCTCTGAATTTAGTTTCTGCTGAGATCCAGCGGTAAGGGGCGAGGCAGGCAAAAGACATATTGTGGGTGTGACCTTCATTAGCTCTGTCTCGCTCAAATCATCCGCACGTTTCAATTTTTGGCTGGTGCCAACTACGAGGCTAAATTTTTTTTTTTGCAAAGGTGCCGCTGTCAATTGATTACTCTAATTTTTGGAAATATTTTGAAGACTTAAAAAACTTTTCCGAAAAAGGAAGAGTCACTTTAGGTTTGTGTTGGAACAATTTTGTGAAATAAGTACGAATAAGGTCATAGTGTGACATTGAAAACGTGTGTTTTTTTAGCAAAATTAATGCCAAATTTTTTCTAGTAAATCGTACATAAATTACAAAAGTAGTCCATTAGAGACCTAGATTTGTCCTTTATCTTCCTTATAGAGAAATAATTTTTGCAGAATGTTGACAAATAAGTCTACAATCAGTTGACAGCCGAAGCTCTATTTTGGGCTTTAAATTCAGAGCGTTCCGACAGCCTTAAGCGATATATTATATTTTACGTTAATAGGCTATTTGTCTGTTATTTTCAAAATGTCTTAAAATGTTATCCTCGTTTAGTACACAGGAATTTTTATTTTTTCTAACTGTAATGATTTTATAGAATAAAATAGCACTCAAAAGTTTAAATACATAAATTAGCACAAAACATGAGCTACATGTTTACCAGCTCGTTTTTGCACTCTTTTCTTAATGTGGTATTAATAAAAATTGGAATTGGAAGTTTCGATTTTTCAAAGTTTTTAAATTAATTGAAATTCGCCAATAGTTACTCAAATCAATAAGCGTTTGTAAAAAAACTAGTTCTCAAGCAGCCATTCAACTCATGTTACCGAAAAAAACTGACACGCGTACACTACGGATTTTTTGAGTACTAGATACTAAAAATATGACTATATTCAGAAACGTAGCGTGCCTTGGCGGGTCCCCGTATGAAAATTTGTTTGGGGGCCCTTCCCCCGTTGAAGTAAATGACTTAAACGGGGAAATCCCGCACCCCGCGATAACCGATGTAGGGTGTTGCCAACTTTTGAACGCGCGCTTTACGCGGGAAAAAAAGAAATTGCTTTTTTTTGACTTTTGTCATTTCTGAAATAAAAAAAATTGGAAGTTTTTATTAATTTTTGCTTACGCACGTTGAGGGCCTCCGTGGCCCGGGGGCCCCGGATAATTGATATGGCAAATACGGCGGTAGCTACGCCCCTGACTATATTATAAAAGAAATAAAGATGACGTTATTGGTTACTTTCAGGTAACACGTACTTTGGTGACAATGACTTCCAAATACCGGTGATTTTCAACAGCGACCAGTGATCACCGGTAAGGCTACGCGCGTGCAGTGTCGTTAAGTTAGCGACCAGTGATTGCCGATCACTGGAAAGACTATGCACGTGTAGTCTCCAGTAGCTAGTCTGAAATGAACTCACGTGTCGCTGCAAAGAACAGTGAAATCCAAATATTAGCGACTCAGTCACAAGTAGTGAAATATTGCTCATCTCTAAGTTATACGGTGATTGTACACGAATCTAAAACATCCGGTATATGCTAACTATATCAGGGGGCGAGGGGTTAGGAGGTGATAAAGTTGCGGCTGGTATGAAGTGTTGAAAAGGCTCCTCATGTCAGAACGTTGTTGCTATTTCAATTTGTATAACTAGCTAGCTAAAGACATTGCCCTATTATAGTTAATGTTTAAACGCTTTAAAATACGCATTATTTAACTTACTAATTAACTGAGAAATAATTAATTAAAGACAAAATTTTTATTTTTTAGTTTTCTTATTGATGGTTAAAAAAATTTCGCTAAACATTTTAAGTAAACTTTCTAGAAGAAACAAAAAGACCACAAAGTTGAAATTCCTGCACTGCGCCACACACGATGTCCGACGCGAAGCCGAGAGCATCATGTGTCGCGCAGGGCAGGAATTTTAATTTTCTGGTTGTGTGGTGTATACTATTTTTCTTTATACCCGGTCGAAAGTACGTACTTTCGTATCAGTGTGCTCGCTCCCTCTGGGCGTAGCTACAAAATAAGTATTGCTTTAGCCTTTAGGTGCAAAAAAACTATTTTATTTTTGGATATTGATTTCTTAGCATGCCAGAATTTGGAAGTTGTAACTTGGATATATATTAAGTGGATTAGCGTGTGACGAAGTAAGAAATAAATTTCTTCGTAAAGCCTGCTTCAGACAGAAAGAACTATTAGCAGAATTTAACAAATACTTATATATATGATAATATTACAATAATTTTGCACGTGGGCCCTTGTTGAACAAAAATTACGAAATATGACCTTTTCAATACCAGTTTAAATAACAGGGAGATTTGATTACCCAATTTTGTTATACAAAATAACACATTTTATTAGAATAAAGGTTACGACATTATTTTCTCGTTTAAAATGATACCGAGTTTTACAACAAAAGTTTTTCCGATTAATGTACTGGTGCTGTTAAGTATTTTGTAAAAATCAATTATGTACATTCAACAGGGAAATCACCCCATACAGTTGTAATTTTACCATCTTCCCTGAATTGATCGTTTATCTTAGGGATTTGATCAAATCTCCGTTTACATCATTCAGCGACAGAAACATATCGGTAGAATGTTCTTACCAAATGTGGATGGTTTTCTTTCCCAGTTCGGGCTTATCAAAAACAGAAACGTACGTTTTAACTTGTTAATCAGTTTTTGTGTGTATATGTTTGCAGTAGGACTTTCTTAGGAAACTTACGAAGAAATTTACTTCTGACTTCACCACACGATAATTCTCTTAAGCTTCAAGTTACAACATCTGAACGGTCTGGTATGTTTAGCATGACGGTAAGAAATCTATACGTAAAAAAGAAATGAATACAAACACAGTTTGTCTTTTTATAGGCGCGACTGATTGATTTTAATTTAATTTACATATTGCCCACTTTTACAAATTTTACCACTAATAAAAAAACTACTTATGCCATCCTTCACGATTTTTATTTTAATTAAATCTAATGACATACTACCTAATGAATTTCTTAAGTTTAATGACGATGTCGTTTAAAAGTGTTTTGCAGTCTAACGAAAAGTTTACTTTCATTAAAAAAATATGTTAATATTTTAGGGGTGATACCGTAAGATTGCGCTGCTTAATAAAAACTAGTGCACAAAAAAGATTTCCTGCATATGTTTGTTTTGTAAAAACAAAATTTAAAAATACTAGATTACTTAAGTTTGGTCACTTTACTCTTCCTCCCGTTTTAAAAAATAGTACTCTACCAGATAACACCAGGTATAAAAGACTTAAGCCTGAAATTGTTAAATTTATTTTTTACTGGAGTTAAGTATTCTCTTCCGTTTAGTATTAATGTCTTAAAAACTAGATTCCTAAAAGAATCTAGTTTTTAAGCCCTGACACCAAAGAGCAATTCATATGCACAAACATGGCTATTACAAAAGCTTTAATTTTCTTTTGCACACATTTCGATGTACGGGAGCCTTCTAAATATAAGCTCAATAAAAAGAAACTTTGCTTTTGTCTGAGTCTGGGACATCAACTTGCCTATTATATGTCAATTTCGATAGTGTAGCATTTATACTATTACAAGTACAGATGGGAAAAACGGGTCTTTTTAGTGATCTGCATCTTTGCATCTGGATCCCGTATGTGAGCCGGCTCACTGAACCGGTTCAAAAAGAGCCGAGTTCTGAATATGTTACTGCAGTCTGCCACTGAGTTATCTAGTTCAGTCAATCATATCACGACCTGTATAGAATCAAGAATGCATAGCCAAACATGTGATGCATGAGTCATTATTGAGCTGACAGATGCATCAAAGCAAGAACTGATACGTAAGTGTAAAAAAAGTGCTTCTGTGTGTTAAGTGTTTCACTGAGTCATGCGGATCCGTTGATCCGTCGGCTCAAAAAAAAGTGAGTCGGCTCTCACGGATCTTCTGTCGGAGTCGGCTCTTTGAACCGGTTCAGATCTGAGTTACCCAATTCTAATTACAAGCTATAAAAGGCTGTGAAGGTTCCACCCTTACGGTACAGAACTATAAAAATAACTTTGTATATAATATCTAACCTCGTATAATGGGTTATATTACACGAGCGGCAGCGAGCTTCAACAGTGACAGTATCCGTAAGACCATTTTGCACGAGATATTTTTTGCACGCACCTCCTATAAAATTATTACCTTCACATCATTTTCAAAAAAATTCACTTTTGGACAAATCTGATTTCTACTAGTAAGGTACAAAAAACAAGTGGCAGACAAACAGTGATTTACTATGGCATGGATATAACTCGACCAGTTTTGTTTTACTTTATTGCACTAGTGCGTTATTGATCATGTAACATTCGTGTAAAGTATCTATTTTATAGGGGGTAATACAAAAATGTAATTACGCACTTACGTGATATTTTTAGATGATTAAATTTGTAAAATTAAACACAGAATAAATGTATAATTAATAAAAAAATTGATTTGCCTGCTACGTACCTTTGATGTCTTCTATTTTTATGAACGAATCAATCATTTCAATTTTCATTCGAAAGTTGATTTTAGTTTGTATTGTGTTAACAAGTACTATGCATATTTTATAACTTATATAACCGCATATGCTGCATGGCTGATTCATTTAATATGTACCAAATATCTACAGAAGAATCAGCGGTATCCAACGTGTGGTATATTAGCCAATTATTGCAAAAATATATTACCACTTAACGTACCACGACCGGTCAAATGACCGATTGTAAACTTTTGATCAGAAAATTCTCATACAATGTTACAGCTTTTTCACATATTTTGACTTCATGACTTTTCTATAAAATATATACAATTAATTTTACATAATTTAATTACATTTTTATTTTTTAAATCTGATAAAACCAATACTTTTCCATTCAATTAGGAAAAATAATATCGGTTGCGAATACCCAATACCGACGTCAATATTTTTGTAGTTAGAATGATTCTGTTGCTTAATTGGCTGGAATGTTACCATTCCAACGCACAAGTGGGGAATGGTACTAGTTTAAGTAAAAATTTTACAATGTTTTTTCGTTTTGAGGTCCCTTAAATCCAAAAAACGTATTTTTGGAAAAATTCTGTGCGCCTGTTTGTCTGTTAGAATGTTAGTTTGTTAGCTGTGAGAGCCCGATACAGGTTAAACAGATGAACGGATTGAAACCAAATTTTGAGAGAATGTTTGGCATGCAAATATGAAGAGCCCTATTGTTTTTGGCGCATGTGCAAAAGAAATATATGCTATAACGTTGTTTTTCTCATGAAATGATATACTTTTCCATAAGTATTTATGTTCTGTTTAGTTTTCTAAGAAAATTGTGTAAAAACATTTTTTTTCTATACTTTATAGTTTCGGAAATATTTTGAAAATAGAAAAAAACAGTTTTTCTTTTGTTCTGGACTTTTTTTTATGTTGGAATGGTTCTGTCGGCCAATTAGCTGAAGTTTTTTTCCTTATTTTAAATACAAAGTTGAAATGGTCTACGCATGTTTTGAGCAACATGTAAGGTTATATAAAAATTAAAAATGCTTTCTTGGAGTAAAATACGCTATGAAAGATGAAGATATACTGGTTCTGCTAACGTAAACGTTACCTCAGCATACAGAACCACAACACAAATCATTTGATTCTATTTTAGGTATTTCCAGTGTTCCAACTCGCATATATTATGTACAAAGGTTTAAATTTTAAATGTTCTCGTTCTTCACTTTGTACTTTAAACACTATACAGTTAAATCTCTGTTCGTAATCTAATAGCACAAAAAAAGAGTTTAGAAAAACTAAAACAACACGCTGTTATGAACTAAAAAATGCAAAATTAGCTTTACTGTAAAAAGCGTGGGATGCTATCTTCTTATATTTTCATAATAGCTCTACGTTTACAATTAGCTAGTAAATGAAAAATGTATTGCCGATATTAAGCACTCCACGCTTTATACAGTAAAGCTAATTTTGTTGTCAAACTATTTTGCATTTTTTAGTTCATAAAAGCATATTAATATTTCTTTGGCGTGATTAAAAACTAATTTTTAATTTGCATGCGGATAATTTACTGAAATAAAATCTTCAAAAAATTTCAGAATATACTTACAAAAAATTAGCCTCAAATATTTAAAAAAAATTTCGAAATTTTATTTTGGTTTTTACTTTTATATTCAATCCATTGAATAATTAAAAACACGATATTATAAATTCCACTGGATGACATTTAAAACGGCTATTGTTTGTAACCAAAGGTTATACTCGCCTAGTATATTATACAGGGTGTCTCACCGAACGTTGGCTAACATGGGTAACTTTGTTATTAGTGGAGATAGAAAGTCGGTTAAATGGGCAAAGTAGTGCAGAAAATTGGGCTCATTAACATCCCGTCGAAAAAACAATTGAATTTTGACACCCTATGAATTTATTCAAAAAATAGTGAAAATTGCCATTTATGAAAACTGGCCATAACTTTTTTATTTATGAAGATATTTGAAAATTTCATTAACCATTTTTTGATAACTTTTTAAGGTCTTTTCAGTGGCATAGGTTTAATGTTTTTATTTCCACTACATAATGAGATATTGACATGAACTTTAGTTTTTCTTATGGACGGCATTTTTGATTTTCAAATATTCGAATTCTACTTATTTTTCTGATTAATTTGACATAGCATATCCTATATCTAAACCAATCAGAAGCTACAGAACTGACCAAAATAGCTTTTTGGTGTTATCAAAGTGTGCTGTGTAAAACAAAATTTGTTGAAACAAATACATATCGACAGGTTAACAATCTGTCGAGCGATCGCTACAGTTTTGCTAATTCATTTTGTTTGATTTACTCTCTAGAATGGCTCAAGCATTCTCAAATTTGGAGAAACAGGCTATTTTTGCGCATACATTCAGCGTAACAAAAATACCACGTGGGCTCAAGCAGAATACTTGAACCTTTATCCAGAAAGGCGACAGCCTTATTCAATAACTTTTAGGAACTTAAATAGAAATTTAAAGGTATACGGATCATTTTCAAAGAAAAAAGGCAACATTCGACACTGTGAAGAAGAATTAGGTTTAGCAAACGTTGAAATTAACGGAGAAAAGTTCCTAAAAGTTATTGAATAAGGCTGTCGCCTTTCTGGATAAAGGTTCAAGTATTCTGCTTGAGCCCACGTGGTATTTTTGTTACGCTGAATGTATGCGCAAAAATAGCCTGTTTCTCCAAATTTGAGAATGCTTGAGCCATTCTAGAGAGTAAATCAAACAAAATGAATTAGCAAAACTGTAGCGATCGCTCGACAGATTGTTAACCTGTCGATATGTATTTGTTTCAACAAATTTTGTTTTACACAGCACACTTTGATAACACCAAAAAGCTATTTTGGTCAGTTTTGTAGCTTCTGATTGGTTGAGATATAGGATATGCTATGTCAAATTATTCAGAAAAATAAGGAGAATTCGAATATCTGAAAATCAAAAATACCGTCCATAAGAAAAACCAAAGTTCATGTCAATATCTCATTATGTAGTGGAAATAAAAAAATTAAACCTACGCCACTGAAAAGACCTTAAAAAGTTATCAAAAAATGGTTAATGAAATTTTCAAATATCTTCATAAATAAAAAAGTTATGGCCAGTTTTCATAAATGACAATTTTCACTATTTTCTGAATAAATTCATAGGGTGTCAAAATTCAATTGTTTTTTCGACGGGATGTTAATAAGCCCAATTTTCTGCACTACTTTGCCCATTTAACCGACTTTCTATCTCCACTAATAACAAAGTTACCCATGTTAGCCAACGTTCGGTGAGACACCCTGTATAATTTCCAAATGACAGAAAGTGCATTGATTACGTCCATATGTCATTTTAGCCTGAGCTTCTTGGTGGCCAACTTCATACAGTTGAATATTAGTTAGCGTGGCCAACTTCATACTGTCGAATATTCGTTAGCTGTTTTCTGTTAACATTTCACTCTCAACGCGCCAAAAGAAGTATAACTTCAGAAATTAATACAGTTACAAATAAATAGATATGTTAGTATTCTAATATTTTAATAAAATGTATTTATTTACTACAATAGCTGATTATCCTTGGACAAGTCTTTAGACCTGAGGTTTTCCACTCCTATTATAGATAACGGGTGCCTATGGAATGTGCAGTTTTCCACCAAATTTACTTGGCACGTTTATTCATACAGAATATCTTTTGCCTCCATGTATTTTATTTTTCTATGTATAGTTAACATACTAAATGTGTCGGTACAAACATAGAGAGAATAAATAGTACAGAGAGTAAATTCGATTCATAAATTTTTAATTTTTATATTATTAGGGTATGCACTCGTCTACAGTACATTTTGGAAAAAACAGTATTGTTATTAGTTTATTTGCCATATGGCAACATACACTATTGGCGTTGGTCGGATGGCGGGACCTAGGTGTCGGACCAAAATTTCTCGCCGTTTCATAACCTCCTAAACACTTTGGCACCATTTTTAAAAATGTATATATATATGTGTATATATATATATATATATATATATATATATATATATATATTTATATGTGTGGGCAATAACTTTCGAAGGAGTTAATTCATTTTAACGAAATTTGGCATACATATTGGAATCCATCATCGCACGAAGCCTATTTAAAATGGACCCAATCGGGTCATTTTAAGGGTGGTTTTTAGGGGTTGAAAAAAGTGTTTGGGCCTAAAAATACCGAAAAAATTCTCAGAATTGTTTCAAAATTGAAATTTAACCTTTTAGTAGCAATTAAAAAGTGCTCCTAAAATTATAAGCAAATCGGCCCGACAGGACCGGACTTACAAATTTTATGAAAACACTAGTTTGCGTATACGAATTTATTTACTGAAGGTCATATTTAATTTGGTGCAGATGTTGGATTGATAACAATATTTCAACTAATAAAATTATTATTGTAAGGGGTGTATTAAGGGGTTCTTTTTTTTTATTTTGTCCAAAAACAAACTTAAGTTCATGTAATAAAGCCACAGTACCTGTATTAGCAAATACACTATATTGTCGGCAGGGTTTTGGCACTGCGACCCGGGTTTTTTTTGTGTCGTATCGCGGAATCGAAAGCTGTAAATCTAAAATATCAGCAAATTGTCATTTCCAGAATGTTCGCCATTCCAGTCTATATTAAATATTTTTGTATTACTTTTGGATTAATTTTTATCGTAAACTTAAGCAAAAATATGTTTACATCTGACGGACAGACACACAAGAACAATTTACGCTCTTTATGTTTCAATTGCAGTCAGTCTAAAAATATAGATTTACTAACACTAAGCACTGTAATTTTCAATTTATATAGATTTTCTAAAATTACTCCAACAATTAATTAATCGCATAAAACACAGCACCGACGAATTTGACTTTAAATGCGTCTATATTTGCAGGCGATATTAGTAACATGTTGCTCAGATCGCGCTTCCTTGCAGGTCACCCGGGTTGCTCAGTTCACACAAGTATATCGTCGAAAAATTGTTTACATATTGCCCCGTTGGTGGATCCCCACTCCTTTACTGAAAAAGTGACAGCGAATGTATATCATGTCGCCGTTGAATCGTAGGTCGCCCAAGCTGCTCAGATCACTCATGTCGGGTGTATGGTCGATAGATTTCTTTCATATTGTTCAATTGATGGATCCCCACTCCTTTAGAAAGAGACAGCTAATGGATATTGTATCGCCGTTGAATTGCAGGTCACCCGGGTCGCTCAGATCACTGCAGTCGAGTGTATGGTCGATAGATTGCTTTCATATTGCCTCATTGGTGGATCCCCACTCCTTTACTTAGAAAGAGACAGCGAATGGATATCGTATCGCCGTTGAATTGCAAACGCCCGAGTTGGTGAGATTACGCAAGTTAAGTATATCATCGATAGATTGCTTTCATATTGCCCTGTTAGTGGGTTCTTTACTTAGGAAGTGACAGCGAATGAATATCGTATCGCCGTTGAATTGTAGGTCGCCCGGGCTACTCAAACCACGGAAATCGAGTATATCGCCAATAGATTACTTTCAAAATTACCCGGGTGGTGGATTCCCACTCCTTTACTTAGAAAGTGACAGCGAATGGATATCGTGTCGCCGTTGAATTGTAGATCGCCCGGGCTGCTCAAACCACGGAAATCAAGTATATCGCCAATAGATTGCTTTTAAAATTACCCGGGTGGTGGATCCCCACTTCTTTACTTAGAAAGTGACAGCGAATGGATATCGTATCGCCCTTGAATTGCAGGTCACCCGGGCTACTCAAATCACGGAAATCGAGTATATCGCCAATAGATTTCTTTCAAAATTACCCGGGTGGTGGATTCCCATTCCTTTACTTAGAAAGTGACAGCGAATGGATATCGTGTTGCCGTTGAATTGTAGGTCGCCCGGGCTGCTCAAACCATGGAAATCAAGTATATCGCCAATAGATTGTTTTCAAAATTACCCCGTTTGTGGGTTCCCACTTCTTTACTTAGGGAATGCCAGCTAATGGATATCGTATTGTCGTTGAATTGCTTTCATGTTGCCTCGTGTGCAGACGGCCTTATGTATTCTGAGGTTAAATCACTCTCCATGTTATATTCGCTACTCTACACCTAGAGACATAGAGAAGAGGGGGGTATGAAATAAGGGTAGACATTACATTCGCATACCTATGGTATGTGCAGTTTTCCACCAAATTTACTTGGCACGTTCATTCGCATAGAATATCTACACACGTGGTTACATATTATCGCCACACACAGTTCATGTGTTTAGCTTTTATATAAAACAAGCCATGTTCGCATTTCTCCATTCTCTTACTACCCAAAACTAAATGCGTATGGTTTGAGGTGGACTCGTGTTATGTTATTTATTTACAGGTGTATTTTATATAAGTAAAGGTTTTTTTTATAAAATTATATTACACCACAGGATAGAAGCAGGTAATTCGTGAGTAACTGCACTTTTATGCCTTGTCCCCATGATGGATTTTTTTATAAAGTCACACATGCGCAAACACAACCTGAATTCGCACAGCCAATCATTTGCTAGTGGTTGAATGGCTGCAGATTTAATCTTGGTGGTTGTTTCTTTTCCGATATTTACAGAATAGGCAATTCACCAAGATTAAAGATTAAAATAGAATGGGGTGGTCTCTTGGCCCAAATGCACCACATCCTGAAAGGATTTTTGTGCTTTCCCTTTTACTGGATCTAGTCATCAAATAATCTGGATCTTCTTATGAGCTCCAGAAGATTTGCTACTAGATTATCCTGTGGAACTATTTCATCCTCATCTATGTAACCAAAAAAGGTTGTTCTCCTGTAAGTTAAAGCCTCACATTCGAACACGATATGGGTGGCTGTTTCATCCTCCATTTCGCAAAATCTACATAGTGTTGATTCCTGATGTATCCCCATCACATGTAGGTGTGTTCTCAAGAAAGCATGACCGGTTAAAAGCCCAATCACCTTTCTGAGTATCGGTCTGCTAAGTCTAATTAAGTCCTCAGTTAACCTTGAGGAAGGACCTGCTATCATTTTCTTCCCATGTTTGTTACCTAAAGCCAGGTCCCAATCTGAGAGATGCTGCTCACAGGTCCATCAGGCAATTCACCAAATCCAACATTTTCTCCACGACTTTGTTTTCTTCTGTATGTTCTTTGAGAAATCTCAGTCCAGCTTCGACTGAAGCTCTGATAGAACTGGTTGGTGCCGACTGATTACGTACTGAACTGGTGTTTACATTGCTGTATTCCGGATGTGGAGGGGTCTCAGAATACTTCTTTCTAAAACATGTCGGATGAAGCAAACACAAAGATTATAATGTTTCCATTACAATTCTGAAGTTTACCTTTCTTCCGATGTCGTCCGACATCGATTGACATCGGATTGGAAGAAATACGGATACAAATTACGTACAGCTTACGTTGCATAACACATTAAATTAATTAACGCGTTTACTTGTAAATTGTTATAATTTTGTTAAACGGAAATAAATAGGTTATCAATTAACGAGTATGAAGATAATTGTCAGAGAGAACTGTGTTTTTAGTACTGAAAAATTTGGAACAGTGTCTGTTTTAGATAATTTAGAACTCGTTGTGGTCATGTCAGGGTCAACCACAACGCGTGTCGATTTACGACCACACAGAAGTATTGCATATCGGTATTCGACCATTAAATAACATCCACAGTGCGTTGTGGTTCCTTTTTTGCTCGGTGAGGGTTTTCGGTATTCGAGAATCGACCGCGACATATAACTATTATGTTTCGACTGTATAATTCGTTAGTGAATTAAACATTTTGTTGTTGTTTTCACTTTTTCAATTTTGCAATTCAATATTTATTGTCCACACGACAAGAATCAGTTCATATGCTGTTGACGCAAATAAGCAAAGCGTTAACTTTTTATTTATTTATTTATTATTTTTTTATTTCTATGCATTCGTTTTTTGTTACGGCATTTACCGTCATATAACTAGTCCAGAGTACTAACGTTCAAACAGCTAAATTAATTGTTTTTTATTTATACTTTCTAATTAGTCAATAATGAATAAGTATTTATAAGGCGTGGAAATGCCTGAACTAATATCTTTTAAGAAAGTCCGTCTGATGTCGCTAGTATGCACTATTTTAACGTTAGTAGAAAAAAAATGTTTTTGTTCTGTGGTGTAAGTACAAATTTACAGTTTTCGAATTTTTCTCTTTACTTGTGTTATAAAACATTGCTTCCTGCCAAATTTGATTATTCTAGGTCAACGGGAAGTACCCTAGGTATAGATTTTAATTCCCTTACGAGCGTCAAAATATGCAGCATAAGCAGCCGTATCTTTTGATTGTGTTGGCTTAGAAGTTTAATTTTTTCACAGTTCCAAAAGTTGCAGATCTGACTATTTGGTATTAATTTCAACTTAATACCTCCACGCATTTCTGAGAAGAAGGATCTTGACAGACAGACAGACAGAGAGATGGAAGGACAACGATGTAATCCTATAAGGGAATCTTTTTGTCTTTTCAGGCATGAAAATTAATTGATGCATTTCCCCATTCAATATTATTTTCATTGTTTGAAAACACCGACCTTAGCAGCTTCCAAATAAACACTTTAGAACGTTTATAAGAAATTCTTTAAATTTAGAATATCAATATAATATTCTGGAACATCTGTAAATTTTTAAACTTTCCAGGTTACGTATGAACAATAGGTTGCGCAGAGACTACCGCTGTTTTTTTCGCACATGCAATATTAAAGTGGTCAGGAGGATATCAGATGTGGCGAGGTACATATATTTTAAAACGGTATGAGGTCAATGGTTCAGTGATGGTTCGCTAACTTTTCGGCAACGTCCGTTAATATTTCCAGCCGGCTGGTTTGATCCGTCCGTCGACTGGCCAGTTAATCACTCAGTTTGATCAGATAATATGCATTGCCGTATGTGTAAGATCACAACATCCTGGCTCACATTTTGTTCCAGTCTGTCAAAATGTGTCGTTTCCAGAGACGGTTCAAGTCAAAATTCTTATTTTGCCCTCCATCATCCCAATTGACTTACTATTTATAAATTAAACATTTATGATAACAGATAAATAAAAACACTTGAATATTCTACAAACAATTTTGTAGTTTCTAAAGTTTTGGAACGAAGTTCCTTATCGCGAGTTAGCGAGGGGACCTAGCCGAGAAAAAATGTAACATGCCACGAAAAACCGTAAGACAAAAAATGTAATATTCATGTCACAAAAAACCGTAAGACAAAAAATGTAATGTGTCACGAATAACGTAAGGATATACAATCGTATATTCTTTTTTTTAACTATATCTGTGGGTGTGTGTGTTTGTGTACGGGCAATAACTTCGGAAAGCGCTAATTAATTTTAGTGAAATTTAATTCACATATTGGAAACCATCACCGTACGAAACCTTTTTAAAATTGACCTAATCGGATCATTTTAAGGATAGTATTTAGGGATTGAAGAATGTTTTTGAACCCAAAAATATCGAAAAAATTCACAGCATCGCTTTAAAATTGAACTTTCAACCTTTAGAAGCAAATAAATAGTGTCGTTAAAATTTTAATAAATTCGGCAGGATAGGACCGGATTTACTGAAGCATGTGTATAATTTAGTGCAAATGTTCGAATGATAATAATATTACAATTGCGAAAAAAATATTATTTTAAGGGATGTATTAAGGAGTTACATTTTTTATTTTGCTCGAAAACAAACTTAAGTTCACGTAATATAACTGCCTGTATTAGCAAATACACTATATTGTCGGCAGGGTTTTGGCACTGCGACCCGAGCTGTTTTTCTTTTCTTTTTTATTTTTCCAGTGTCATCTATAAATTAGTTTCAGTATGTGCTGCCTCCATTTGATAAATTTTCAAATTATGATACTTACCTACAAATCTTTATTTTTTACATTTTTGATTTAAGCCTTGAATTAAATGTGGTCCTCTTAAACCACTCCTGCGTGTGGTTTTGTATTTATGGGTGCGAGGACTCACATTTACGCCAATGTGAGCAATTACATGCAGATGGCCTATAAATAATGTACGTGGAGATTTCTCTGCGTACAGTACGCTCATTATTTCATGTTATTTGCCGTCAATTTATACACCTGGCATCGAACCAAAAAGGGACACACTAATTTACTTAATTTAAATCAAAACTTAATATACATATATCTCTCCCAAAGGGTTATTCTGTTGTGCTTTCAATTTTTTATTTCCAGTATTGATTTTGTAGGAAACTGTTTTCTGTTTGCATGTAGCTCTGAAGTCATGATTACAATTAAATTAAAAAAAAAACATGTCCTTAAAAAGAAAAGAGGCGCATCGGTTTGTGGATATACGACGGAAGTTAGACTCCTTACGCATTTTTGTATCAATGTGTGTAAACGTATGCGTATTATTGAATGTTTTGTTTTTAATCTAAATATATAAAATCTGACTGATCTATCAACGCACAGCCAAAACTACTAACTCTAGACAGCTGAAATTTGGAACATAGGTTTATTTTATAACGTGAGCAACCGTTTAGAAAAGATTATTGAGAAATTAATAATATTGACTCTACCAACAGTAATATAATATTAAATAAAACGAAACTACTTGCGATTACTGTTCGAAATATTTTTTTATTTATAAAACGTTTCTACCAAATTTTTTTGGTCCTTTTCAATTTATCAAAATACAAAATAAATTATAATTTATTTTGTATTTTGATAAATTGAAAAGGACCAAAAAAATTTGGTAGAAACGTTTTATAAATAAAAAAATATTTCGAACAATAATCGCAAGTAGTTTCGTTTTATTTAATTTATTATTGAGAAATTTCAACCTTAAGGGGGGGAGGGTAAAACTTTGCAATAATAATAATAATAATATAATAATAATGGAAGTATCGTCTTTTTTTAAAGGTAGGAACTTGAAGATTTGAATTGTAGCTAATCATAAATAAATAATGTATTTCAGGGTTTTTGGGTTGTCACATTTTAGGGGGGGTAGAGTGTGTTGGTAATTCTTCTCCTCCTAAACGACTCGACCGTTTTTGATGAAATTTTTTTGTACTTAGGGAATCACCTGGATGGTTCCTAGCTATAGTTGGATACAGTAGGTGGCGCTCTTGTCAAGATCCAGAGTCTTTTTTTTTTATTTTCAACGATTTTTTTTTTTGATTTCTTACATAAAAAACAGTCCCAAATTAGCCTCCCAGTGCTAGCGAGGTCTGTGGCAGGACAATGTCTGCCACCAGATCCGCTAGTGTATTAATATAAGAAAAATAAAAAACACCGTTATTACATAATGAATTATTCATTTGTATTAGTTAGAAATCGGTCATTACTTTTAAAGTTATCTTTTTCTAAAACATTTCACAATACCATGACAACAATATTTTGTCGTTTTATATTAAAGTGTGTTAATATTTGTTTCATTACTCTTTTTTGCATTTCATTATCTATAACTCTATCAAACAAAAAAATCCGTTAAAGACCTATCATTTTATGCCACTAACAACCTGGTAACACGTACAACTGACCCTTTTTTGTGGGTCAGGGTTTAAAAATGTCCTTTATCTATTTTTATTGTCACATCGCAATTGACTTATTTACCGATAATAAATTAAATCATACAGTATAAATGTAAGTCACTCTCCTTTGTACATGCTATAAGTGCGTACCAGTCACGTTCCCACACAAATGCATTTTCACAAACACACACAGGTTTATCAGGTGTAATAAACAGCGAGATAATTAAGCGATAATGCTACCGCACGGTGTGCGTACGAGCATGGCAGCTAAAGCGTGGGATACACGGCACAACTTACAGAACAACTTGTCAGTACTAGTTTTGTTCTAATAAATATTAAACATTGAAGGAAAGTTTCGTTGAACAACAATTAAAAAAGATGCAGATGAAAATATAATTTTCGAAACGTTACTTTCATGATTATCTAAAAAGATTAATAACTTTCAAGTGAGCAATGTTGAGGTTATACGCAATAACAGTTACTACCTACTGCTGGCTGGCGACAGCCTCACGTATCAGTGTCCACGAGAAAACTCTTTCGGTCCGCTGTTATATAGATGGCGTGCGAGTGATTCCAACTGTGCATAAGCGTGTGATACACGGTACAACTTACAGAACAACTTGTCAGTACTAGTTTTGTTCCAATAAATATTAAACGTTGAAGGAAAGTTTCGTTGAAGAACAATTAAAAAAGATGCACATGAAAATATAATTTTCGAAACGTTATTTTCATGATTATATAAAAAGACTAATAACTGTCAATTGAGCAATGTTGAGGTTATACGCAATAACAGCTATTAGCTACTACTGGCTGGCGACAGTTTCACGTATCAGTGTGCACGAGAAAACTATTTCGGTGCGCTGTTATAGATGGCGTGCGAGTAATTCCAACTGTGCGTTAATGTTAGACCTTCTGCCTTCAAATCGAAGCCGAAAGTACGTACTTTCGACCGGGTGTAAAGAAAGAAATGTTTATTACCACTTGGCAATCGGTACTTACATTAATAATATGTATTATACTATGGCAAATTCCGCCATTCTTGGAATTGCTTTGGCGCCCAATCGGCTGACATTTTAGTTTTAAATTGAATGGTGTTCCTGACGCTTTAGAGAATAGCTTTTGATATAGATGTTCATGCAAATATGTATGGGTGTGTGTGTGTGTAAAAGAGAGAGATAGAGTGTGTTCATACATACGTAAACTCGCATATTATGCGCGCCTGTCGACTTTACGCAATGTACCTATGGTAGCACACATGAAACCGTGCATTTCAGATTATTTTGTATGGACCCTGGGGTGCGTTTAAAATGAACGCCCGACCGCATTCGAATAAATGATAACTATGTTCAGAATTAAATATCCGGGTAAATATTAATCATGGTTAAAATAAGCGTCTAAACACATCGCTGAACAGCTATCAATTTGTCGTGAGCACAGAATAGAAATTTTATACTACGAGGAAAATTAGTTTTGAAAATGTGGATAATAAGGCTGTTTTTTAGTGTATTTGCCATATGGCAACATACACTATTGGCGTCGGTCGGATGGCGGGACCTAGGGGTCGGACCAAAATTTCTCGACGTTTCATAACCTCCTAAACACTTTGGCACCATTTTTAAAAATGTTTATATATATATGTATATATATATATATATATATATATATATATATATATATATATATATACGTGTACGCGCGATAACTTTCGAAAGAGTTAATTGATTTCAACGAAATTTGGGCCACATGTTGAAATACATCACCGCAAGAAGCCTATTTAAAATGGGCCTATCGGGCTATTTTAAGGGTAGTTTTTAGGGGTTGAAAACTGTTTTTGGGCCCCAAAATACCGAAAAAATTCTCCGAATCGTTTCAAAATTGAAATTTAACCCTTTGGTAGTGATTAAAAAGTTTCCCCACAATTTTAATAAAATCGGCCCGACAGGACCGGATTTACAAATTTTTTGAAAACACTAGTTTGCAGATAGGATGTATTTAATTTGGTGTAGACGATAAATTGATAATAATATTACAATTAAGAAAAAAAATGTTATTTTAAGGGGTGTATTAAGGGATTAAATTTTTTATTTTCCCAAAAACAAACTTAATTTCACATAATAAAAGTATAAAACCACACGGCCCTATACAAGCAAATACACTATATTGTCGGCAGGGTTTTGGCACTGCGACCCGGGTTTTTTTTTCATAAACTTAATTGATTTTTATTTTAGTATACATAATAAATTCTATTAGTACAACTTTTTTTTAATATTTCTTCAGTGTGTAACGTTTTTTTTAAATATTAGTTACGAGATTACACTACTTGTCATCAAGTAGAAAAATACAGTTAAGATAATGTCCCGAAGTATGTTGCACTTAAAAAAAATTGAAAATCGTAATTTTATGTAACAAGCCGCTTCTTTTAGAAATATTAAACATGCATTAATAATATTGCTTCCTGCGTCGTTTGCAGTATAGTGTTAAAAAGTAAATACAAAAATCACAATAATTTCTTATGGGCAAAAACCAAATTGTAATTTGTAGATAAGTTCAAAAAGTCCTTGAGGTAATTTTAGACAGTTATTTTATTTTTTTTTTTTTTGTGTACAAATGATGATCGTACCTATGGTAGGTACTTAAATAAAAGATTACCTTAACAATTTTTCACTCATTTTTTTAAATACTTAGATACTTCTTTACACTACTATTTTTTATCGTATCTCTGTTAGTCTGCTTTTCGAAAAATCCAAGTTTACTAATAAGTATTTAAAAAAAAATGTTCTTATAATATTTTGAATAAATAACTTATAAAAGGTAATGAAATCATTGTTACTTCGTGTTATTCCATACAACGTAAGAGGTTCTGCTGTATTAATTATAAACTTACAGCTACTTGTATACTACTGTACATAGCTCGAGTAGAATACACACGTAATAATACTGATTGCGTAACATTGAGTGATTTTATACGTTTGTGTAAGCACAGTAAGTTCTAAGGTCATGAGTTCGCTTGTTTTAGCAATTAATGTAATATCTGTATTTTAACGTGTTTCTCAATTGTCACGACTTGAAATATTAATTTACAAATGTTGAAATTTAAGCTAAGTTCTCTAAAACTTCTACACAGCCTTTATTAAAACCGCTATTTACATTAATTTTTTTTTTAAGATCTACATAAAATTTACAAATAATCCGAAATAATAAACTATTTGTATATCGCGTTACGTAATGGCGTATATTACTAACTAGTAGTGATATGATGTCAAAACGAGCTTTTGCGAGTTTTAACAGTCACACGAGTCACAATATCATTGT
This sequence comes from Venustoraphidia nigricollis, assembly GCA_034508555.1. Taxonomy (NCBI): domain Eukaryota; kingdom Metazoa; phylum Arthropoda; class Insecta; order Raphidioptera; family Raphidiidae; genus Venustoraphidia; species Venustoraphidia nigricollis. The sequence continues at coordinate 2,977,683 of JAVRKA010000057.1, read as the reverse complement.
GCATCTGCTATAAAATAGCTACTTTTCACTTCATTTTCAATATTTTTTCAACATTTTTGACAGTTCAATTGTATTGCGAACGTCACTTCTTATATAGGTTAGTGAATGGTAAATAAATATAAGTTTACTGCGCCTATTGCCTATTACAAAAGAAAAAGTTACAGAATTCAAACATATGTTTGATCTTTCATCTCTCTATTTCCAAAGACAATGTACAAACACTTTTAAAAAAATATTGAACAAAACATTTTGAAATTATTTCAAAGAATCCAATATTAGGTTGTGAACTAAACCCTACTACGATCTTCGGTTGTTTAAAAATTATGGTAGGATAGCTATAGTTTACTATTATTGTTAAGAAAAACCCATTATTACAATTCTACATTGAAAAAAAATTTCAAACAACTGTGACTGCTGAAACTTATACCCGAATCTTCCCACTTTCGCGGCGGAATAATTTATCAATTATTCTACAACACATATCTAAACAGTCAATGTTTCTTATATTCAAAGCATATTTGTAACTTATTTCACATCATGCGAGAGCTAATATGAACCTTCTCAATAGTGAGCGTTTTGGTTAAATTAAAGATGAAAATTTCCACTCAGTAATAGCTATCGTACTATTTATTAATTTTGTCTTACGTACTATAATAATAATAATGTATTTATTTTGTTTATATACTAAATACGTCAGACAAAATGCATACTTAAAATGTCAGAAAAATTACATACAAAAGATACATGCAAAGTTATAAAAATGCGTTACCCGAAAGATTCAAAGTATTTAAAATCATACAGAGCATTCTTTAGTAACGTTTCGTAAATTTCCTATTTATATTGTGTTAATGTTAGCTCTTTTACTCTAGGAGGTAGTTTATATCGCAGTGAACATTTTGCTAATATAAAAACTACTATTAATTAGGTTAGATTGTCTACTTTTGTTTTTCATTACCGCACTAGTTTTCAAACAAAAAATTCGTTAATAGATGTGTAATTTATATTTTTAATCATATTATTAACTAGAGTGATCTTTATACGATTGATATAAAGTTACCTAGGTACGTAATTAACACATGTTTCTATGCTATTATTTCAAGTTATTGAAAAACTCGAGACATTTTTAAGTTTTCTCTTTAAAACTTTCCATAGTCTAGTTATTTAATTAAAAGTTTGTTTTTAACATGTATAGAAATATAATTTTTCTTGCGAATGTTTTATAACAATTGTTTGACCACGAAGGAATAAGCTATACACCCAGAAACGTTGGAATAACCATTAAACAACTATTCTATTAGTGGCTTAAATAGAAACATTCCTGAAATAGAGTTTTACTTTGAAATTATACTGTCACAACAAACGTTACGAGGTTACACGATGCAACTTTTTGATAGATAGCTAATAACAAAAGCAAGTGGATCAACAAGTTGTAACTTCAGACCCAACATAACTCTATTCTGTCAGTCTTAGGCCATGTGCATACAGAGCTACTCAAAAGCAACTAAACTGGTTTGTGATAAAAATTACTTACCGGTTATTAGCTCATGCAATTCCGCACATGCGAACTACTCAAAAATGATTCGAAGTCGGTATTGCCATGGAAGGCAATTATTTTTGGCAATTAATTACTATAAAGCGCTCTTTCTAAATAACATAACATGAGGAGATAATAATTTTTCAATACAACTCCTGATTTGAAATATTAATTCAATTACATTTATTTAAAATACTAATTGAATTACTTGGTAATTAATTACTGCCAATTCAGTCACTTATTATTTTGAAGAAATTCCTTTGCGTCGTGCGTCGCGAAACGAGACTAGGAACTAAAAGATTCAAATAAACTACTAGACAAACGAGTAGCCCGCAACTGATTAATAACCGGTTAGTAACAAGTGGAGTCGTTTGCAATGCCCTATTTAATTACAAGGTTCAGACTCACCGCGAACTGTTTAGTCACTGATCAGTTGCTTTTGAGTAGGCCCGTGTGCACAGGGCCTTAGCCTAAAATATAATATAATAGAGATGAGTTATGTTTTTAATTTAAACAGTAATGTAAATTTTTTTCGCAATATCATCACATATTGTATTTCGCTTCGTAAAGAAATATTATACGTGGGAGATTAAACCTTCAGTAATTAGTATTGTATATCATCTTTCTACTTTGACACGGATATCAATTTTGACGTGATTAAGGTAGATAAAAATAACCATCATTATTTAAAAATATAGCGAGTAGATAGGGTCTATTCCGATCGACATAATATGTTTAATAGAGCATGTTAAAACGTTCTAGCTATTATTTGTAGTGCAACTAATTTTTGATAATATCGACTAGTTTTGAAAAGAGTGTCGTAACTGTTGTTTTATTTATATCAACAAAATTACATCTATAATTTGTAACCGAGCTGGGTAGAGTAGTGGTGACAGCACTGGACTCGCATTCGGGAGGTACAGGTTCGAATCCCGGCGGGGGCAGATGTGGCTGGGACTTTTTCCAGTTAAATATCGAGATGGTTCCTTATTCAAGGCCATGGCCGATTACCTATCAAAATCCTAGTTCAAAAATTACCTATTCTATCCTAATTCCCTATAATTCCTTCATTCGCTCATTGCTATTAGTTCAGTTGAATTTTAGAAATGTAGAAAATAACGGGAAGTGGTAAATGGAAAATAGTAATGGTGCGAATGGCATCTGTTATGACATAAAGTCGAGAAACGGTCGTTAAACGCATTATTATTATTATTACATCTATAATTTGTATATTCTGTTTACTGAGATTTTTGTGAGAAAAAAATATATTTTACAAACAGGAAAATAAGAATTCAGTCAAACATAAATGAATTACTTTTTTTTAAATTCATTTGTTCAAAGTTACTTGCTTGCTCTGTTACATTCACGCGTTTCGTAAAGATGGCGACAAATTCTAAACATCGTGTCCGACTGTCTGACTGTGAAATGTTGTTTAGTTCCCAATAATTTCTGTAGAAACACACAGATTCGAACTATTTTTGTTTGTCTTACTCAAGGTCTAAATTTTATTGTTAATCAATTTATTGCTTTTAAAAATATATGTAATTTTGCGTGCTCATTTTGGAACTATGAGAATACCGTTTAAATATCATACTAGAGTTTTCCATTTTTCATATTAAAAATTATAAACAGTGAGGTAGCTATAATTTGCTACAATTGTTACAATGCTACATCAGAAAATAAGTATTTCTTAACAATTATAGCAAATTATAGCTATTCTACTTTTTATTAATTTAGTCTTACGGACTGTACTGTAGTGAACACTTTATGAATAATAAAAATTCTTAGATCATTTGATATTTCTGTTCATATTTTAAGTTCTTAAATTATATTTTCTTGTGCTGAAGAAGACCCTGTTGACGTTTGGTACTACTTTATGAGAACTCACTTTCCTGACAAAAAGCAACCGAAAAAAACATCCTACATCGCATCTACTTCCATTGGCACCCACGAAATTAGAATAGGCCTGATTGCGAGAGGTGAATACAATACATCCTGGGCCGTGTTCTCTGTAAAAATAGACTTTTTAATACAGCAGGCCATGAGGTTGCAAGGGCGTTACGGCAACGTGTGTGTGTGAACTGTGGGTGGTACCGCCCAATGTATGTAGATGGCAGTGATATAGAATTCAAGCGCGCTTTTAATGAACCTGTGACCACCAATCACCCGGCTGTTCATTCACGTTCACGCTGCTGCGTTGTCCGGAAGAAAAACGACACGCACACACAAACTGAATATACATTCACAGCTGCTGGTATACCCCAGTGATCAGTGCACGGACCCCTACCTTGCTCACTATGGTCTGTGACACAATCAAGCCCCCAAACTGTTTTTTAATAATTGAATTGTCACTTAATTAAAAGTAAAAATCAAATAATATTATTGGTAATCTTTAATTTGCGGTACATCAAATCAAATAAATCTGTGTATGTTATATTTTTCTTCAGTTTACAATAGGGGTGTTGACTGTATTCAAATAAAAACATAATTTTAACGTTAAGTGGTAATTTCTATGATAGAAATACTAAAAAACACTATATTTTTCCTTATTTTTAAGGAATTTAATTAATATTTAATAAATAAAACCTAATAAAATCACTCTCAAGTCACGTGACAACAGACACCAAGCAGAGCGCATGACGTCATAGGTTGCGCCGCAGGCAAAAAAACTTAATTGTTTGGTTAATATTTAGTGTGTAATTTATTATTATTTGTTTATAGGAAACGTCAAATTACATGTAACTATAGCAACGACTACGAAATAACTTTTCATCACCTCAGTTTACTAGCGTTTATGAGCACAGAATACGCATCTATAAAACGGTAGCTCCTGTGTAAACTTTTGAACCTCCTTTGGTACCAACAGGTGACGTCACGCGACTAGTATTGGCGTTTTGGTCCGAAATTTGAAACGGGATTTAAAATACATGATTTTTTAAGCTTGAGTTGTATTTAAATAAAAATAATAAATAGTTGTGGCTACATTAGGTACTTATGCACGATTTAAAACACATTCCCAAAAATAGTCAACATCCCTATTACTGTTAGACATAGGCGTTGACTGCTTGACTACTCAACGAACAGTTAGCTAAAAGAATGTGCTGGGACATGAGAAAAAATGTATAATTCGTATTTATATACGGCTTATAAGAACTAAAAAAAATGTACGAAAATTTGAAGAAAAGATTGGACTCAAAGCAGACTTCCCTATTTTAACAGTGAGCCTGTTAATAATTATTAACATGGAAATACTTATATAAAAGGTAGTTGGCATGTGTTGTTGAAATAGAAGCTTGTGTAAATATAGCTTTATCTACCAATACATATGTATGTATGTTTTGTACGGTGTAATAATTAAATGCCCGAGTGGACGCGGTATTTTTATATCAAAACACATACACATATATCCGTTGCTGCAACCGTACATCACTTAAATAAATTGGCTTCGGAAAAATGAAAACTCTAGTTTGCCATTTCAAATGGACAAAATACCTATTATGTTTTTACTTTTGTTCGTATTAATATTATTGATTTCATCTTTGATATGGATGAATTATTTCTTGTAATTACTTATTTGTAAGCAGATTCTGTTTATTCGAACAAAATGATCAAGATGAAAAAATTAAATATAAAATGTACGCGAGTCGAATATTTTCAGGCGAACAGGACTTTAATTAAATGTAAAGCAAGGTTCATTATTTTTTCTCTTTGATGATAAAAGAAAGAAGATTGGAAACTAAGATATAGTCGAGTCCTTAAGATACCATGAATAAATTATATTATAAAGGAATTAGTACAGCTTAAAATCATAAAAGCGCGTAAAAATGCAGCAGTATTTAATTTATTGTGTTATTCACAAAATGTAATTATCTGAAATCTAACAAATAATCTTCTTGTCCAAAAGCTTAATAGTCAACACAATCCCCTTTTTTTTCTTTCACTGGATCAGTTATATAGCTAAGGAATTTATAAAAAATAACGAGAAATGGACTGTACTGAAAATGTTTGTTAATTACGTATTTTATTCCTTCAGCTTTTGTCTTCAGACATCTTCTTACGTTTGTGGATAAACTACAAAAATACGAATTTATAATTTCTACTACTAATAAAATTGTAACGTACGTGTGGTAATGTATGTTTGTACGTAACAACTGGATCAATTTTGATGAAACGTTTCAAATAAGGTAGTCGTCGTGGTTAAGGCACACCGTCAGAAAATTCTTAATTTTTGTATACTTATTAAGGACATGATAATACAATTACTCTGAAAATTTGAAGTCGATCGACCGTATATAATCCGAGATAAATTCAATTAAAAATTGGATAATTAACATTGATTGTATACGATCTCTGTAGTTCTGAACCAGTTTCTTATTTATAAAAAAAGAACTAACTGTCGGAAACTTTCCAAAAACAGACAGTCTTTCAGTGCATTTGTTATGAGTTTAAAAAAAATAAGAAAAATGTTTTGACCATCTAATTATTTATAAATAACGGTTTAAAGTTCAAAAATTTATAGAAAAATATACATGCATATGAATACTGTATGGGTTACGTTTCCACGGGTGCAGTCTTGCGTACAAATTATGGATCACTTAGCTACAAGCTAGTATACTTTTGTGGCCCGTATAATCTATAACAATATTGTACCACGACAACTACCTTAAGGATAGGGAAGTTCATTTGTTTGACATAGGCTGTGTTTAGTCAAATTGATTCAGCAGTTCACTAGTTATTCTGGCTATAAAAAGCAACATTCGTTTACTATTTGTCTACCTAAACGCGAAACTATTCAACCGATTTTCGTGCGATTTCCGCGAATAAACACAAAAAAATTAGGAAGGTTTTCGGCTATATGTCGGTACGGTATTATAACAGAAAATACGAGGTGAAGATAGCTTAGTGAACAATAAATTATTATATTTAATTGAAAAAAAATTGGTAATGTTTTATAACTTAATTAAGATATTACATCTATATGTATAAGGAAAATTATAATTTTAAGAGGTTAATATTCTATAGATTTTTTAACAAATACTCAACAATTTTTCCATCGCTGTAATATTTTCATTAAAAAAAACATCGCTTGCTTAAAATTTATAGCGTAAAAATTAGATAGCTAGTTAATAGCTGTTTTAATATTTTATATATTTTTTTTAATTTCAACAATAATTCTAAAAAGCTATATGCCTTTTCAAAGTAGTTGATTCGAATTAAAAACGTTTGGAAAAAGTTTCAGTTGTAGTTTAATGAACATTCAATATCAACGGTTTCTTCCACCACAAACACCAGTCCCTCCACCGTATTTTTATATCTAGCGATTCTTTCGATTCAACGCAGTTATGGCCATTTCGAGAATGTCTTAATTTGATTATTTGTACGGAAATCTTTATTCTCGAACTGTTTTTATAAATATGTATATTATAGAAATGTAAATGTACATAAAATATTCAGAATTTTAATAAAATTGCAATTACTACGCGGAAACACTAATTGTGCATTAGTGTTTAACTTTGCTACAAATGGCGTCTTCGACAATGAGGTGAAAATCTTAGATGGTCCATTAGGTACTAAAATATTATTCAAGAAGACAACTAAACTAATTATTATATCACGTTCTAAATAAAGGAATGTTCACAATCTTCAAATATTTTGCACTTGTAATAGTGCCAAAAATATAATGAGTTGGCAACACTGTAGAAGTCATTAGATGCGCAATTGTCATAATGTCTTTTTCGTTTCGTTTTAATACCGCAAGCACATTTTACATTTGAAAACTGAGTTTGAGTCGGACGAACTAGTGAAGAATTTAAATGTGCTGTTTTACAATATAAAATGCAGGTATGTAATAAAAGCCAATTAAAGTTGACTATGAATAACAAAAGCTCATGAATTTATAGTTTCACCGACGAGAGAATAAGTAGGTAAAGAATAATATTACTTTATTACTAATTGAATTTCAGAATACAAATATGCGGTATTTTTATATCATTATTAAATGCTGGTTTAAATAAGTGGTTTTTAAATAAAATAACTCCTAGCCACTCATGCATTCAAAACCTGTTCTGTAAATTAAAATTTCTCTTAAGGTGACTTATCCTTCAGATTGTAAAATATGATCTCGGGAAATTTCGAACTGTTAATTTTATTATTGAATATATTAACTGCGATTAAGCATAAAACTTCACAGTATTTATCTTGTTGTTTAAAAATTTTAAAAACATATATTTTTATTAGAAATTGTTGCGTCCATATTTTTTTAAACATACACAATTAAGTTAGCAGGAAAGTGGACAAATAGATGTTAATCAATAAACCAATTATTAATTTAGCGACGTTTCGGTCATATATTTGATCTTCATCAGGCATCTATAAAGTACTTTATAGATGCCTGATGATAAATTAATAATTGGTTTATTGATTAACATCTATTTGTTCACTTTCCTGCTAACTTAATTGTGTATATATTTTTATCCTAAAATTGAATAAGAAAAACGTAATATTCGTCAATATTTCTTTACAACACGTAAAGAACTTTCGAATTACGGGAAGGTAAATTAGCATTTCGAAGTTTTTTTCTTTACAAACTTATGTTAGAGATACTGACTTTGTCATATTCAATAACCCTTTTCAAATTTATTTTTGCTGTACAAAACTCAGTGTAAAAATAGTTTTATCTGATTTTAAATCGTTTATTTAGATCAAATTAACTATAAAAACTTAGCTAGAAGTCATCTGGGAAGAATGGTACATTTTTCTAGTTTATTTTGAAGGAAAGATTGAATTAGATTTTTCATAGAAATGAAAGATATTCAACGCACCACTAACATTTTATAATAATAATAATAATAAAAAACCCGGGTCGCAGTGCCAAAACCCTGCCGACAATATAGTGTATTTGCTTGTATAGGGCCGTGTGGTTTTATACTTTTATTATGTGAAATTAAGTTTGTTTTTGGGCAAAATAAAAAATTTAACTCCTTAATACACCCCTTAAAATAACATTTTTTTTCTTAATTGTAATATTATTATCAATCTAACGTCTACACCGAATTAAATACACTCTTCAATAAATAAGTCACTATCTGCAAACTAGTGTTTTCATAAAATTTGTAAATCCGGTCCTGTCGGGCCGATTTTATTAAAATTGTGGGGACACTTTTTAATCGCTACCGGAGGATTAAATTTCAATTTTGAAACGATTCGGAGAATTTTTTCGGTATTTTGGGGCCCAACAACAGTTTTCAACCCCTAAAAACTACCCTTAAAATAGCCCGATTAGGCCCATTTTAAATAAGCTTCTTGCGGTGATGGGTTTCAACACGTGGTCCAAATTTCGTTGAAATCAATTAACTCTTTCGAAAGTTATCGCGCGTACACATATATATATATAAATATATATATATATAAATATATATATATATATATATATATATATATATATATATATAAACATTTTTAAAAATGGTGGCAAAGTGTTTAGGAGGTTATGAAACGTCGAGAAATTTTGGTCCGACCCCTAGGTCCCGCCATCCGACCGACGCCAATAGTGTATGTTGCCATATGGCAAATACACTAATAATATGCACACACTTATTCAATCTGCTCGTAAGATAGAATTATGCGGGTGAAGAAGGGGGCATAATTGAACAGCTGATAAACAGTCAGTTTAAATATGTAAATGTTTTGTTATATTAAAATTATTATCATGATGTTTGTGGTTATAATTCTGAAAAAAATGGCAGGAAAAACCATATTTTTCTATCTTGCCAAAATTGTGCTTCAGGACACTTATAGCAACGTCTACAAGAGAAAAAATTCTTCTTCCTCTTGAGCTTAAGTCACATCCTAAGTTCGGTTAGCTTCAAAGTATATAAAATATTATACGAATATTCTGTCAGACATAGTATGAGTCCTTACTAACAGTAGTCATTTTTTGTGATTTTCCAAGATCTGAATCCTGTGTTTGTTATGAGATCATAATGCTGCGAAAAGGTGTTGGCACCTTTAATCCTTGCTTGTTTAGTCCTTATCACATTGTGTTTGGCACATGGGATTAAAAATATGAAGCTAATGGGGTGTAGTGTATAACTAATAATAATTAAAGTATGTCAAATAACAAAACTATTAAAAACTGCTAGCTGTTATGATTTCATATATTAGTAACAATGCAATAATTGTTCTAATTGTACACTACTGACACAACCGTTTGACCACAACTGACGTTTTAATATTTTGCCACAACTGGCAGGATCGCCATGTAATGTTTGTGGGTTATTAAAAGGTTCGTTATCAATTAAACACTTACATCATCTTATAAAATAATTATTTATTTAAAAATCAAATTAAATTACTCGTCACTACATCGTTTACATATATCTTACATTACTCTATTGTCTAATATTTATACTATTAAAAACTGTATATTTAGCATAATTCTCTAGAACAATTATTATTGCATTGTTACTAATATATGAAATCATAACAGCTAGCAGTTTTTAATAGTTTGTTATTTGACATACTTTAATTATTATTAGTTATACACTACAGGGGGGTTAAAAAAACATAAAAATTCGTTAGTAATGTGGTTGAAAATAAAATTGACATAGCTAATAAATTTAAGCAATTTTTAAATACAACACAAAATTGTGTACCAAAATATAAATACGAAATTTTGTTATGTAGTTGTCATTAAGAAAATTGTAAGGCTACTTTACTTTTAGAATATAGATTTTCATTCTCAACCAAACAGAAATGGTTGTTGCGAAAGTAAATTAAAAAAAATGTTAGTGGACGATCTAATATAATTTTAAGCTTATAGTAAATGCGAGATTTGAACAGTTTGTAGAGATAAAGACATAATAATATATAAGCACTAGTAGGTTTTGATAGCGCGACGACTTTGCGTTCTTGGTTGGTGTTAACAGCACGCCTAACCAGCGGCACTGAGAGTAGATCATAGAGAATTGAGGTGGTGAAGTGAGGCGCGAGCGGGCGGCAATAACATGCAAATGTATGGAAAATAGCCTATCGCATTACATATAGAGGCAGCCACTTCATATAGCGACCGATTTACCATCTATGACACTGTGTGATGGTGATAGCGGGTGTGGGTGGGTGGTGAAAAGGGTTATCAGGCCAGCATTCAGCTAGAAACATCGATTCATTTACTTATCTGGCTGTTTAGCATTATGATTGTATGAACATGCGCTTCTACAAAATTAAAGATTCACCCCAAACTAGTTGTTTAAAGAGGATAATTTTTCAATTTAAAATCGACAAATGTTGTGACTTTATAATATAACACCCTAAGAAGAGATTATAAGCTTTAATACGCCGCAGTAATATCGTTGGATCTATTAAAAAAGCGCAGAAATGCCTGAACTAATAGCTTTTAAGAGATTCCGTTCGATGTCGCTAGTATGCAGGTTTGTAGAAAAAATATCTTTTTAGTGTTTTTCCCTTTACTTGTGCTATAAGATATTGCTTCTTTCATGATTCTAGGTCAACGGGAAGTACCCTATATGTTTTGATTCCTTTGCGAGTGTCATGATTGCGGCATATCTTTTGATTGTGTTGACTTAGAAGTTTGATTTTTTCACAGCCCCAAGGGATTGCAGACTTAAGTATTTGATATTAATTTCAACATGATACTTCCACGCGTTCCTGAGAAAAAAGTCTTGACGGACAGGCAGACGGTCAATGATGTGATCCTTTAAGTGTTCAATTTTTCCTTTTGAGTTACGAAACCCTAAAAATGAGACTTGTTTCGCCATATCCACTTTGTGTAATAATACTTATTTTCCGTGAACTTTATATAATCAGTGAAACATAATAAAGGAGTAGTGTTACACAAACATCTCCTTAGAAGTAAGTTATAAACAAAATTGATTCCATTTCTTGTAGTGCAGCTATGTAAAACTTCTTTGGTTGAGATAAAAGCAATAGTTCGGAGCTGGTCCTGTATTCATGACGTCTCTCTGCATTTAGTAGTTCTCTTCAGTTACCCCTTTACCTCTCAAGCACGTGGCGATGGAGGTAGCTGTGTGACTAAATTACTTAAGGATTATACACAAAGTCACTCCCCGATTTAGAACATTGCTCTGTGTGTAGATAAAGGTCATCCTACACATTCAAACTTTCTTTTAATTGTTTTAACATCCACAAGAAAAGTTTAATAGGTTGTTTAATAAACGTTTAAAGCTATGGCCTTTCTTTCAAGATAGATGTGGCTGGGACTTTTTCCTACTGCCTCTCGCCGAGAAACGGTAATTCCTGTACCGGCCATCTTGATTGAGGTTTTTCATGGTTTCCCTAAATTAATTCCAGATAAATATCGAGATGGTTCCTTATTTGAGGCCATGGCCGGTTACCTATCAAACTCCTAGCTCAAAAATTACCCACCTTTTTCTATCTATAATTCCTTCATTCGCCCATTGCTATTACATAAGTTGAAGTTTTAAAAATGTAGAAAAATACCGGGAAGTGTGGTAGATGGAAAATAGTAATGGTGCGAATTGCGTCTGTTATGATATATAAAGTCGAGAAACGGACGTTAAACGCATTATTATTACTATATTAGGAAAAATCAGGTCTTGAAATAAATTAAATAAAAAGGATCTGGTGAAAAGACCAATTTTTAGGTACGTTTTTATTCGATATGTCTGTTAAAACTAGATACCTGTAGAAGTTATTATTATTCTTTCAAGGTAGCTATGCTAAGAAATATTCAAACTCGCCGACGAACATTTCTTGAGATATTGTAGATCCACTACACTAGTGAATGTGCTCTAAAATCGAATATAGAATATAAATAGTTTAAGTTGATTACAATATAACTACCATTTTTCTATTGAGTGCTATTTTTGTCAACATACCTAAATAATATTATTCCAGTATGTAACAACTTTTGTTTAATTTAATGTACCTACTTTTATTATTTAAATGAAAAAAAATATTTATTCATACGGAAGTGCTTTTTCACTTAAAGTGTATTCCATAGAACAGAATCTATTGAAGCCAGATGTTAGTGTTTCTCTTCGAGGCCAGAAATAGAGATAAGTTGTAAAAAACTGGTCAAGAGCGAGTCGAACTCCCATACGAAGGGTTCCATACCACCATACAATATATATTAACTTTATTTTATTTTTATTATTTGTTGTTATTGCGGTCATAGTGACACACACTAAGGCGTATAAATGTCTGAACTAATAAAGCTATTAGTTTAAGACATTCCGTCCGATGCCGTTAGTATGCACTATTTTGACGTTTTTATGATTCTAGGTCAACAGAAAGTACCCTATAGGTTTTAATTTTCTTGCGAGTGTCAAAATATGCGGCATAAACGACCGTATCTTTTGATTGTGTTGACTTAAAAGTTTGATTTTTTCACAGGTCCAAGCGATTGCAGACTCGAATATTCCATATTAATTTCTTGGACTCGATGAAGACAGGTTCAATCGCTAGGAAAATAAAAAAATCCATTTTGGATTAATGATTTCATTTCCTAATCATTATGCGTTTTACGTTTTTAATTCACTTGAAGTGGTACCTGCATTTATAACATATATTTCTTCGAATTGAGGTGTCAAGACATTGAGACTGCTTCCTCATGAAATATTTACTTGATATGACGAAAGATAGTCTTGGGTGGATGGTGGAACATCATAACATTTATCTTGTTTGTATATACGTTCGAACCATATTGAATCTGTATTCATCAGATGTTCTGTTTGTTATATATACACTTCCATTTGCTAATGAAATTTTTACAAATAGTTCAAAGAGTCCTTTTTCAGATACATATTGTACAGCGTGAACAAAAAAATAATAAAAATAAACGTTTTATATTCGCGTCAGTGCCAGCGTGAAATATATTTTTACCTTTCAGGTAAATAAAGAAATTGCGCTTTCATTTATTTAGTAGTATTTTTTTGTCTAAAATAACTGGAACTCAATTTCTAATCAGGTAAATGGTTAAGAGATCTGTTGAGTTCTAATTTCTTGTTAAAAATAATAAATAAAAAATCTACTAGCTTCAGATATTATTGGCAGTTTGTGGCAGTAAAAAATATATTAGAGAAATTCTTGAAATGAAATCTCAATCGTTATTAGATATTCCCGGAAACGTTAGAAAAGCTTGTTGTAAAAAGTTTAATAATAATGAACAATTTATTATACGCAAAAAAAAATTATAAAGGAAGTTTTGTCGTGTTGTCGCGTGTGATCAACGTTTCAAAAATTTATTTTCATTATCAGGGCTGCAAGCGTAATGCTGGTAAAACTTTTATTTTATTTGTTCCTCAACCAAAATTTCCCTTAACAATTAATATTATTGGAACAAAACTAAACACGAAGAATATATCTAAGGACAGAATAAAATTCGCTGTAAGATCCAAACAAAAATTTATTTTTCTAAGATGCAAAACTGGCTCAATATTCATCGATCGTCCCTAAAAAAACAATGAATTAAAAATTGCTCTTAAATTACCTAACGCAACAAAAAAATCTTAGAAGCGTGTATTTTCCAGTATAATTTCAAACGTAGAATAATCCCGCTACGGAGATACGGCATCGTTAGACAACTTCAGTTGATTGGCTGCCTGTAGTTGAATCACGCTCACTAATTCTTTAGACTTGGATTATGGGGTATAACGGTATATACACCTCTTTCCATAAACATATTTGTCTTCATTTATGCGCAAAAGTGATGTGCTTGCAAAGGTACAACGTACTTGACATTATCATAGGGCGCCTAAACTCAGCCGTTTGAATTAAATACATTTTTTAAATTCTTGTTTTCAGAATAGGAAGGATATAAGAACAAGATAGGTATAAGGTTTACATAATAATAATAAAAAACCCGGGTCGCAGTGCCAAAACCCTGCCGACAATATAGTGTATTTGCTTGTATAGGGCCGTGTGGTTTTATACTTTTATTATGTGAAATTAAGTTTGTTTTTGGACAAAATAAAAAATTTAACCCCTTAATACACCCCTTAAAATAACATTTTTTTCTTAATTGTAATATTATTATCAATCTAACGTCTACACCGAATTAAATACACCCTTCAATAAATAAGTCACTATCTGCAAACTAGTGTTTTCATAAAATTTGTAAATCCGGTCCTGTCGGGCCGATTTTATTAAAATTGTGGGGACACTTTTTAATCACTACCAAAGGGTTAAATTTCAATTTTTTCGGTATTTTGGGGCCCAAAAACAGTTTTCAACCCCTAAAAACTACCCTTAAAATAGCCCGATTAGGCCCATTTTAAATAGGCTTCTTGCGGTGATGGATTTCAACAGGTGGGCCAAATTTCGTTGAAATCAATTAACTCTTTCGAAAGTTATCGCGCGTACACACATATATATATATATATATACATATATATATAAACATTTTTAAAAATGGTGCCAAAGTGTTTAGGAGGTTATGAAACGTCGAGAAATTTTGGTCCGACCCCTAGGTCCCGCCATCCGACCGACGCCAAAAGTGTATGTTGCCATATGGCAAATACACTAATAATTATTTTCGCAAAATATTCATAACTTATAGCTTGTAACCTTCCTAGATAGCCCCTCTTTTTATTCGTGAAAACCGTATGAAAATCCGTACAGTAGTTTCTGAGATTAGTCCGGACAAACACAAACTCGCGGCGAGGGACCTTAATTTATAATATGTAAGGTAATTAAGTTATTCGCTCGCTTTGTTGATTCAATCTCCGGGCTAGAATCAATCTAATTCGAAGTCGGGCGAATTCGGGCCTATTAACTTAACGCCCGGTCTATTGTGCAAAGTTTTAAAAATATAGTTGAAAATTTAAATGTCAAATTACTATGTAAAAAGACCATATTCTATACGTACAAAATTAACCCGCAGGTTCACCTTATAAAGGGTAAACTGTGTAAAGTAGGCACACCTCTACAGGTCCGCGTAAAGTGCAAATAAAACTAATTGGAAGTCTTGAAAAGAATTTAAAAAATACGGTCGCATAGAAGCCATCGATTTACGAAGTAAATGAATACGGAATGATCAATTGGAAGTTTATAAATTCAGCATTAAGATTTAAATTGATTAGCAAACATCTTTTAGAATCGTGTTTTTATGGGATTACTGTTGATTCTAAAATTTACAATGCGAAATATGAACTCACGCAGGCCTCGTATTTATATGGAACGAATGACATAATGCGTTCTATATTATACTAGCGGCCCGGTCCGGTTTTGCACGGTTAGTTCTAATTATTTAATTATCTATAGCAATAAAAGATGAGAATCATTATCATAAAATTCTCAACGTGCATTGAATTTGCGCGAATTCAATCGCTTTTAATTGTGAATGGTCAAAAATCGAAGAAAAATCAAAATTAAAAATGATTTTTCGGGAAAAAGGACTTTATTTATAAATAAAGTCCTTTTTCCCGAAAAATCATTTTTATATTAATTACCAAGGACAAAAAACAAATAAAGTCAAAAATCAAAATTCTTAAAATTCGATCGCTACCAAACTTCACAGGATCACCCGCTGTGCTATTAGATTGCCTGAAAATTTCACCAAAATGGTCCAGCCGTTTTGGAGCCCATAAATTATTGTTTCAACTCTTTTCAATAGAAAGGTAGTAAAAGATTGTACTATTTAACATTTTCAAATAGAACTATTATTTAGTTGAATTTTATTAATGTATATCATTAGAGAACATAGTTGCTTATTGCTGGTGTAGTAAATTCATAAAGTAATAGAAAATACATCGCGTTTTATGCCGTGCCGATCCGATCCGATTCAGTAGGTGTGCCGTCATCTCTGTATATACGTGTGGGTTAATGACAGCACTGAAATGTGTAATGTGTGTGTATTCAGACATGAATAAATTGACCATGTGCACGGAAAAGATAGATTAAATTTAAATAGTTTTTTATTGATTTCTTTTGCAATAATTAAAGATTATTTTCATTTTATGGGTATATACCTACGTTTTTCAGCAATAACCGCGGTTTTTATTTATCCGTTTCATTTCTCCAGGTCATTGGTTCGAATCCCGGCGGGGGCAGATGTGGCTGGGACTTTTTCCTACTGCCTCTCGCCGAGAAATGGTATTTTCTGTACCGGCCATCTTGATTGAGGTTTTCCATGGTTTCCCTTAATTAAGTTCAGATAAATATCGAGATGGTTCCTTATTTGAGGCCATGGCCGATTACCTATCAAACTGCTAGTTCAAAAATTACCTACCTTATCCTAGTTTCCTATAATTCCTTCATTCGCCCATTGCTATTACATAATGTTGAAGTTGTAAAAAATATAGAAAATAACGGGTGTTAGTTATAAATGAAAAATAGTAATGGTGCGAATGGCGTCTGTTATGACATAAAGTCGAGAAACGGACGTCAAACGCATTATTATTATTATTATATAATTTCAAGAAATTATGACAGTTAGTCAAGAAGGATAGAATAAATAAATAAATGCGCTGTTGAGCTATCCGTCACAAGCATCGCTCCGGCGATAAACTTTCGTGGGTTTTTTGGTCGCCAAAAGCATGCTTCTACGCCAAACATCGTATTACACAATATTTTTATTTGAATCCATAAATATTAATTTATTTAATCTAGATTTCATAAAACGAATCAATTCCATCCAATTAAACTGTTTGATGAATTCTGATTATTTAGAAGCAAGTTAGTACAATCATGAATCAATGAAAAAAATTGCATCAATAAAAATTGTCGATTATCCGATCTCGTTATTCACTGGTCCAATCAATGAATTTTTAATTAAAAACGCTCACACTAATTTATAAGCAAATAAAAAGCTTGTGAGTTACGTGTTTCAAAATTGTTTTTTAAAACTTTTTTAATTACTGTTGCACTCCTTTATCAAGGAACACAAACACAAAAAAATGCACTACAACAAAAAAAATCCAGTCAATTGGGCGACACAACCATTCTAACTTCAAACATATTGACATTTTGTACTTCTTTTGAGACGTTGAGAGTAAAATTTTAGCAACGGAAGAGCGCGCGCATGGTAACGAAAATTCGACAGTATGAAGTTGACCATAAGAGGCCCATACTGAAATTTAAATTAATTTACTACAGTGAAATGTATTGAAATAAATATATAATATTATTTCACGTAATAAGTAAACGTTAAGAAAAAGTTGGTATTGACAGAAATTTAAAAATCGGTGTGGTTTTTTATTATACACTGGACTGGTCAATTCTTATCTCATCTAATAGAACGTGTAACCAACTTATCGATACATGTCGGTCCAATAGAAAGATGGAACGAAATCAGTGCACTTTCATCCAACTGGAAACTAGACAATAACCATTGATTACAACCAGTAGTCGAAAAGTAAAAATCAACATAAAAGTGTCTTAAAATATTAGAGGTCAATTTTTACTAAGGAAACTTTTTGAAGACTTTATTTCAATTAATTATTTACATGTACATTACAAATTAGTATTTAATCACGCCAAAGAAGTATACCTTCAAACGCACGCATTTACTTTTTTAATAACTTTTGTTTTACTACCTTTTGATCATGCTGTATGTTTCGGTACACATTTTCAGCGCGGCAACGCAATGCGATTCTATTTTCAACGCGGCAACGCAACGCGATTTAAAGTGTAAACCAGAACATAATAGGACAATTATTTTCATATCGACTGTGATTGTCACGATTTTGCGTACCTAAACGGAATGTAGGTACATCTTAAGAGGATGCAAAACAGACAATTTTTATACTCGGCACGATTCAAAGCGAAATAAAATAAAACAGATTCACTGAGATTGAATATCAGCAGCGATGAATAGCAAAGAACTGTGCGAAAAGAAACCGGGTAACTTTTGTGTATCCGTACATGTGTCTTTATAACCTTAGCACTGTCTTACATAACCATACACTGTTCAGTCAGTTGGATTTGATTGTCGTCTGTCAAAATAATCAAATGATTTTGATAATCGAAAGGTTGCTATTAGATTGATTTTTATAATCAAATGATTACTTCGTTTTAAGAATCATATCGAATGCACAGACAGATTAAATGAATTGCATTCAAATCATAGTGCACTGAATGAGTCGGGATTTTTCATGGTTTTCGCGTTTTTTTGCCAGAGCTCCAAACTAATCACCCCCCCCCCCTTTTCGAGGTCGTTGAAAACGATGGTGGTGGCCAAAAAAGTTTTTTCTCTTGGCAACCCCTTCGAATTGGCCAAAAACCACCCCTACATCGCTTTTTCGCACACAAATCGATTTACAAAACGTTTTTTGGCCTGGTTAAACAGTCTTTCAGGTGCTGGGGATCAGTTTTCAAGGGGAGTGACCCAAACCAACTCCATCCCTTGATTTCCACCCCCTGTAGGGGGTGGAAAATGACTTTTTCGCCGAATCCGGCATAGGCGAAAAAAGTCATTTTCCACTCCGTTACAGAGGGTGGAAATCAAGAGGTGAAGTTGGTTTGGGTTACTCCCCTTGAGAACTGATCCCCGGCACCTGAAAGACCGTTAACCATCAGGCCAAAAAACGTTTTGGAAATCGATTTGTGCGCGAAAAGGTAATGTGACGGTGGTTTTTGGCCAATTCGAAGGAACTGCCGAGGGAAAAAACTTTTTTGTACACCACCATCGTTTTCAGCGACCTCTAAAACGAGCAAGGGTGATTAGTTTGGAGCTCTGGCAAAAAAAATTGCAATCCCGACTCATTTACTGAACTATCACTCGAGGCGGTTAAACATGCATTGCACAGTACCTACTGAATACGATTACACACGTATTTTGTCTGCGTCTGGACTATGAAACACTATATGTAGGTGAATCTCTCAAGACTGACAATTGGAACTGAGAGCAAAATTCATTCGAAATGATACCTTCAGGTAATGTACAATAATAATAATTATTATACATTACCTGAGGGTATCATTTCGAATGAATTTTGCTCTCGGTTCCGATCGTCAGTTGAGAGAGTATTCCGTACTGCTCAATGTTTCGAGTAATTACAATGCAATTCATTTATCTGTCTGTGCATTCGATATGATTATTAAAGCGAATTAATCATTTGATTATAAAAATCGTTCGAACAGCGAGAGATTGTAGATTATAGACGCTCCAACAGCTGAGGTCATCAGCGTGGGTATAAATAAATAAATATAGTTTCTGCTTCTTATCTTTGACCTACTATTATAATTATTGACTTCACTCTGTGATTATGTGTATTTAAAAAGCAACTATATATTTCGTAGTACACGTTGAAATAATAAAATATTCTAATTGTTGCAGTACCGCCCGATATCCTGGACTACCCGACTAGTACGGATATGGTAGTCCGCGAGGGCACTAACGTGACCCTCCGGTGTGCGGCTATAGGTTCCCCGCAACCCAACATTACGTGGCGAAGAGAGGACGGCGAATCGATCTCCTTGGGCAACGGTCTGGAAGGTGAGTACATTGTGTATAAAACACCTTAAACTCTCGAAATAAAATATGTGCGTAAAACTAGAACTACTTTAATTCTTACCTCAGAAGTGGTATTTTGGTATGCCAGGTATTTGTGCGTGAATAAATTCACGAAAAAAGTCTACGACACTTTAAGCTATCCACGAGAAATTCTTATTTTGAAGTGGTAATCGAATAGCGTGGAATGTTTTTTTTTATGAACAGAAGAGAATAGAATTTCTTAAATCCATAATATCTTACAAATGGAGAAAGTGAGTGATTGTGGATTATTTTAACAAATGGGTTCGTCAAAACACTAGAATGGAAACAACATAATAAATACATACCTATAAGTAAAAATAAAAGAATAGTTACTTCTTACCACAACAGATTTATTCAGTGGATGTATATTTCGAGAGCTAAGCTCCCATCTTCAGCAAAACACTGAATTTTAGTGTTTTGCTGAAGATGGGAGCTTAGCTCTCGAAATGTACATCAACTGAATAAATCTGTTGTGGTAAGAAGTAACTAGTCTTTTATTTTTATTGTTCCAACCACAGTGCTCTTAATATTGTTATCAGTTTAGTGTTTTGCTAAAGATGGGAGCTTAGCTCTCGAAATGTACATCCCCTGAAGAAATCTGTTGTGGTAAGAAGTAACTATTCTTTTATTTTTATTGTTCCAACCACAGTGCTCTTAATATTGTTACATATAAGTACGCTAAAGTAACACATAGTTAAATACGAAAATCACCAATATTATAAAAACAATGATGGAGTAAAGTTGCCGTTATTTCTTTTCTAAACCTATATTAAAATCAAGATTTTTAATATCGTAAGGCAACAAATTGAATATTTTTAATGCATGACATTCGGCACTATTGTTATTATTATTATTATTATCATTCAGACTTGGGCAAAATTACATTATTATTATTTTAAGTGCCTTGTCTAAGGACAGTCTGAAATATTTTGTTATTTTTTATACGTTGCTTACTAGAGCATTAGGCAAAATAGACATATTATATAGATGGTACTGTTAAAATACATTTATCACTAATCTAGTTTGTTTCTAACTGGCACGAAAATTAAGCTTAAAAATGACACGAATTAAAATTAAAATTGCATTGCAATATAGAACACATCAGGTTAAAAATATAGCTTTATATAAAAAAAGGCACAAGTGAAACTTCTTATGAATGCGTAATGTAAAAATCAATTATCTGCGTCTTTATCATTTACATAATGTTGACTATTTTGTTTATTATTAATTGAGAATTTTGAAATGCTGGACTTAGACAGGAATGCTGGTCATTATTTAAGAGTTAACATTGCCGTGTCAATATCTGTATAACTATCTAATGACTGTTAAAAATGATATAAACAATTTTGATGACCCATTCATTGGTTCTTAGTCATGATACTAGAAATAAGTTTATGTTAATTGCACAAATATGCTACGGGCCAAATTTTTATGGTATTTTTATAAATTGGCAAATGAAATTAGAGTTTTCGATACAAGAATTTTTAAAATGACTCCAACAAATTTTTAGTAGAAAAATGTTTCTACAGTATACAAGAGCTTTTTGGTTGTCACTATAATTTATTGTACGAATGACAATAAATTTTATTATTATTAGGAAAAAATAAATGTTTCAAGGAAATCGGTGTCGTGAATTATGGAAACATATGTATAAAAAATGTATATATCAGATCCTTTTGATGTTAATAAATTATAAATATTTTAGAGGAATTAGGATCAATGAAATTAAAAGACAAATTATTATTTCACAACGTTTCGTATTAAATTAATACTTCATCAGGTGATCTTAATTAATTGTCTTAATAACTAGATTTAATTCAATTATCTTGTTATACTATTTTAAATTATCATAACAAATCAAAATTCTAAGATATTACAATTCATACAGAGTGAAACAAAAAATTCACTCTGTATGAATTGTAATATTTTAAAATTTTGATTTGTTATGATAATTTAAAATAGTATAACAAGATAATTGAATTAAATCTAGTTATTAAGACAATTAATTAAGATCACCTGATGAAGTATGAATTTAATACGAAACGTTGTGAAATAATAATTTATATTTTAATTTCATTGATCCTAATTCCTCTAAAATATTTATAATTCATATGTATAAAATATTGTATATTGAATATTTTGTCAAATGCAATGATAATTTTGGCTAACCTATGGACCTTTGAAAACTTGGATATAACTTGGAACCAACTTTTCCATATGTACGTATTTCATATAAAAACATAATCACAAAAGGAGCTCTGTGTATAGAAGCACGAAAACTTTTTTTATATAAAATCAATACAACGGTATCACCCTGTGGGCTATAAATATAAGGTTTCAATAAAGTGAAATGCTTAATATAACTTTTATATTTAACCAATTGTTTTTTGATTTGCGCTTTTGAATTTCACACATCTATGTGTGCGCTATTAATCAGGGATGGATTGACAACCTACCAACAGATAGAGCCGTCTTAAGGGGGTATTCTCATGTGAACGCATAAATTTTACCTCTTTTTAGGGAATTTTTTTTAGACGACAATTACATTCAATCATTTTAATTTTTTTATGTTTTTGTTTGCATCTTAAACTGTATAAAAAAAATTTGTTTTATAGTTTTTATATATATATATTTTTTAATTAAATTAGACACTAAAAAAAAGCAGGTCACTGGTAATGGTAAGCGGCTGTTCATGTTGTCTGAAATAAAAAAATCGAATGGATCATTGTTATGTCGCTATCGGCCCTACCAAAATTAATCAATTTCATTAAAAAAAAAATGATGGACTTAATTTTTTTGTTAAAAATCGTTTAAAAAATAAGAAAATATTTTCGAAAATAAGCAATTTTGGTACGGCCGATAACCATTAATGAGTAGAAGAACATATATAAATTTCAAAGCAAGCAGTTGAATACTTTTTTTAGGACCATGACAGTTTTAGAAAATAATGTTTCCAGAAAAATGCGTTTAAAGTTTCAAGAGGCCGACAAGTCGCTTTCGGCGCGTCGGCGACTATGAGTTGTAATTTATTTAAAACTAGGAATTTCGGTCTCTATTTTTCACAGCATATTTCCGATAGGTTTTTCTATTGAAATATGAAAAAAAAATCGATTTTTCGAAGTGGTCACCTGAGAATACCCCCTTAAGTGAAGTGGGGGCTCATATCACTTTAGGATGCATAAGGTCCCTTTTACAGAAATTTGACTTATTAAAAGAAATAACAAACATTTTAGTTATATTTGTTATTTTGTCGCAGGGGCCCCATGGAACTGCGAGGCTCTGGGTATAGGCCCAGCGAGCTCATGCGAAAAGATGGACTTGCCATCAGCCTTGAAAATTTAAGGAAATGGCGCTTCAATCCTTATGTTATCGACTATAACGCTAAATTCCTCATTTACCGAGCAACTATAATATCATCTCTCTCTCTCTCTCTCTCTCTCTCTCTCTCTCTGTCTGTCTCTATCTATCTATCTTTATGAAAGAGTCGAACTTAAAAAAAATCAGGAAATAGCTTACAGGACGTGTATATAATTTGGTGCAGATGTTAGAATAATAAAATCTTTACCGAATATTGAGATAATAGTATTCTTATTGTTTAGAAACCAAATTAAGCTCACGTAACGTTTCATTTAAACGCCAGAACGCATGTATTAAGAAATATACTATTTTATGGCCACTGATGCTTAAGTTTTTTATATTTTTAAATCGGACAATTTCCCAACCTAAAACTGATCTTCTGGAAAATTTCCCGACCATCTGTAGCATCGAACCTCGATGTTGTTTTTTTTGTATACTGTTATAAAGTTTATTTTAATCATTTATAATGTTTAATTTTATGAATGACCACATTTTTAAGTGAAAGTAAGCAACGCTTTTGAGGAAATCATTGTAAGTAAATGTTTACCTTCCAAGAATAAAATAAACAAATTCAAAGTAGAAGTATTTTATACATAACTTCAAATAAAACATGTATTAGAGTCACAGTGAATGTTATATGTGCAGGTAAAAGAACTTTTTAATTGAATATAAAATAAGAAAATAGCTGCTACACACTGTTTGAATGACGGCGAAAAATTAAAATATATAAATTTGCATTTTTGTCATGTATTTTCTGGATTTTTTTTTAATTCAAGTACCCAATTTAGACCAGGGTCGATAGTGTTGAAAATGGTAAAAAGTGAAACAAAATTATAGTAGGATGAAACCCATTGGAAAAGGTAGAGAATATAACAAAAATGAAAGGAAAAATAATTTACGGTCGATCTGAGGTCGGGAAAGGGAAGGGGATGAGTTTTTAAGGGTAAAAAACGGTGTATCTCGAATTCCGGCAAAACTACAAGTCCTATGAAAAAAAGTTAAATAGCAAAGTTGTAGGTAATAAAAATATCTGCAACTTTTGTTTTTATACTTTTTTCACATAACCTCAAAATTTATGTGAAAAATTCAAATAACCAAGCTTTTGGTCTTTTATTTTTATCTTTCGCAAAAAAATTAATTTTTTCACGAAATTTGGTGAAAACTTACCTTTTTATGTCCCAAACATTAAAATATTCATTTTTTCACCTTATTTTGACTTAATATCGAAAAAGAACCCTAATTTTCAATCGAAAATTCTCATGTCAAAATATCTGCTTTTTTAAAAAAGTCGGTGGGCTTTTTGTTCCTTGAAATCTCTACTTTTTGATGGTATAAAAAAATATACATTACTCCGGTAAATGTTCTCAGAAAATGCAAATAAATTATCTTAAAATAGCTGTAGATATTTTTATTACCTACAACTTTGCCATTTAACATTTTTTCATTGGACTTGTAGTTTTGCCAAAAATCGAGATAAACCGTTTTTTACCCTTAAAAACTCACCCCCTTCACCTTCCCGACCTTAGATCGACCGTAAATTATTTTTCCTTTCATTTTTGTTATATTCTCTACCTTTTCCAATGGGTTTCATCCTACTATAATTTTTTTTGGTCTCAAAAGTTATCGACCCTGGTCTAATTGTGAAATGTTTCCGGTATAGTAACGTGAAGCCCACAATTTTGTACCATCCGATATAAATTGTAACGTTTGTGTGTCGGGTTGTGTAGCTTTCTAGTGACACAAGAAGACAAGAGCCAGGAGCAGCGAGTCAAGTTTTACGTCACAAAACTAGTAACTAGCAGAGACTCACAGCTATAATACAGCTGTGTGTTGTGTTGTTCCGACTGACTTTTGAGCATGCAGGCAATGAGAGAGTTTTGGCTTGTTGTATTCATTTAGAGCACAGTATAACGTTAACTTTCCAACGTGCCGTTTTGCCGGAAGCTCCAGTAGAGCATTAATAATCCCTCTTGCCTTTGTCTCCCTATGTAGTGTCCGCTGCACTGTAGCTAGTGTCTATGTTTGTGTCTGTATCTGTTCCTCTCTCCCTCTTAGTCTCGGTCTCTCTGTACTTAGGATCACAGCCAGGATTAAACTAGCCACAGTGTTTCATCATAATTCTATGTAACCCACTCCGTCTACTTTATCCTCTCAAATACTCCACTGCAATACACATTGATTCACATAAATGTTTATGGTATCACCTTTGTAAGGACACTATTTTACTTAAGGATTAAAGCGTGTCAATTCTGGACACTAATTGTTTTCTAGAACGAGTTAACTTTACATAGAATAATAAATAACTAATTAACAAAATAAAATTACTTGCAATACTGTTCAATATTTTTATTTATATAAAAGAGGTTTCAACCAACAGTTTTGGTCCTTTTCAATTTTCAAATATATTACTTGTTGGTAGAATCAATATTATTAAGTTTACATAGAATAATTGAATTTACATAAATGTTAAAAAAACTTTGAAATAATAATGATAATATCTTCGCAGTTTTGTACATCTTTTTGTATTTATAATAATATCGCTAAAGTATCTTTGATATGCTTTCTGGAATATTTATTGAAATTTTCAATTGATTATAAATTAATTTTCTTTGTTATAAGGTAGTCGATATTCTGCAACAAAACTTGATGTTTAACGAAATCGCGGATTCTGTCGCATAAAAATGTGATCCATAAATTAAAAACTTAAGAAAACTTATGTTACAAATATCAACAGGGTTTAATTAATCACTAATAATTCACGGCGTAAATAATTTTTCTCTTATTGTCTAAATGAAACTGCGACAATTTTCAAATAGAACTGTCAGTTAACGCCATATGTCGGGTTGTACACAACGCACAGAACTTCTAGTGGTGTTTAATTTAAATCCTGGTGGTGGTGATAATGACATAATTCCTGCAGTACCGATCACAATTCCCAATCGAAAAAAAATCATTGGAAGCAAAATATATTAAAAACTTAATGTTCATTATAAACCGGATGCTGGGCTGTATCTCGTATGACAAATCAGGTGGATTCATTTCGATTGATTATTTAAATTCAGGAAGATCTAAAAAATGAAATTCTGAAGGTTGCCGGAACAAATCAGCGTGCTTTTTTTGACCGGCCCCTTGGGAATTATCATTTAAATCACATTGTGTGTTCCTATGTCCGCTAAAAATGCGAGAACTACTAAATGGAATTGAATGCGATTTTTACCATTCGATAGCTTATTTCTTAGAAAATTTTGGGTTTATAATAACGGGCTGACCCTGCTTCATCCGGGTGAAAATCGGTTTGAATTCACTCTACTGAACATATTTGAATGAGGTTTTTTTTATAATTCGATAACTTATTTATTGTGAAAATTTTGAATTTAACGAAATTTCAAAACGGAATGTTTCTTGGTGCCTATACTTAGCTTGTTTGTTGCAATTTATATATAATTATTGAGTTACACACTCGGTTCGTTCAATCAATCTCCAATTTAGACTCAATCTGATTTGTACTCAGGCGAATCCGAGTTTATAGATTAAAATTGTTTACAATAAATAAGCCATCGAAAACCTCATTCAAATCTGTTTAGTATAATGAACTCAATCTGTTTTTCACCCGGATGAAGCAAGGTCAGCCAGTTATTATAAACCTAAATTTTTTCTATGACATAAACTATCGAATTGTAAAAACCGCATTTAAATTCATTCAATAATTTTTGTGTTTTTGGTGGACATACAAACAAACAAAGCGATTTAAATGATAATTCCCATAGCCTTGTTTCAAAAAAATTACACGCAGACTTTCGTTGGCAACTTTCAGAATTACATTCCTTAAGTCTTCTAAACTTAAATCAGCATGACTCCACCGAGTTTTTCATACGGAATGCAACCCAACGCCCGGCCTATTACTATAGAAGTGACTAAAAAAGAAATAGAGTAAACTAAAACAACACGCTCTTGTGAACAAAAAAATGCAAAATAATTTGGCGTTCAAAGATTCTGTTACAAACATACGTTATAAGATTTTATTTTATTAATCCTGAAGGTTCTGGTGAGGATAATGGAACAAACTTCTTAAATTATTGTATTGTCATTGGTCCTTGATAAGTGTGCAAAGTTTCAGTTTAATCTGGCATTTTAAAGTGGATGATTTTCACGTTCAAAGATTCCTTTACATACTGGTGAAGCTAATATAAACGTGTTAAAAATTAGTCTCGTTGGCATGCATAACGAATGTATTATATTATAATTTGTTTCGTAACAAAATAAAATTGTATAGAATCTCACTGATAACTAGAGACACTGTTTGAAGCATTGAACTGTTGTTCGTAAACTTTCTTATAGCTACAACTAGTGGCATTTGTTTGCCAAGTGTGAGTCCTTTCCAGCTGACAGAAACAAACAAGCATCGGGTCACATAAAAGGACACATATGATTTTGTAACTGGGTCAAACAGACGACACTGTAAAACTACTTTGTATTGTATAATCTCTTTTATAAATAGTTACTTACTTTTACACAGATCGTTCATTATTTTAGGGATTTGTGAGCTCATCTCATATTACTTATTAGTGTATTTGCCATATGGCAACATACACTATTGGCGTCGGTCGGATGGCGGGACCTAGGGGTCGGACCAAAATTTCTCGACGTTTCATAACCTCCTAAACACTTTGGCACCATTTTTAAAAATGTTTATATATATATGTATATATATATATATATATATATATATATATATATATATATATATATATATATATATGTGCGGGCAATAACTTTCGAAAGAGTTAATTGATTTTAACTAAATTTGGCCCGCATGTTGGAATCCACCACCGCACGAACCCTATTTAAAATGGGCCCAATCGGGCCATTTTAAGGGTAGTTTTTAGGGGTTGAAAAATGTTTTTGGGCCCCAAAATACCGAAAAAATTCTCCGAATCGTTTCAAAATTGAAATTTAACCCTCTGGTAATAATTAAAAAGTGTCCCTAAACTTTTAATAAAATCGGCCCGACAGGACCGGACTTACAAATTTTATGAAAACACTAGTTTGCAGATAGTAAATTATTTACTGAAAGTTGTATATAATTTGCTGTAAAGGTTCGATTGATAATAATATTGCAATTAAGAACAAAAAAGTTATTTTAAGGGGTGTATTAAGGAGTCAAATTTTTTATTTTGCCCAAAAACCAACTTAAGTTCGCATAATAAAGCCACACTGCCTATATATTAGCAAATACACTATATTGTCGGCAGGGTTTTGGCACTGCGACTCGGGTTTTTTCTCCTTTTGTTGTTAGTGTATTTGACATATTCAACAGCTAAGTTCATCGGCGTCTATTGCTAAAAGTTAAAATATGGGTTTTCTAAGTTTGAAGTCTTTGTCTATTGGTGACGTCGTAGCTCCATAATTAATGAACCAATTTCAGTGCAGTTTTTTGTTTGAAATCTGGTATAAAATTTGCGAAATGGTTTTATGAAATTGGTTCAGCCGTTTCGAATATCTTCAACCCTCAACGCAGTTTGTGTAGAAATTCTGAGTTCTATTACAGCTAAAAACTTTGAGTTTGAGCTGAAATATTCAGCATAAAAATTAAAGCCCCTGACGTAAAAAATCAAACCTTTAAATTGCGTTGGGGATCGCTGAGGCATTGGTATTTTTATGATTTTATAGCAACCGCCTTATTTCGATTTATTAGATATTTCTTATAAACGAAAGAATAGTTGGTGCTAGATATAGTAAAAAGTAATTATTTCTGATTGTTACAGATTTCTTTTTTGCGTCGAGTGTTTTTAAATTTTTGTATGTAATAATGGTAAAGTTTTAGCACCTGTATAGAGGACAGTGTGGTTCAATGGTTAGCATGCTGATTTCTTAACCGGACTGTCGTGGGTTCGAATCCTGCCTCATGTTTTGTGATGTCGTTTTGTTTTAAGTGATTACGCTAATGACCCAATTTGTCAACCGTCTATAATCTACAATCGATATAGTTCATAAGACTAATTAATCATACATGTATGCTACCATTGTTAAAAACCACCCATTGTTACAATGCAATATTAGAATTAAATATTTTCAAGCACTGTCAATTAAACTCAAAAGTTCCCACTTTCGCGGCATATTTAACAGTTAATCTTTCTCATAATAAAGCAAATTGTAACAGATTCACATCATACGAGAGCTAAGTTTTATCCTAGGTAACGCTTGACATGAACCTTCACAGTTGTGAGAGTTTATGGGTGAATTAAAGATAAAATTGTTTCCAGTTATTTAATTTGATTGTTATCTATTTTAAGAGTATTAGTATTCATGAATGAAATAATAAACATATGAATGAAAATGTTAAATGAAAAATGTGTTCAACCTGATATAATAAACACACCGTACATATAATGTAACCGAGCAAAGCATAATATAGGTAAATAATCTAATAACCTCAAGTATTCTGCTTTTAATATGCATATACAAAGTAATTAAATTCCAATTTGTGTAGACAACAAAATTAAACACAATCTATATCACGCTGATGGAAGGTCCAGTCAAAGTACCAAAGGCAGATGGCAGATGGCGTTAGCGCGCTCTTTGTTAACAGATGAATTTCTGTACGTACTGCATAACTGCACGGTCGATATAATAATATAATTACAGTACACGTTCTTGAACTTATTGTTACTTACTGTACGTGGTGTCTGTCAGTGTTTGGTTTGAACATAATTATTTGACAACAAAGCGCTTACCGCCAAACTATTATTTCGGTCTAATTCAATGTTGCCAACTTTAAAAATCTGTTGCCTTACATGGAAGTAATATTTGGGAGATGTTTATAAATAGGCAAGGGTAGTAGATTACACAGGTTACCTCGTTCCGTTGGATGATAGAGGCGGGATTACGTCTCTCAGAGAACCTGTCAATTGATTGCGTGGGAACTGCTGTTGTTTAACAACTTAAAAAATCTGTTACCGTTCATGGAAATAATATTTGAAAGATTTTTATTAATAGGCAAGGCTAGTAAATTACAGAGATTACATCGTTCGGTTGGATAGTAGTCCGGAGATTACGTTACTCAAGGGATCCGTCACTTGACTACGTGGCAACCGTTGTTATTTATAAACTTTAATGGCAGTATTTAACAATATCAAAGAAATCAAAAGACAGAATATTGATATCATTTGTAATAAATTTAATTTTTAAGGTAAATGTTTTAAGTATAAATGGCACTTATGAGTTATGATATAATTGATAAAAATATAAAAGGTCGGCTGACGTAAATTCCGCGTTTACGCTGATTGGTCAAATAGAACGAGGCAACCTCTCTAATCTACGAACTTTAAGGATATGTTATTTATTTTATTGCCATGGTAAAAGAGTTTCTTTTAATTTGAAGAAAAAGTTACGTTTCAAAAAGGATTATAAATTTTCAATAAGTAATTCTTCTGTAATATTTTTTTGTGCATAAGCCCTTAATGCCATTTTTGATTACCATGTATTACTTTAGCTACTTTATAAATAAACGTATAATAAATGAAGAAAATGCTGAATCATTTTTTTTGTTTTATTAAGAAGCTTTCTACTTAATTGTATGAATATTTGTTCTCTCTATTGCCAATCATTTTAATTATTTGGTTAATCTTATCAGTCACAGAAAAATACTTAAGGTGGATATTTACCCTCACACTTTTCACGAGAAAAATATTTTCTTTTACCGAGTACGATACTTATTTTAACAGAACAAGAATCTTAAAAGAAATTTTATTTCACGAAATTGACCAAAATATCAATTTGGTACTTAAATAAGTCTATAAGAAAAACTAACATTTAAAATTGAAATGTTACAATTTTTTTTAAGTAAATGAAAAACGTTCAAAGAAATGTGCTACAGCTATTAGTATCGACAGATTTGAATTTTTGGAAAATCTAACACTCTGTTAACATTTATTAAGCGAATGTAAGTTTCTTTGTTGAATTGCAAAATAATAATTAATTAATTGTTGATTGTTCTAGTGATGAGCATCGAAGGTCCAGTATTCAACATAACACGTGTAAACAGACTTCATATGGGGGCGTACCTTTGCATTGCTTCGAACGGGGTTCCACCATCAGTCAGCAAAAGAATATCGCTTATTGTTCACTGTAAGTATTTAACAAAGTTGTACAACTTTGTTTAAAGTCATATAGAAAGAAAGGCACAGATTTCTAGTTTATTTTGAAGTATTAACATCAAAGATTGAAAAAGATTCTCCATAGAAATTAGAAATTCCCAAAGCCTTTTACATGCACGCACGTGTCCAACAGCTCGTCAGATCGAGAAAAAGGGGGCATATGCAGCTGGTAAACAGTCACTTCAAAGTGTATATATTTTAGTCGTATAAAATTGTCTTCCGCCAGTAAATTGCCAGCTGAATATGAAGTAACAATTAATTGGTAGATTCATGAAGGCCATAAAATATTATTAACTCCAATTTTGTAATAGGTTGGTTGCGTTTTTTATCGTTGTTGTGTTATTGCAGTCCCACCAATGATTTGGATTCAGAACCAGTTAGTTGGTGCATACGAAGGTCAACAATTAACACTGGAGTGTCATTCAGAAGCGTATCCCAAATCGATAAATTACTGGACCCGTGATAAAGGAGAAATTGTTCCACAAGGTGAGCATATTCATGATTTTTTAATGGCTGGTATATCTACATATTATGTCAAAAACAGGAGTTTGCGAAGTAATTTTTTTTTCCTCAGAAAATATATTAAGTAACACATGTTAGGTATAGTAAAAAGCAAAATTGACGTGTCCAAGTATTTTTCTCGAAAGAATTTCAGCAAAGTTTTAAATTCCTTAGTAGAAGACTGTTTGTGCTACAGGCTAATTAAAAAAAATAGTTTATAGTCACACAAAGCGCTCCGGAATTTTTGATAACAATACGTCAATTTTACAGTGAAGTCCGAGACGCATCTCTTTAATTTGAGATCAAAACAAATCCTATGAGTTCAAAATTTAGATTGATAACCTGTAATTAGTGAACGTCTGTATTTCACATTTTTGAAGTTATACTTTTTTCGGTGCGTTGAGAGTAAACTTTTAGCAAGCAACGGAAGCTGCGCGCGAACAGCTAACAAAAGTTCGATAGTGTGAAGTTGGCCGCGCTAACAAAAATTAGACAGTATGAAGTTGACCATAAGAGTCTGAAATGACAGATGAACGAATGAATCCACTTTGTGTCGTCGGAAAACTAAATTATATACTAAACGACTATAACGTTTGATTACAACCAATAGTTGTTTTAAGTGTTATCCAACGGAATTTATAGTATCATATTGTTGTTTACTCAATGTATTGATTATTAAATTATAAACCAAAATAACCGAGCTGGGTAGAGTA
Source organism: Venustoraphidia nigricollis (assembly GCA_034508555.1). Classification (NCBI taxonomy): domain Eukaryota; kingdom Metazoa; phylum Arthropoda; class Insecta; order Raphidioptera; family Raphidiidae; genus Venustoraphidia; species Venustoraphidia nigricollis. Next base: position 2,944,947 of record JAVRKA010000057.1, on the reverse strand, counting down.
CTGGTGACAGCACTAGACTCGCATTCGGGAGATCCGGGTTCGAATCCCGGCGGGGACAGATGTGGCTGGGTCTTTTTCTACTGCCTCTCGCCGAGAAACGGTAATTCCTGTACCGGCCATCTTGATTGAGGTTTTCCATGGTTTCCCTCAATTAATTCCAGATAAATATCGAGATGGTTCATTATTTGAGGCCATGGCCGATTACCTATCAAACTCCTAGTTCAAAAATTACCTACTTTATCCTAATTTCCTAGAATTCCTTCATTCGCCCATTGCTATTACATAAGTTGATTGAAGTTTTAAAAATGTAGAAAATAACGGGAAGTGTGGTAGATGGAAAATAGTAATGGTGCGAATGGCGCCTGTTATGACATAAAGTCGAGAAACGGACGGTTAACGCATTATTATTATTATTATAAACCAAAATAAAATTTTTATAGTGTTTTCAAATAGTTGAGTTAAATTTTATTGAACTTTTTGTTTCTATAAATTACTTACATTTATATTAAAAATTAGTTTTTAATCACTGAAAAAAGTATAACTTAAAACGCGCGACCATAATACACACACCTACTTTTTTCAGTAAGAGACGAACTGTATTGATTTTTCATTTAAGTCGTATGAGGTATGATTTTATTAGAGTCATTTTACTATCGTTATTTTGTGCGTAGTGTTTATCGGAAAGATGTGCATATAGTCCAAGCGGCGACCGTTGAAAGGCTGGTCATCCGGAAAAAATACAAAAATATACTTAATTGCTGTGCAAAATTATTAATTTCAATATTTGTTTTGACAGTTTAATTAAATTTAAAAATATATTAATTATTTTTCTGTGATATTAACAAAAATGAGAAAAGGCATTGTCGTGGGTCATATTATATGACCAAAGTGAAACTTCCATAATTTTTATGTTATTTTAAACAATTTACTTTTTTGATAGAACCTTAAAAACGTTACCATGTTTTTGGGAAAAAAAATTTTTGACGTTTGATTTTTCTTATACCTTATATCAGTGGTTCTCAACCGGTGGGTCGCGACCCACTAGTGGGTCGCGGAAGGGTTACATGTGGGTCGTGACTCAATCTTACAACTATCAGAAACCATTAGAAAAGATAAAAAAAATCGAAACAAATCGAATTGAGTTCTGATTGTTTTCTTGGTTCTTGATTTTTGGCATCTGGGGCAGACAACAGAACCACTACATCTCTCCACTATGGACCGATGGATCGTGGAGGTATTCCAATAAGAAAAGGTTGGTCGCCGGCTGAAAAAGGTTGAGAACCACTGCCTTATATTACAGAATCGTTAGAATGAATATTTTAAGGGTGGCAAACAGTTGTGTCAAGAATAGGGATGTCAGACATATATGTTCTTTTTCTAATGATCAAACTCCATCAAATAATAAAAATACTTTACTTATGTTTAATATATCAATTATACAGAAAAAAATAATTAAAAAAAGGTCGATGATAAACAAATGAGTGATAAATAATAATTAAATTTATGTCGTGGCTAACTGTTTTAATCAACAAAGACCAATAAACTTTATAATAAAATAATGTAAGACCTGTCAGACTAATGGTTTATTATTTAACTAATATCAAAAAAGTAATAAAATATATTTTTGTACTTATTCCGGATGACCACCCTTTGACGACGGTCGCCGCTTGGACTAATAGCAGTCAGTGAAAGGAGTTTTAGTGACTAAAATTTAGAGAAAATATGAACAAATTTAGTTGAAGTTCGCGCGTTATTTTTATTATGTTATCGAAAAGTTTTTGCTCCATACACACTCACACAACGATGCACAACAGATTTTATTCAGTTATTGGCAGCGAACGGCTCAACGTACACCGGAAACATTATCTGACAATAGCTTTATGATTGCGTCGGAATACTACTCTAAATCGTTCTTCCACCGGATATGTTTCCTCAATTTTTATATTATGGAATAAGACATTCGATATAAATGCTCCGCTACAACCGTTGACAGACTCTTTCCTTATTTGACATCAATTTTACTTTTAAAGTTTTTATCTATCTGCATCCTACACCGTGATAAACGTCTAGAAAAGGAAAACAGATAAATCTGTTCCATTTTAACTCAACCGCTTGGGATTTGATTCGATTTGATTGTTTGTCTATACGTGATGCATGAGAAAAGAAGGGATATCACTACCCATATAAAATCCGCACCCTCTAAAAAACGTGGAAGTACCATGCATTTTTTGTTTTAGCTGAAAGAGTACCCAATAACATAAACAAAAAAAACCCGGGTCGCAGTGCCAAAACCCTGCCGACAATATAGTGTATTTGCTAATACAGGCAGTGTGGCTTTATTATGCGAACTTAAGTTGGTTTTTGGGCAAAATAAAAAAATTGATTACTTAATACACTCCTTAAAATAACATTTTTTTTTCTTAATTTTGATATTTTTATCAATCAAACCTCTATACCAAATTATATACACCTTTCAGTAAATAATTCACTATCTGCAAAATAGTGTTATCATAAAATTTGTAAATCCGGTCCTGTCGGGCCGATTTTATTACAATTTTAGAGACACATTTTAATTGCTACCAGAGGGTTAAATTTCAATTTTGAAACCATTCAGAGAATTTTTTCGGTATTTTGGGGCCCAAAAACAAATTTCAACCCCTAAAAACTACCCTTAAAATGGCCCGATTAGGCCCATTTTAAATAGGCTTCTTGCAGTGATGGATATCAACGCGTGGGCCAAATTTAGTTGAAATCAATTATCTCTTTCGAAAGTTACTGCCCGCACACATATATATATATATATATATATACGTATATATATATATATATAAATATATATATATAAATATATAAATATATATATATACATATATATATAAACATTTTTAAAAATGGTGCCAAAGTGTTTAGGAGGTTATGAAACGTCGAGAAATTTTGGTCCGACCCCTAGGTCCCGCCATCCGACCAATGCCAATAGTGTATGTTGCCATATGGCAAATACACTAATAAAATGGTTCCACCATGCTTTCTGTCCAAGAATTGTTCTTTTTAGATTAACAATAACTTTTGAAATTCAATTTTTATATAGAGAACAAGATGGAATGACTTTAATTTTATTAGTGAGTACAGTAAGATCCCCCTTAATAGATACGTTCCAATAAGTTCCTGCGCTATACGAAACAGCGTTAAACAAGGCTGTCTTATTCGTTGATAATAGGCATAAATGAAACATAACCGAGAATAAGAGAATTTATTAGTTTTTTTTTGTTTAACTTTCTAACATTTATTCTTATATACTTTTTTATCATGTTAATTATAGACGCAATCTGAAAGAGACAATTACTTGCAGTGTTTTAACTCTTTAACGACTACGGGGACACATTTGTCCCAAACAAAAAATTTAAAAGAAGTGAATAACTAAGAAACTAGTGGATGTAATTTTACATTTATTATTTCCTGAACGTATCTTTTCATTTTTTATATATGGCAACACTGCATCTGAACCGTCATTCTTTGATTATGATCACTGGAAATTGGATCATCCTAAATTGTAAAAAAATGGTTACTTTCGCTCCTACAATCTTATGGTCCTGAAACGGTTAAAGAGTAAAAAAAGAGCGTAGTATAATAAGTTATTACTGTAGATTGTATTAAGTAGTAACTTGGAGGTATAAAATGCATTCGAATGATTTTGAGTAACCTCTCGAGATATTTTAATAATTCGACAATCGCGGAATGATTGAGTTGTGATGACTTTTTAGACAAAGTCGTCAGAACGCACTATGCTCTAAAATAAACGATCACTGTGCTGTGCTATGCCTATCCTGTGTGTGTTTATGATTGTGTATGTGTTGGTAGTATATATAGAAGAGCAGAAGCCGCTTCATATTAGGTTTGGATTAGCTTTTGAATATTTCATATGACGTGCTCGGCAAGCCGACGTAGATTTTGTTGAGCGATAAAGATTTACCACAACTTTCATCCTATTTTACAAGAATATTGTGTTTCCATGTATATTTACCGAATGGTTGAAAAACAATCCGAATTCATTATTTACTAGCTTCTACATGATTTAGAGTCCATAGCTTTCACTCCCGGAGTTGAAGACTTCACTGTAATATCTCTGTGTAAATTATAGACGCTGATGACCTCAGCTGTTTATCTACAATTCTTCTTCTATGTAAATTTTAAGCACTCTATATTCACGAATAGGCAGCATACTATTAAAGTTGATCAAATGTATTCCCGTCGCTTTCAACATTTACCAGTATTAATAAGAACTGCGTTCTTTTAAATAGAAACGGCAATTTGTTGGGTATATGATGAGGATGCGGTGAATTGATACGCCCTCCTCTTTGGCTGCCTCGATAATAATTGTGATCTTGAGAATATTTCTTCCAAATTCTGTATAATCTTGGCATGTTAAGTCTACGCAATCACTAGAAGAACTAGAGTACCAATCTTTGTGAACCGGTGGTAGCGTCATTGGTCGCGCGTGAATTTTGGCAATAGATTTTAAATGACTGTTTCATAAGGAACTGTGATTTTTCCCGAATGAAATCCGTTCAGCCGTTACGGCGTAAATTGGTTACAAACATCTCAACGTTTGCATTTACATATTAGTGAGACTAATACTGTTCCAAGAATAAACGTATTGACACTAGATTTTACAGTGAAAATGTACGAGAATTCACTATTTGAGGCACTAAGGTCAGATTTATTTAATCTAAAATTAATAATATATTTTTTTTAATTTTTATGGTACCTACTAAAAAATGTACACCATTATTTAAATGGAATAAATTGTTTTATGTATCGAATTGATAGCACTGCGTGTAAAACCCTGACATGAGTGTAAAAAAATGCCAGATGAGCTAAGAAAATCCTCAGAATTTTAAATGGTTTAAGGTTATTATTGTTCTCTTTAAATTAAGAGAATTACCAATGTCACTGAGCTTCTATCAGACTCTATAATCTTACAAAAATACAAAAAATAACTGCTAGGTATAGACTTGGAAGCGGTGCGAAGACATCGTCAGATTCCCATGACGATGCTTCCGTGCGTCAAGGTCTTAAATCTTAAGCTTTTCCGGTCAAAATGCTATATTCACAAAAATGTTGCGATTTTTTTCTCGTAAACTTACATTAGTTTGAAATTTAATTATTTTTGACTTCGTGACACTTGATTTTCAAATTCTTATGAGAAATTTACTTAGAATTGAGCAGAACCTTGTTCTCATGAAGGGTTTTTTTTATTCACCCGGTATTTGTTACACGCACGATGCGTGTATATTTACTATACTGAAACCATTTAACGTAATAACACCGATCTTCCCCCAACCGATCTTTCCCCATCTTTGCGTGTCTCACTATTTGTCGGTCGTAAACCTTTAGTTTTAATATTGCACGTTTCATAAAACTATTACTTCAACCTATTACAATATTGGTAATGACTCATTAGAATTAATGCTGAATTATTTTTCTGTAGAGAAAAATTACTCTATCAAATTTTGTTGTTCAACTTTCCAAACAAATTTAGGAATACAGTTGGACTCATGTATTTTCAACACCATCTATTTTCAACTAATTTTACTCTGAGCCATGTTGCCTTGGCAAACGGCATAAGCCAAGTTGAGCAGGAAAGTGTAATAGACAAAAATATTTTTACGGACATTATTCAATTAATTTTTTTTTATTATACGGGTTTCTGGCTTCTTCACTGATTAGTATAATTAGCCACGTCTTGTTTGAACAACAAAATTACATACAAATAGAAGGCACGATTCGAACCAACGTCATGCCGGTCCAGAAACTAGCACACTGGCCATTACACCACACTGTCCTTTTAATTGTCTATTATTGATATTAAATGAATGACAAGATGATCTCACTGTAAACATATCAACAAAGATTCTAAACTATAAACTTGCCTGAAGAAGTAGGAAACTAACCTACGAAACGTAGCAAATTTAGAAAACTTCGAATTTTCATTTATTTGTGTCCAATTACCCACGATCCATAAACATTGATATTAATTCATCTTTAAAGTTCAATTCCAAAATATGTTAATAGAAATCAGTTTCACGGGTAATTGAAATAAAAATAAATCAATTTAAACACTCATTGATTGAATAAAGACGAAACGTTGCAATCAATGAGTGTTTAAATTGATTAATTTTTATTCCAATTACCCGTGAAACTGATTTCTATTGATATTAATTTTCTGTTTGATTTGTGTAGATAGATATACGATTTTTGACTTTGATTTTAATTTAGTTTTCATTCAAATATTTCAAATTATTCATAGTCACAGTATAGTACTATTAAAACTGAACTAATTTGTTACTTTTTCAATAGAAACAATTAAAATATTCATATAATTTTAACTGACATTTACAATAAATGTTATTTTTGTCCCAATTACATTAGGTCGGTCGATTAAAATACAGTATGCATTAGGATGATTACTTATAAAGTGCATTATCAATAATTGATAATACTTTTACTTAAGTTAATTATTAGTGTAATTAGTGTTATTATTAACGGTAAAGTAATATGTGGATACATTTAATATTTATTTTTGATCCCCAGGGGGTAAATACGACCCTATTCTTTTGGACAACGCTTACAAAGTACACATGATGTTGACCATCAAATCAGTCGGACCGTCAGATTATGGATCGTACAAGTGCGTCTCCAAAAATTCACTGGGCGACACTGATGGAAGCATTAAACTATACCGTAAGTAAAAATATTACATCATGAACAGAATTGTACCTTTTTGACTAGGGGCATAACATTCATTTGGCTTCCCCCATCCTTCAAATATCAAATTAGAAGTCAGTTTTTGCTTGGGTAGGTTAGATTTTAAGTGTCAAAACAGTAATAGCTAGTAAATTAGTGTGTCGATTCTCATCCATGTTTATTTATATTGATAATTTAATTGGGAACTTGGATATAAATAAATTGATGCTAAATTTTCAAAAAAAAACGTTGCAAATTTAAAAAACCCGGGTCGCAGTGCCAAAACCCTGCCGACAATATAGTGTATTTGCTTGTATAGGGCCGTGTGGTTTTATACTTTTATTATGTGAAATTAAGTTTGTTTTTGGGCAAAATAAAAAATTTAACCCCTTAATACACCCCTTAAAATAACATTTTTTTCTTAATTGTAATATTATTATCAATGTAACGTCTACACCGAATTAAATACACCCTTCAATAAATAAGTCACTATCTGCAAACTAGTGTTTTCATAAAATTTGTAAATCCGGTCCTGTCGGGCCGATTTTATTAAAATTGTGGGGACACTTTAATCACTACCAAAGGATTAAATTTCAATTTTGAAACGATTCGGAGAATTTTTTCGGTATTTTGGGGCCCTAAAACATTTTTCAACCCCTAAAAACTACCCTTAAAATAGCCCGATTAGGCCCATTTTAAATAGGCTTCTTGCGGTGATGGATTTCAATACGTGGCCCAAATTTCGTTGAAATCAATTAACTCTTTCGAAAGTTATCGCGCGTACACATATATATATATATATATATATATACATACATATATATATAAACATTTTTAAAAATGGTGCCAAGGTGTTTAGGAGGTTATGAAACGTCGAGAAATTTTGGTCCGACCCCTAGGTCCAGCCATCTGACCGATGCCAATAGTGTATGTTGCCATATGGCAAATACACTAAAAATTTAGCATCAATTTATTTATATCCAAGTTCCCAACTAAATTATCAATATAATAGTAATAGCTAGGTTCGCGTCATCATAGGCCAGTTAGACAAATCTGAAAAAAAATGATGCCATTTTCGAATTCCTGTTTGCAATAAGCAATAAGAATGAACTAGTTGGATTATATTATTTGTTTCTGTCAGCTTTAAATTTTAGAGCTAAGAGGACAGATTATTGTATATCAAGATCATTAGGTATACAGGTCAGTTCGTTAATGAATCACGTCAATTCGAAAATCGTTTAAAAATTTTAACAACCACGCAATCTCAATTGTCAACCCTGGATGACGTCATCCACCAACTACTATTCAACGGTACGAGGTTACCTCTGTATCTAATAACCTTGTTTGTAAGTCACAATAGATTTAATAATATAAAAATGATCGAGGAAAGGTAGGTGTCCGGGAATTGGAGCCTGTATCTTATAAAACAAAAGCTAATTAAATTGACGCCTAAACATAAATTTATAATAGAATAGTAACAGATTTTCCGTTACATCCATTGACAGTTAATTTTTAATGTTTGTCCAAACTGTATATGAGAAAGAAAATAAACTAAATATTTTTAGTTTAGTCAAATATTTAAGTAACTGTTTTCGTTTTCAGCCATACCACGGTCATCTAATGCCAACAAATATCCGAACGGCACGGACAGGAAAGGTAAATATTAGTAGTTTAGCTTTTATTATATATAGTATAAGATGTCACAAAAATATTACGACTTTTTCTTTATTTATACGGAGGTACTCAAGATTCGTAGATTATAGAGGTTGCTTCGTTCCATCAATCGGCGTAAACGCGGAAATGACGTCAACTGGCTGTTAGAGAGGGAGATTGTAGATTATAGACGCTCAACATCTAAGGTCATCAGCGTCAAAAAACTGGCTGTTCATTTATCAACTTATAATGACACTATCAAAAATATCCTAGGACTATGTAAATTTCTTACCTTACAAATTCAATGTTTTGCAAACAATATGAATATTCTTTTGATTTTTTGGTATTTGTTAAATACTGCCAAGTTTATAAACAACAGCCGTTGCAATGCTATCAATTAACAAGTCCGCCATATGACGTTATCCTCCTACTACTATTCAACGGAACGAGGCAAACTCTGTAATCAACTAACAACCGACAGCTGTACACTGCGTATAAAATGACTCAAAATGGTGGAGTCAATCCGTGTTCCGGCCAGGTCACATGAGCTACTGGCCACACTCTTACTCTACAAACCACAGAATTATCGTGCGCTTTGTTGTTATCTTGACAGTAAAAATTAACAGGTTCATTTTCTGCAGATTGCTCACAACTTGTACAATCGTTGATAAAAGCCATATTATTTTATTTTTTTTTGAAAATTAAAAGACAAATGATATGCAATTCACGTTTAAGATTGTGTAATAAGTCAATTTTATCAGGTTAATGCCCTAGACATTCATAGCAGTTGAATTGATTAGACTATAAGATAAAATACCAATTACCTAACGGTTGTATATTTGTAATTTGTAAGCGTAACACATGAGTATAGTTGCAGCTTGATTACATCAATTAATGTGTCATTGTATTTATTAAAAACTGGGTTTTGATCGAAGACTTTTAGTCCTGGGCACGCCTTCGCTATATATTGTTGTAATTGGTTAAGTTTGAGGGAGGAGGATGGAGTAGCGTGTGGTCATCTCTGTTCTTTTCTCTACACCCACGATTGGGGTTAAGGTACTATTTTGAAAGAGATAGAGATTGGCTACACCATCGATCTATATTTTTCTTTTGGGGAAGACACCTATTACAGCGCTAGGGTAAGTCCAAGAGTATAAATCGATGGTTTTGAGTCATTCCGAATGTAATTCGTTGACTATTAATGTAATGTTTGCGCAATCCTGGCAGAATTGCCATGTAATGTTTGCGTAATTCTGGCAGGATGGCCATGTAATGTTTGTGGGTTTTTAAAAGGTTCGTTCACAATTAGACACTTGTATAATTTTAGTAAATAGTTATTTATTTAGAAACAAAGTTAAATTACCCGTCACTACAACGTTGTTTACCGGCATAGTGACCCCATATATACATATTTACATATCTCCTACACTACTCTATTGTCTTATTTTTATAGTATAAAAAACTGTATACTTAGCATCATTATCTAGCACAATATTTAATATTTAAAAATGTGAATAGTTAGCTGTTTTTAATTGTTTTGTCATCTGACACAATTAGATATACACTACAATTGACAACTAGCTTTGTTTGTTTCAGGTAAATCTAGAAAACATTCCACTAGTTCAAATAACATAATTGAAGACACAGAGGAAGGGAGTCTTTCCAATCAAAGAGGTACGTAAACTTTTCAAAACAAAATTTTGATTTCGCGAAGCGCCGGTGATGGCAGTTTAGTAATGTACCTACAAACATGTTGATAATGCACTAAGGTGTCTCAGATTGCCCGCCCACGTACACTGAACAATACAATGAAACAGCGAAAACAGTTCTGAGCAGAAAAGTCCCTAGACATGTTTTGATTCGATGTACCGTTAACGAGTAAATAATCGTATTACCGAAATTTGATGCAGCAATTTTTCGCGATATATTAACTAGAATTGATAATACTTTCTTCGAAACATTACACCGCGTATAATGTTGTTTTTATTTTTAACTCAGTTTTTAAGCCATAGTTCGATAACTATATTGCTTTTCCTCTTAAATACATATTGATCGAAATCGTAATTAAAATCAGTTTGTTTAGATTGAATGCGAAACAAAAAATGAAGTATTTAGTGACAGGGCTTCTGAATTTAAGAAACATTTAGATGCATTTAGCTAATTTTTTTCTGATAAATAAAATTGTAACCATTTCGTTCTGAAGACTGATGAAAAATTAAATACAGGGTCCATAGTCATAGTCGAACACAAACAACGATTATTTTTTCGAAGTACCGAAAAGCGAAGGACTTGCCGATGTTCTGTGTTACTTGTTGGTGCTCGTCTATGATCTTTCATCCAAATATGTCTGTGCTCGTTCGTACACGCGGCTTAACAATTCTAAGAACAGCTACACCATACATTCCAACGTGGACAGTACCGCCCACTAGTGGGCGCTGATGCCTTCCATGGGGGTGGAAGCAGATCCAGAGGCAAATGGAGGTGATGAGACAGTCAAGAAGGGCAACCGTGGTCTATTTAATAAAATATTTTAAAAATAGGATAGGGGAGGGGGGCAAAACAGGGTACCCAAAAAGATTAGCGAAATTTTTTTTTTCGAAAATGTTTCTAAAACCATGATTCTTGACAACTGCAATTAATATTATTATTTTCCAAAATATTTCCAAAATATGGTTGCCAATTTTTTTTTATTTGAAAAAAAAAATTTTTTTTGGAAAGTTATTTTATAAAAGTAAAATTAACTATTATATACTACGAGGCGTTAGAATTTTCTAAAAGGGTGCGGTGGTCCAGAAAAGGTTGGGAACCTCTAAGCTATACTAACTAACGTTCATGTATTATTTCTAGGTCTGAACCTTCATCAGGAGTTCGACGATGAAGACTACAGCAATAGTGCAAGTTATCTCGTTAGTTGTTTAGTAACAGCTGCATGCTGCGCGCTACTGAACGTCGCCATTGCCGCGTAGTTTTAAGTTTATTATATATTTAATATACATAATGTAAATTAAATAAATATTTAATACATTCTGTACATATCAGCTAATTCTTATAATATCAATCATTCTTATAGACTGCCGCATTTAATAGAAAATATGTCATTTATCGAAAATGTTTCGCACGTTCTTCTGTGACACAATGTTGTGGTTCGATTCGGTTAGTCATAAACTTGTAAAAGGTCTGGTAAATTGTATTATCAATATTAAACAGTTTGTAAAATTTGATTTCCTTAAATAATAAAACAAATGAACACATACATTCAACTAGAAAGCGGGGGGAGGTTAAGGACTCCCATCGTCTAATGTCTAAACAAAATTTGCATAACAACTTGAAGGACGCCCCGCGGAATATCATTTAATTAATTTTTTAATTTTTTTTGTGTTATTGGTTCTATTCACATACACGCCACTTTTTAAATAAACCCAAGTTAAAAATGTTGTTCTAGCAAATGTTTCTATAGAAGAAATAAAAAACATTTTGCTTGAACAGAGAAATGCTTCAGTAAAAATCCTTATTATTCAAAAAAATGTTTTCATATAAATTCGAGAAAAATGAGAAATTAAGGAAATAGCGATTAAAAAAAATTCAACGAATTTTTCAACAATAAAAATGAAAAAAAAAAACATTCCGTCTAGTCAAATGATAGAAATTGCGCGCTTTATATGCCAGTGAGATTAAGCTTTTTTTTAATCCTTAGATTATTCTAACCACTTTTTTCTCATTGCATAGGTGAAATGCTGATACCTACGTTTATTTACGAAAGTAATAATAATAATTAAATGGATATTCAAATATTTTTAGTCGATTTTACCTTTTGTGACATTAATCCTAAAACATTTTTCATTTTAAAAATTCAGTTTAGTAAATAATTCATAAATAATAATATCAGAAGAGAACGTCAAGGTATTTTCGATAAATGGCTTAAATAAAAATGTTGTGACAAAAAATAATTTTGTGGAGTTTTTGAAATAAAAATGATTAGTCCACTTTTAAAATTTTGAAAAAATAACAAAAACATATTTACTTTTTAATTTTGATAAAATATACCTATAGGCAACATATCGAAGAACGTGGTACACTGGTACCTACACATTCATAGTTTAAAGTTGGAATAAAAAACAAATTGTGATTGTTTTTGAACTATGTTACATTAATTTACGAAAATGCTTCCATATTTTCGTAATTCATACAGGGAAATAATAAAAACTCGTCATATTAATTGTCGCAATATTTTTTGCTATATAAAATAAAAACAATGAACAATGGTATAATTTTTTCTATGATCGGTTTGTTCATATCCATTGAGAATTTATATTAATGTGTAATGTGAAAAAAAGAACTCGAAATGAGTTTTATTTTTTTCTTTTTTTACGGAATAAATGTGGGTATGTAATGTCAATATTCATTATAACTATTTTTAATATGCTTCCGATAATGCAATTTAAAAGCTAAATTATATACTATTAATCAGCTTTTATTAATTAAAGAATTGTTTATTATTTTCGTACTAGAACTATTAAAATAAGTGTCATTGTTTATTATAATTAGTAAATACTTATAAGTCTTAAATGGTCAGACGCAAGTTAAAAAGAAATATTTGTTTGCAAATTTAATTTTCTTATGAATGATAATTCATTGTTGCATAAAGGTTCACCTCCACTGAATCGGATCGGATCGACTCGACACGATCAGCAGTTCGCACGCACTAGTTGGCTCGGATCAACTCGGCAAAATGGCGTGCCTAACCGATATGATCCGATTCAATGGATGTGGACCTTCGAACGCAATAATACCAAATTACTTACAAAATAAATTTTAAAAGCGCTAACATAAAAAAATGTTTTTGCCTGATCCTAACTTTTTTGATTTGTTGAATAAAAACATGTTTACGTACATCTTATTTGTTAATTGTATAATATTAATAATTTACTAATTTATAAAAGATTTTAGAAAAAAGATTGTAAACGGATGTCTAATAAGTTGCATTAAAAGTGATGTGTTTTTATACCAACTTGCTTTTAAACGAAAATAGAATAGATTGTTTGAAATTCTTCTAACTCCGCAACTTATTTTTATTGGATAAAAATGACATAAGAAAATATTTTTTCTGTAAAGTCCTGTCCAAACAAAAGAAAACATTGTTGACACCACGAATTTCCAACAATGCTGTCAACAAAATTAAATTTAAGCCCTAAAAATGTTGGCAACATATTATGTTGAAAATATTATTGACAATGTTTGGTCTGGACGTAGCTTCTACACTGTACACTTATTGTAAATTTCTAGATTACTTAATCCGTACTATGATTTTTTTTTTTTTTTTTCAAAATAAAGATCATTAAGTTTTACTTTGTCTAGTAAGGCCAAAACTTCAAAATTTTACATTTGAAATTTACATCTGAAAAACGTAATATATTTCAGGTGTTACAAAATTCTTGTAGAACAAATTAATAGAATGGAAGGGATATGGCTTACACATGACACAGGTAGCTTAATATACAGTAGAACATCGATTAATTGTCACTCGATTATTCTTAAAATAGTAAAATAAAATCTTAAAGTAACACGCAGTATGTTTATATTATGTGTTACATTTTAAAAATAATAGCATGATACATAATTTATTCTTCATCTATTTCTCATTTCTGTCACTCCCTCAGTTCCGACTCCTGACTGATAATTGAGGTTCTACTGTAATCTAATTTGTGTCGGTAACTTCTTCCTAATCAAAATACTTGACGATAGAAATTTAAAGGAAGAAATATCTCAAAAATAACTTTGTAGTTTATTCAGCAAATTAAAAAATGTATTACTTATAGATTTAAAAAGAAAAAATTCTCAAAAAATGTCGTTTGTGAATACTTTTAGACAGTATCGCGAGCAAGAAAATGTGTTGTATCAGTCGCTATTTTGATTCTTTTTTTCATCTTTAGAACCTGATGTAAATGAGATTTTGAAGATGAATTAAGATAAATCGAAATGTCAACTAACAGTAAAAAACATAAGCTCTCTGAGATACTCTAAAAGTGTTGACGTAAATACCAAATAACGTTATCAACTTTTTAATTAAAATATTGTTGTATAATGTTCAGAAAACGGTCCTAAACTCTATGTGCAAATTTTAGAAAAAACGGTTTTGTATTTTTTTGATTGACCAATGTAAATTTATCGTACAAGATACCTTTTGTTTTTATTAAAATAAACGTAAGAATTATTGCCGTAGAATTTAACTGAATTAAAGAAAGTGAACAGTATTGGTTTATTTTTTATATATATTTTTTATATTGTGCGTTTTACATTTGTAAAAAAGTAAAGTCAACATACGCCAGTAATTAATGGTAAATTGGAAGATCATTTAATTATTTTGTATCTTTGAGCTTTGATGTTTCATATCATACATATTTTTCGAATAAAGTGTTTAAGTAGTGTTAACATAGAATTACTAGTTCTAAAAAGCACCGTAGGCATAGCTAGAGTCTGACAGAGGTAAAATACATTGAAATACAAATTGAAAATTCAAAATTGTAAAATACATCAAAATAGTCTATGACTTTATATAATTATAGATTCATAAGCTTATCTGCAATGGTTTTTTTGAAAGTGTTGATGATTTTAATATTTTTTATTTCTTCCAGCAGGTGACTATAAAATTTAACGCAATTATAGTAACAGCTTCTTTCAAACAGAGCAGTGCTATATGCTTGATGGTACGATATCTAATATTGCGTTTACTATATTGATATTTGATGGTTAAAATTGTAGACGTTAAAAATTGTTTTATTTGTACTAATAGAACAGAGACATTTCAGTATGTATAGTGATGGTAAAGTTATAATTTTGAGCTTTTTGAAAAGCCTTCTGCATGTTGTAAATGGACTGACCCCATACAACCTTTGCGCCCATGGGCCTTGAATTATCAAATCCGACACTGCTATTGTGAGCTTCGAACTAAATGAAAACATACATATATAGGGCTACATAAAAGTACGTAGGTGATGCTGTAACTTCATAAAAGTATTTCTAAGCAATTTTCTGTAGAATATTTGTGAAAACGTAAATAAACAAACACAATCTGAGTGGGTATTATAATATTTAAACTCAATTTCGATTGTAATCTCGAGTATTATTTGTATATAATGTAAAAGAATAACAGAACGTTCGTCATGAAGTCATAATAAAATATTTTTTACAATTTTTTATTTGCACTTTTTGCGAACGCAATGTCTGAAAGTATAAGTGCCTATTGCATAAAATTATTCAAATATTTTTATTCTAATTTGTAGTATGCGTAAACTAAATAAATTCAAATATAATTTATTCAATTTTTTTATCATACGGCAATATTCATACGTTTAGATGTAATTTTAGAATTCTATAGCTCTTATTAGTTGTAAGTAGGATAAAAATAGAGCACATTCGCTAGTGTAGCGGATGTGAAATATAATAGCTTTATCAAAGCTTAATAATTCTAGTGTTATTCCAAGCCCTATTCCTAATGAAATTGTGACTAAATTACAATAATGGCTTTTGTTTCTGTCCTTATAAACAAAAATGTTTTAAGATTTATTTTATAATTGTTAGTAAAAACTACTAGACACAAAAATAACCATACAAAAATATTAGCATTATTATTCGAAATTGAAAATTATGAACGTGTTTTTACTTTCCCATATACGTGCAAAAACTTTTTCTTATAATTTTGTTAAGCCCAAAAAAGTGCTTTTTAAAAATGTCTGGTTGTCTGTTCAAAGATACACAAACATACCAGTAAATATGCATCACCCACAACCATATTTCTTCTCCTTCTTCCGTAGTCAACTAAAAATAAAAGAACTTACCAAGTTTAGGGAGAAAAAGTTAAAACCTGCACACTAAGGGCTTGAAAATAGCCGAGCGCCATTGTTTATGTGCTGCTGCCATGACTTCTTTATTGCAAGCTTCTAATCCCCAGGCTCGCCCCTGAAATCTAGTAAAACTGGTAACTTTCAATTTATTGTTACTGAAACTATTAATTAAATAATTTAAAGTAATACATCAAAATTAATAATAATAATGAAATCATCAACCATAGATACTGACATCCTTAATTCCTAGTAATTAAGGAAGAGTCGGGCTGCAGTAATTATAGCATTTTATTTTGATGAAAGACAAAGAATTTTCTTGGGAGAATGTAGTAAGTACCCAATAGTATATTACAGAAAGTTGGAAGCCTTGAACTGCGCGACATGATGCCCGGGGCGAAGCCGAGGGCATTATGTCACGGAGTTCAGGACTTTCAACTATCTGCCCGTGTGGTGTATACTATTTTTCTTTATACCCGGCCGAAAGTGTGTACTTTCACCATTATATATAAAGACTAATACTGGCTTACGGTAGTGTCGCGTATCAGTGTGCACGAGAAAATTCTTTTGTCCCGCTGTTACTTTCTTTCAACCCGCTGTTATAGATGGCGTGCGAGTAATTCCAGCAGAACATAAATCTTAGACTTTCTGCCGTAAAATCGAAGACGAAAGTACGTATTTTCAATCGGGTATAAAGAAAAAGTATTTTATGTTATCATAAGGAAACACTAAGCCGTACACGTCATCTTAAGTAAAGTACGTCATACAAAATGGCGCCTTCTTGTGTATGAGGAAATGTGCATATCTGTCGCACATGAACGCGAGGGACAAATTCATTCGCGTTTCCTCGGAAATTTTCGTCACCAATGAATATGCGATTTTGAGTGACATATTTGCTTTAAGAATTAATGTGGTAAAGATGAAAGGTTGTAACATCAAAGTGAAAAGCTATTCCGTCTTGGTTATGTTAATAGCGGAAAGTATGATCAGTACGTGAAAATTGCTTATCAGCTAATATGATTTTTGTCTATTTTAAACATGCATTGTAACAAAATAGATAATAAAAATGATTGTTGAGGACATCATGTTTTGATGGTATCTCTGAACGAAAACTTGATTGTAAATCGTTTAAAATCAATAACAAAAGCTGTATAATGTTTCTAGTGTCTTTAATATGGAAATATTTACTAACAGTTATTAAACAAAAACATTTATACTTAATAATAACTAAATAATGCATATTTTAGATTGTAAGATAGTAAAAAATAGTTGTTTAGTTTTGTATATAAAACTGTACATGAAACTAAAATAATGAAAATAAATGGTGTTGAAATACAAAATTTTCTATTTATTTGTGCTTTCTTCCTTACTTATTTCCTAGTTTAAGAAGGAACATATTCCATTGAAAATAGATATTTTATGCATCATTAAATTGAGCTTAATTTTATGTCTGCTAAGAACTAGTTCGAATAATAGTTCAGTCAATTTTTTCCAGCTTGAAACAATGCTAACTAAAAATTTTAATTTTGATAGACTGTTGGTTTCGGGGGTGGGGGGCAAGTTCGTTTTTTGCAAACTCAATATGCTTATAGAAAATGTCAAGCCGAATTAAACAAGAGGCGTTCTAAGTTTTTTTCTGGAAAGTCTGGAATAGGTATAGGATACTTTTCAAATTCAGTGGGCTTATAGAAATCAACACACTGATTTCAATGAACCCCATTGCATTGTATTTTCGTATCGGAAAGGCGTTCAAACTTTTTTCTGGAAAATCTGGAATATTGCATGGGATACTCTTCAAATATATAAGTATAGTCCACGAAACCCACTAGTACAAGGACTCTTTAAATTTATAATATGTCAGGGTTGATTTCTGATTTTATTTATGAAATCAAAAATACGAAAATTTACCCAGTCCCCATAAGCATATAAGAGGTATTTGTGTTTCGTCTAGATAAATTATTTTCTGTGTAGCAAAATAGACAATAATTTAACAAATTTACAAATTTTAAGTAGGCTAGCAGAAACACGAAAAGGTATTTAAAGTATTAGCTGTGAAAAAATCGTCTTATGTGTTGATATGGCAAAAATCAAAAACTTATTATCCAGGCATCATAACCTTACAAGAGGTATCGGCGCTGTTAAATATCTTAATCGTAATAATGTAGATAATATTTGTCAATTTTAAGAATAAAGTATTAGGCTCGCAGCAGTAAAGAAGAGGTATTTTTAATTTGTTAGTTTCGAATAATATACTTCTAAATCAAGGTCATTTCGATGTTATGACATCGCCTGAAGGGTCGTATTCGGCTGACTGCACATTGATCAAACGATAACAATATTAATCTATTTTGTTAAAATCTGTTGATCACTGTTTTTCAAATGCTTTTAATGGGATTCAATCACACTACTCAAAAAATACTTTAGAACAGACCACAACCCTTTCAGACATCTATCGACAAAATGTTTGATTGAAAAACATTATTATGTTGACCAACCGAACAAAATGTTTTACACTGTTGGATGAATGTAGACGTATCACCTTTCAGCACGTTCCAACAGTTCTAGCTATTTTGGAAGCGCAAACGTGTCTTGTTTGATGAGCGAACTTTTTAAGCGTAATGCTTTTTCTTACATTAATATCTTGTTTTCTAGTCGCGTTTTCGAGCACATTTAAAATATAGTTAAATGAACTAGAACCTGATCTAGCAAAATTGCGGAATTTATTTTTATCAATTATTAGTTTTCTCCTGCTCACTTTTCTAGTTAATTTGCTGCATCCACAACCGTCTCTTATGTCCATCTACAGATACAAAATGTAATTATTGCCATATAAAGGTCCACACCCACTGAATCGCACCATATTGGCTCGACACGATGAAGTTAAATGAGTAAATACGTACTAGTCGACTCGACAACATCCATTTACGT
Source organism: Venustoraphidia nigricollis (assembly GCA_034508555.1). Taxonomy (NCBI): domain Eukaryota; kingdom Metazoa; phylum Arthropoda; class Insecta; order Raphidioptera; family Raphidiidae; genus Venustoraphidia; species Venustoraphidia nigricollis. The sequence continues at coordinate 2,925,784 of JAVRKA010000057.1, read as the reverse complement.
ATACACTGGCGCTCCGAGCCGATCTTATCCGATTCGATGGGTGTGGACCTTTAGCACGGCACATACTTCATCATCGTTTGTCGACATGATACTTATATATTCAATGTTCACCAGGTTGGGCCAACATAATGTTTTTAACGCAGCAAACAATTTCAATTAAAGACGTTTTGATTGAATACATTGAAATAAAGCAAAATTTGTGAAGCAAAACATTTTGTATAAAGACATTTCGATCCATTCTTCATATTAGAAATTAAAACAAATTATTTCTGAATGCTAATAACGTTTCGTTTGACAAGGTTTCAGTTTGATCAATGTGGAATCAGCTTTATAAACTACGAAAATAGAGATTGTTACGCAATTCTCTAATAGCTACTTATACGCAGTGGTTCAATAAGAGATGGCTATTATGTGTTATTAATAGAAACATTTTCTTTGATTTGTAATTAATTTGTAATTTACACGTAGGTACCAAAAACTATTTATTTACGAACTATTTCAAAGAGAGATTGTTGTGTGTTAGTATTTTGCATATGCATTCATTTATTATTTACACGTATATATTTTTCAAGGACGGGTTGAGCCATCTTAAATTTCCGAAAGGGTTGGTTGGGTCCAGGGTCGTAGCTACCGCCGTATCTGCCGTATCAATTATACGGGGTCCCCGGGCCACGGGGGCCCCCAACGTGCGTAAGCAAAAATTAATAAAAACTTCCCAATTTTTTTTTATTTCAGAAATGATAAAAGTCAAAAAAAGCAATTTCTTTTTTTCCCGCGTAAAGCGTGCGTTCAAAAGTTGGCAACACCCTACATCGGTTATCGCGGGCTACGGGATTTCCCCGTTTAAGTCATTTACTTCAACGTGGGAAGGGCCCCCAAACAAATTTTTATACAGGGCCCCGCCAAGGCACGCTACGCTTCTGGTTCGGTCGTTATCTGTGTTATCACGAGTCACCATCAAACATATTACTGAATATATTAGCTGCCGTTCCATCTTTCCGCATGGGCTCGCTGGACTTGAACCCAAGCCTCCGCAATTCATGAGGTCCCCTAACTCCTGCGATAAAATAACAATTATAACTGGAAAAATTTCTGTCAATAAACACCATATATCCCCTAAAGTGCCATGAGCTCTTAGTTGTCTTAAAACGGCTCTGTATTTAATTCGTATAAGAAAGACTGATCTGTTAAATTTCCAGGGCTGTATCTAGCTTGTCAATTAACCTCTGGCATATGCAAGAAATAATCTCGAAGTAAATACTGAGAATAATTGCAATGCCACTTTTTTTTATTATAGCATTTCTAATACAACGGAGCCAAAGAATACTTAGTCTTTCCAACGAAAAAGTCATTTATAAAATTTAAAACAGTAGGTGTATGATAACATTATAAAATACTAACCGCTACCCGCGGCTCTGTACGCGATTGAGGTAGCGACAACGATAGTCGAGCCTACTTCACCATATTTCGAATTATAATCGTATGCTCTTTTTGAAGTTTTTCGAAGTCTGAATCTATCTCATAACCGAGTACTTTCGATATAATGCTATGAGACACATCGTACAATATTTGTCAATTATAAATCTTACTGACTAGGTACTCGAAATAGTTATGTACATTATAGCTATTTACAAACAGTGGCGCGCGCTAAATTTTCCTTTCTTCCAAATCAAAACCGAAATAAAATTTAAAGTGTGTTTATACTATACATAACATATAACACAATTTAGTAACTATTTCGTCTAAAAATAATACAGAAACAAATTTGTGTCATTAAAAAAATCTAGCTATGACAGTTTTCAATAGTTTTACACTTATTAAATTTAATCAATGTTTCTCAGATTTTTTCTTTTTGTCTTTTCACAGTATTTCATTTTGCCGTGTGGAATATTTAAAGTTCACAGATCGACAGTTTTAAAATACATGAATTTAAGTGAGTTCCCACGCACTAGTTGGCTCGGACCGGCTTGACAACATCCAGTGTGCGTACACACTGCCGTGTCGATCCGATTGAGTGAGTATGGACGTTTAGTGTCAAGGTACCTTCCCAAATCAATTCATCGACTGCTGATATGAGCAAGTGTCACGGTTTTAAGTATGTTTTATTCGCGAAAAATTATAAGTATTGAAAGTATATGCATATCTTTCCTTTCTGCGAGATAAGCTTTAGGACAAATTAATAGGTTTATTTCAGTCGGTTGCTCTCTCCTCAGGTAAAGTAAGAAAGAGACAAATGCTGCAGTTGCAATTTTACAGCATGCCCATTCACTGTTGTACATTATAGACGCTCAAGATCCCACTCACTAAATAAAGTGAAATAGGTATTTTTTTAAATTAGTTTACATTTTTCAAATTGAATAATAATTGGTTCATTTGCGTACTTTGGTTTTTCATTACAGCACTAGTGCGTAATAGGTCGCTTTATATGCCTATTCGCACACATGTAAAGCAGCTATTTTATAGGTGGCAATGCAAAAACGTTTTGTTCCAACCCACGCGAAAATAATGACGCATTAACGTTTTTATAAGTGAACTTATGATGGCTGTAATAGCAATTTTATGACATTTTGTTTTTAAATACAATTCTTGCTCTTTAGAATCAATAGCAAATCTTTTTAAAATTGGATAGTTTTTTTCCCGATTGTGTACGCCTATGTGAAAATTTTTGGTTGTTGTCACTGAGATAAATAGTAGTTATCTAATTAATTCAATTTTTGAAAGGGGAGTGTTTCAATAAAATACATTAAATTAAAACCACTCCCACTATAATGCAGTCTTAAAACAGTGCAGTATCTGAATTTGATATTTATTGATATGTGCCGATTTTATTTGCAGTTAGGCAGAGCTGGGCAGTAGTTAACTACAAAAGTAGTTAACTACGTAGTTAACTACTTTTTTAGAAAAGTAGTTGTACTCTAGCTACTTTTCTCCACATAGTAATCGTACTCTATTATTTTGAATATCTATCAAGTAATCACAAAAAGTAGTTAAAAATGTAGTTAACTACTTAGTTCTAACTACTTTAGGTAGTTTAACTACTTTTTTGTAATCTAACTACTTATTTTGAATTTTAACTACTTTTAAAAATATTTTAGTATATTATATACCGACGTGTTAGAACAAGTTCTTATTCGTTATGCATTTTTCTGGATTCTGGAACACGATCTGACTTTTTTTTTAAATAATGAAATATGAGTTGCTTGAGTTTTAATTTGAAATACAACGTGGAACTGGTAATCACGTATTTGCTATTTGCAAAATTTAATAAAAACACGTTTCGGCCATGATATCAGCCCTTTTCAAATGAATATAAATAAAAGATCCTACAAAAAATAATAATCATTGAAGAAAACAAAAATAGCATTAAGTTAGAAACAATTAACAGCCTAGACTGTCAAAAAGAAAAATTAAAATATATAAAACTTGATGGCAATTGACAGTAACATACCTATATAATTTTTTAAATATCGTTTTTGGACATTCTAGCTTGTAAATTGTTTTTTGTAGAATTTTTGATTTATATTCATTTGAAACAGACTGATATCTTGGCCGAAACGTCGTATTGTTATTAAATATAAGTTTTTATTATTTAAAATAATTTTCACATATTATATGTGCAGATTGTACGACATAAATAAAGAGATTTATATTATTATTATTATTATTATAGTCGTTAAAAAAGTAGTTAAAATTTTAACTACTAACTACTAGTAGTTAGTAGTTTAACTACTTTTAAGAACGAGTAGTTTAACTACTAAGTAGTTTAACTACTTTTTTACGTGAGTAGTCAGTAGTTATACTCAACTACTTTTGTCAAGTAGTTTGCCCAGCTCTGCAGCTAGGACTTTGAAGCTTATCATTTCCATTAGAATATGTGACGTATTGCACATATATACTTTCCAACCTAATACATTTTCGGAAATAATTGCCTCTTACAACCACGGAAAGTGATTATGAATAATTACAGTTTTATTTTCAAATCATCGTTTTTTAATCTGCAGCTTTAATATACCTAATTAGTATTATTACGTGTTGGTTTTTACGAAATCTCTACATCGCGATCGGACAATTTCGTAATGACAGTTTACGTATTTAGTGTCGTATTGGATTATAATTAGGCCGAGATATGATATATTTTATACATATGCTATAAAAAAGCAATTTTGTTTAATTTTTCAACAAACGTAACTTTAATAGTAGATTTTACAAAAAAAGAACAACTGACAAACTAACAGCGATTTACTATGGAAGTTGAACTAGCACGGCCAGTTTTGTGTTATTTTACCGCACTAGTGCGTAATGGGTTACTTTACATGCCTGCATTCATGCCTATTGGACTGCTATTTTATAGGAAACAGGGCAAAAATACATTATGATCTCACTAAATAGTATAACTCTCGGTCAAAAATATCAACTAGATGACATTTCATACGCAGAAAAAGCCTACATATGACACCTACATACATTATCATTTGCACAATATATTTTATGTATACATACCGATAAGCTCGATAGAAGGAATTTTAAATTACGACAAAGAAATAAAATAAATATCTCAGAAGTGTAAAAATACAGATAGTACTTTTAGATTTGGGACTGCAGTATGCAACGTTACATAATGTTATAAAAATTTATCTTTGACATTGTAATAAATAAACACTTGGTATCAGGAGCACAGTTTTCAGATAAATCAGTAGCTATTAATTTTTCAATTATTTTATATACACAATATTAAGTAGGTACGAAAATAATATTTGAATATATAATTTATATACATTAATCTCTTTTATGTTATTATATTATATCATAACTTAATTGGTTGCACAATATCACATTTTTCACATTTTTTATGCTATTGGTGCCGAAGCATCGATTATTAAAATTAAAAAAAAATTGAATTTTTGCTGTCACGATTTTGAAAATTTCATAACTTCAAAACATATTCTATATTAATTTTTTTTTACAAAACTGATTTTTAGATGCGTGCAGTCAAATATTTCATCGACTACTAGCCACAAAGATCAATAATTTATTCATCACATGTAATTTGTTCACCTGACTGATCTAACCCAAGGGTCGATTTGAAGCATCCCCTGGGGCAGGAATTCCTCAACTATGCGTCGCGACGCCATGGGACACTAAGAAGAGTCGAGAGACGATTCGCACGGGTCACCTGCAATCGAAACAGAAATAAGAGTAAGTATAGCAATTTCAAAACTTTAATTATAAAAAAGAGTTCTTTTAATTTTTTTTTTATTTCTAAAGTCAATAACGACTTTATATAATACATATTTATACTACATAATGCATTATTGGAGGCTTTAACAATTTTTAATTTCGAAATTTTATAACACAAAACGTGAATCTTCTTCCTCCAATGTCTATTGTCAGACTACACTACGAACGACTTCACGAAACGTCAGAGTATAGAGAAATATTTACTTAAAAACAGTGGATTACTGGACGTGTCGGATTAACGAGCAGCGGATTATCGAACGTGTCCTGTATTTGATTTTGAAATTTAAATATTGTCTTGAAATTCCAGAAAAAAATAAAATTTAGTTAAATAGTAGAGTAAGTTACTTGAGCTAATTTCAAGTAACATAATTTTATAGAGCAGTGCCCATAATTTTTATTACAACTGTTCTAAGACAATCGATGAAAATCCAATTTTCCTTACAAATTTTATGGGTTCATTAATAGCGGTAGTAATAAAATAGTTTTATAGTAGTCGACAATATAATAGACAGTTCGTGGACTCGAAATATCTTCCCTAAAAAGAGAATTAAAGATATTTACACACTGTGAACAATACTGTACGCATGATATCTGTGTGTAGAAGCTAAAATGTGAACCTTTGCATTGACACGACTAATGGATTTCCTGATTTCGTTTTTGAATTTTGCATGGAATCCTTATTTCCAAATAAGGCTAGTTAGTACTTCGTTTTTAGCTTATTAACAGTTGAGATTTTCACAACATCGAACTTTTGTCTGAACTTAATAAACAGTAGAAATTAAATTAATAAAATTATTAAAATCAAATTAACACTACCTAATAAGCCTCTTTGGTGAGTTAGTATCAACGTGGCTCTGTCTCTATAACTTCATAAAAATGCAGCATCTATTAAGATATATTAAGGATTACCTAATTAAAAAATGTTTTTATAGTTTAAACGAGTTCTTCAATGACTGAATTGTATACTTTTATATTTATATTCCGACTATGTTTCATGCTTTATCAGAGCTTTTCTGAAACAAAATAAATACCGTTATTATTATTTATATGCATTAAGATAGAGATATAATAGGTATGTTATTTGTGATTTTTTTTTGTTGAATATATCATACTCAGAAAATCTTACATATATTACGGAGCCTGTCCAAAGTCTAAAGTATATATACTTTGGACTATGGTGCATTATGAACTTGTGTCTTGGGAACCAGCCATACATGAACTATTTTTGGTGGGATAATATTTCCTAAAAGAAAATATAAATTTTTGAGAACATTAAGTAACCCACACTTTAGAATGATTTAAATAATATACCTCAATTACAGAAAATCATTCATCTGTACTCACCTTTATGAGAAATATTGTTGACAGTGCTCCTCTTTTTCACTGAGCAGTCTGGGCAACCAATCAGATCAACACCCGATAACCGATACTGCCGACAAATGCTTAATAAAGTATTTGTTAATCATTGATTTGCTTTGTAATTAAGTTCTTTTTTTAATTAATATGCTATTTAAAGTTGTTGTTCATAGGAACCCCATTATCCTAAAGCGCCCAGGGTTTCCAATAGGCCCTGCTAACCAGGGGCGTAGCTACCGCCGTATATGCCGTATCAATTATACGGGGCCCCCGGGCCACGAGGGCCCCCAACGTGCGTAAGCAAAAATTAATAAAAACTTCCCATTTTTTTTTTATTTCAGAAATGACAAAAGTCAGAAAAAGCAATTTCTTTTTTTCCCGCGTAAAGCGTGCGTTCAAAAGTTGGCAACACCCTACATCGGTTATCGCGGATTTCCCCTATAGATAGCTAGCTATCATCAGCTATAAATGATTTAATAAATCAGTTTGCCGAAAAAAAAGGCAAGGAGAGTGTATATTCAATTTGAATTGTTTGTAAAATTTTGGAAAAAGTGACAGATAATTATGATGAATGAATATTTCTTTTAATTTTATGCAAACATTTTTTTTCTCTTGTGAGAAATCTTTACCCTTCCTAAGGGCCCCTAAACAAATTTTTATACGGGGCCCCGCCAAGGCACGCTACGCTTCTGCTGCTAACGATCGTAAAGTCGATGTACCTATGTTTTTTTGTGTCCGTTAATAAAAACAATTAATATCCGAGGGGATCCGTTTTTTTTTTGATTGCACTAATATCGAGATATTACAGTTCCGCAGTTAGATTTTGCGTTAATGACACGAGCCAAACGCTATTAGATTGCAAGTAAAGGTTTTCCTTTTGAAACAGGTCAACATTTCCCACATAATGCAGAAGGCACGAATGAAGTGAAGCGTGAACAGACGAAAGTGATAGAAAAGGAGAGTAAAAGAGATAATATAACATGACGTGATAGTCAGAGCGAAGGCTGATGGTTGTCTACTGTCAGAGGAGCACTATTAGCATTGTTATTCCAAAGGCTCGATTTGTATATACGAATAGAGCAGGTATATGCAGGGTGTTTCAGAACGAATTGTAAATCCTAACTAAGATTATAAATGCGAATGTGAGTTTGTTTGCAACGCTTTCACACCTAAGCCGCTGAACAGATTTAGATAAAATTTGACAAGAAGATAGATTGCATCCTAAAGTAGGACACAGGCTACCTTCTGTTTCAAAATAAAAACTTAAAGGGGGTGAAATAGGGGACGAATATCACTGACAGGTCATCACGATACCTTCCGGAACTATTAGACCTCCAGACTTGAAATTTGGCAGACATGTTTTTTTTGTTGAGTAGAGATACTAAAATAGTCTTCTAAGGTGTGGAAAGGAATGAAGTACAGGGGTGTCAATGATTAACACACTCTAATTTTTAAAATACAGTTTCTATGGACTGAAAATTTAGCTGTTAGGTCTTGATGAAGATTCCACTATTGTTGTTGTTGCTCTATAACAATCGCAGACGGAGCCGCTGGGAGCGGCTAATATTTTGATATGTTGTAATGTCGATAATTCTGAGTAGACAAGTTTGTAGTCCATGTAAATTTTATGTTTTACCATGAAAAATCTCGGGATGCCCCAAAACCCAATGATTCCCCGGTATTCGGTGGCAAAAAAATCGAATTCGTTGATCACTACTTCACGCGACCCGCGCAAATGATCAATAACTACCCCCTTTTCACCCCGTTTGATATACAGACCAGACATAATGGAGCGACCGAATTTTTTCATAGGTTTGAAGTTGCGAGTGATATATACTATATCCAGATCTATACCAAGTCTCCCCAGCCCCGCGTTCAGCACTTTCCACCCTTTTTTCCCACCAACACCCGTATTTTACGTGTGTGAACTGGTTCTCCGAGGGTTTGTGTGGGTTTTTCGAAACTGTGATAATTTTACACCCTCTGGCTCGTGCGACTCTCAAACCTACCTAGCTCATATACCCCCCTTCCCTGAAAAAATCGTGAGTTTATGTGTTCGCTTATCAATGGTTGCCCAGTTACAACCGCTTGAATCTGGTGCATGCAAAAGCTAATCGTAACATACTTGCTACAGAACGATATAATAATAATTTATTTAGTATTATTTAATTAATATGAGATGAGATAAATCTAGTGAAAATTGTTAGACTATTCTATTATTAAAATATCTCGAGATATCTTGAGAGGTTATTAAAAAACATTCTAATGATTTTTTATGCTCAGAAGTTACGACTAATATAATCTCCAGTAATAAATTATTATACTACGTGCTTTCTATGCTCTTTAAAACACTGCATACAATTGTCTCCCTATGATTGCATTCCATAGTATTTAATAAGTATTTAATATATGATTACTTACTTTTTTATCTGCCACTGTTCTATGAACCGCTGCGTTCCTACAGGCTGCTCTGTCTCATAATCGAAAATTCATTCGTTATAATAATCATATCGAACGCATAGAAAATAGAAGGAAATTTTTTTCACTTGAGATGCTTTTATGCATTACACAGTTCGATTACTTACGTTATCTGCATCTGTACTGTGAAGCACTGTATGTAGGTGACTCTCTCAAGACTAGCAATCGAAACCAAGAGTAAAATTTACTAGAAAGTTGAAACATTTATTCATTTACGCACAGTACTAATACACCTATTATTATGATACATTAGCTGAAGGAATCATGAATGAATCATTCGATTATAAAAATTATTCGAATAGTAACCTTTCGATTATCAAAATCATTCTATTATTTCCAAGACTATCCAAAATTTCATTGTTTATAACACTTCTCAACTTGCAGAAGCAAAGTTGAAATGTTACATGTCAAGCAGAGCCATCTTACGCCCTAGATTCGAAGCTGTGTTTAGATAATAATTGATAGTTAAACACATGTTTATATAAACTTTTCTACTCAAAATCATCGATACTACGATGCACTAAAATATTTGCCATTTCTCCTGAACCACTCTGTATTTAATGGTAGTGGAACTGTAGGTAGAACGTTTCCATGGTAGCTCGTTTATGCACTGATATGGAAGAAACGAATGCTACCATTAATGCCGTCATTTTTAGTCGTTGTATAAAGTCTCACTGCCAGATTGCTAGGAACTTAAAGTTATGTTGCTTCTGAGCAATTGGTCTGTGAATATTGAGAGATTAATATTTTCGTTAGATGAAAATATTTCTGAGACTTCTATGTAACACACTGTCATCATTTTAATTTGTTAACTGTTATATAAAACTAGCGGCCCTATCCGGCTGCGCGCGGGTAACACTAATTATCTATAGCCATAAAAGATGAGAAGCATTATCATAAAATTCTCAACATGTATTGAATTTGAACTTTTATTTGTGAATGTTGAAAAATCGAAAAAAACAATATGTTGATCCCATCGCTTCCAAACTTCACAGGATCACCCGCTGGGCTAATTTGAAGATTTCTTGAAAAATTTATCAAAATTGGTTCAGCCGTTTTAGAATTCATAGGGAACATACAAGGGGTATTCAGAAAGTAAGTTTCCCTATGTTGGGAACAATAAAAAAAAAGTTTTAGGTTAGAAAATATATCGTTATTTATTCTTTGGCTCATGAACTATTTTTCTACATAGTCGTCTTCGACTTGAAAACATTTTTCATCTTAAACAAACCTTGTTTAAAAAAAGACGCTGGCACTCGTTTCAACATAATATCACATAAAGTCATTTAATATAATTAATTCAGCTCTGGATAATGTATCTAGAATGTGATATAGGATGTTATTTTCGACTAATAGGTTATATTATGTCAAAAAAATGTCACCGAGTTTTAACAGTCACACGAGTCAAAATATCATTACATCCCAGCTATTTAATTTTTTTTTTCACATATCCTAAAACTGGTTTTCACATCATATATAGTGAAAACCAATTATAACTTAGGTCGTTATGTATCTGCTGCCATCTACGTTACGCTTGTTATGTCCATTGTGAACGCTTCTTCGTTTCATTCATTTTACATCCCCAAACCGGCGAAGTACCGCATAAAAAGAGTCACTTCAAAAACAAAATGACAGACAGAGCTCCAATACATTTTTATATATTCCTTTTAGTGATTTGGTCATTAATCAATGTGTTTTCATTAAAGGCTCAAACGTATTAATTGTGTTGACTTAAACAAGCAATCTGTGCTGGCGCTATATTACTGTTGCGGTCCAATGCGCTTTTCTTCCGCGCAATAACCGCACTCAAGCTTTACAGAATGTTGTTTTCTGACAGCCTGAGATCAGTCAATCCCAAGTGTCCCGTTTAACGCTAAAGAACACCACCTATTAATGTAATGAATTGACATATAGGTATGTCTATTGTATACGTATTAGGTTGGCAACTAAGTTCCCGCCGTTTTTCTGCATGTCATTAAATGTTTTGGCACAATGCTTTCTGTCATTCGAAAGAGAATATTTTGTTCTACCGGAATCTATGTTTGGTTTTTTTTTTTTAGGATAAATTTCTGTTTCTTTTCAAATCGTTAAAATGGAATGTCAAGTTGAGAAAAATGAGCATTTTCGACACCTCCTTCTTTTTGCTTTTAATCAAGGTTCTAAGGCCACAGAAGCTTCTCGTAACATTTGTGCTATGTGCTAATGCTGAAAGAACAGCTCGTGATTGGTATGCCAAGTTCGATAGTAATGTGTAAGCATTCCATTTGCTCTGCCAGTTCTCATGTCGTTTGACGCGGATTTTCGTGCAAAAGTTGGTTTAATCGCTCTTCATCGAACTCAACTGGGCGGCCAGAACGAGGTGCGTCTTTAAGGTCAAAATTTCTTTTTTTGAACTTGGCATACCTGTCCCCTTGTGCGTTAAGAAGCGTAGTTTCAATAATTAAACACCAGGAGGCCAGCTTAAAAATTTAAATAGCAAGTAATTTATTTAAAAGGATTTTGGGTTAACGCTAAATTGTTTACATATAAAAAATGCATATACATTGGATTAGCGGTTCTCGAGTTTGTAGAGGACAGACAGACAGAAAGACGTTGAATTTTGAAACATTTATACCTAAATGTAATTAAAGCAGCAACGAAAATAGCAATATTCCACGCTGTTTTCATAGTTTCTGAGTGAAATATTTCTATACTGTCTGTTAATTCAATTAGTTATGCTATTACAAGGTAACTTCCTCTTGTAACATAAGTGCAGTGCTTTTAGATACAACGTGTAATAGAGTTAATATAGCAGACTTTTGATCGGGATGTCTGTTTTAGTCTAGAATCAAATTCCAGAGTTTGCAAGCAAGAAGATCGTCCCGTTAAAATAAAATTGGCATTTTTGATTTAGTCCAACCGTTCTTACATGGACTAAGATACTGTTGTATAAATTGTATTCAAATTAATTTAAGTTTAACTTTATGTAAATTATATAAGGCGAGATAGTTAAATAATAGTATAATACAATGTTGAAACGATGAAATATTCTAACGTTTTTCAGATCTAAACTAACACTGAAACTGTACAGTATAAGTTTATAATATTTTTAAGAGTTTTAATGTAACATTTTATTCAATTAAAATTTAATTGATTTAAATAAAAGATGTATAATTATATTAATCAAAAAAAACATAACAGATACGATTTAAGATACGTGATAAAAATTAGGAGGAAATAACTTTTTATTAAAATAAAACAATTTTAAGAAGCTTTTCCTTTTAAAAAATGTGCACAGTAAGACCCCGCTTAAGACGGGATATACGTTCCATTAAGTTTCAACGCTATACGAAACAGCGAGGTCATCTTAATAAGCAGATAACAGGCACAAGTGAAACAGAACCGAGAGTAAGAAAATTTGTTTTTTTTTTATTGAGTTTTGTGGCATTTATTCCTAAATACTTTTTTCATCACATTAATTATAGATTAATTAATTTCTAATACCGACTTTTGTTTTCAAAACATTTATAAAAATCAAATAAAAATTCGGGTGAGAAGGTATGTTTGTGATGAGAAAAGTTCCTCATTTGGCATATTTTGTTTTTTGCGAAGAAGTCATCTAATGTCGTTTACCATTTTCTGTTTCGTTCAGCAATCTGTTGTCGATAGCAAAATATTGCATCAATGACACTTCGTCTTGGTTTTGAACTTCTGTCAACATTGGAATCATTTTGTATCCATAATTTACGTTGTAGCGGCTAAAGTTTTTTTTAGAAACCTCGTAATACTGAAACAGCGTTAAGCAGAGCAGCGTATAGCGAGGTCTTACTGTATTTTTAATGTAATTTTAAACACAGAATAATCCTGTTACGGAGATGGCAATCAATTGACAGGTCCACCGGCTGACGTCTCAACTATCCAACGGAACTAGGCAACCTCTATACTTACCTTGGTTCTGTGCATGTAGTGAAGCAGTATTACGACGTCATACGATAAGCCATTTATGTTTTCGAGTTTTGACTAATGACGAAAACATCAATATCACTAAAATACAATAACAAGATATAACTATTGTGCATAAAAATAAGCCGATACTGAATAATATAGTTTGTTGAACAAAATAATTAAAAGCTGCATTGCGAAACGGGGCACAGATATAACGTTGATTAATAATCATTTATCATCAACGGTGTGTTAACGCAAGCTAATTGATCAGCAGTTGTTTTCACCGGAAAATGCGGAAAATATGACTCGCTACGCGCCATACATATACCCACAGACATCTGTTTAAACTGAGCCATGCATTAATAATTTATTTGGGAAATGATGCTGTTTTGAACATTTACAATACACTATAATTAATACCCCGTGTCCCAAAAAGACAACCTATAAAAATAAAAAACTAAAAAATACGTAAAAATTGATTTCTATATAGAGCGCTTCCTATTTTTTGAAGTTATACTTCTTTTGGCGCACTGAGGATAAAATTTTCTCTATTACGGAAGTTGCGTAGGCAGCATGCAAAAAATATATTGAGGATAACATAAAACAACAAAGTAGGTTATACAAGCGACATCGAATGAAACTTTTTAAAATCTATAGTGTTAGTACCAATTTTTAAGAGTTAAATATCCTCAAAACTTGTGTTTTTTTTTTAATTATAGATTCAACAGTAGAAAACCCTTTAATAGTTAAAAAGATACTTTATGCAGGCACTAAAAATGTACTTTTGAAAATGGAACAAAGGTAAAATATATATAAATTATAAGACCACAAACATACCCCAACCAGTGTGTAAAAATGTTTTTCCAACAGGTTTACTTTCATTTCCAAACACGGCTGTGTAACTCAACAAATACTTTGTCAACACGTTTTATTAATTAGCTTGAAAATCATACAAATCAAACATTGCATATTGATAACAGTTTACTTATATGTAGGGTTGCCATCCGTCCGAGTTTCCCCGGATTTGTCCTAGTTTAGAGGGCATCCGGAGAGCGTCCGGGCGGGGCTTCATTTGTAGTCCGGGTTTAAAAATTTAATTGAATTTTATTAGGTTTAATATTTTAATAAGGTTTTGTTTTCATAACAGTATATTAATAATTTGTGTTTTATTTTAAGAATAAAAAAATTCTAACTGATTATTAAACCAATTTGCAACAAACTGTAATAAGATTCTGTTTTGTTAGGTACATTTAAAATGATGATAAAAGATGACTTAATTTAATTTTAAGGGCTGAAAATAAATAAAAAGGTGATTTATGACATTTTCAACTGTTTTTTATTACACTATGTTTAAAAAATTCTGTTGACATGTCCGGGTTCTGGGCTCTAAAATCCGGGATTTTCACGCGTCTTGTCCTGATTGCCAAATTTTAGAGATGGCAACCCTACTTATATGTAGTCTGACAGCTTTGGCGTATATCGCATTCTTAGAACAGTTTTTATTTTCAATTATAGCTTTTAACTATTATTCATCATCTCCCTAGATATCCTATTTTTTTACCAGTGTACACCTTTAACGAATATGTGAATGTCAATTATCGCGATCACGCCAAAGAAGTATAACTTCTGCCGCGCGTCCTTAAGTGGACGTGCCAATTTTTTAAAACTGGAGTACAATACCAAACACACCTTATGTTTGATCGAACAAATAAGATAGGTAATATAAAATCGAGTATTTGTTAATAATTGTTTTTTTGAGCGCCCACTACACATTTCACGCCCCCAAACTCTGCACATCGCTGTTACGTATAAAAAGAGAGCGCCCAGTAATGATGTAGATTCTCTGAAATTGGCTCGTTATAAATTTTCACATAATACACGATTTACAATAAGCGCTTTTTAATATTATATACGTACTTTTATTAATTCAGATATAAACAATACATTTTTTGCACTACCGCCTATAAAATAGCTGCTTTACATGCATGTATATATAGACATATAAAGTGACCCACTGTACATACTAGTGCTGTAATGAAAAATTATTTTTTTTAATTTAAACTACCTATCAGCTATCATTTAAATCATTTAGGGGCAATTCATAAAATAAATCACCCGAAATTCACTCATTTCTGATCCCACTTTATCCTTTGTAACGCTGTGTCACATTTTCTGAAATATTACGTCATATAAACAGTCTCGCCATAAAAGTATGTGGAAACGCTATTTTTTCATGTTGCATCTACAGCGGCACCGATTGCAATGCATCGCACCGCTAGTTTCGATGTGTTAAACAAGTTCAGAAAAAAATTAAAATAAAATTGACGAAATGCAAACGTCATCATTCCTTAGACAATAATAATAATAACAGTTTATTTGTGGTGCCATAGTGGATACAAATTGTCAATTCAGAGTCCATCAAGGACATTAGTAGGTTCATCAAGAACACAGTCGTTCATGACCTAACAGAATTTCGTCTAAATTATAAAAAGCGCTTGGTATCAAAAATTCTTTCAAGTATTTTTCAAATTTTGATAATTCGCCACAATTTTTAATATTTTGAGGCAGCTTGTTAAAAATAGTAGTACCCAGACAATTTGGGGATTTTTTTGAGATATTCAAATGCTTGAAAGGTACTCTAAGCTCACACTTAGATCGAGTATTTAGATCATGAACGTCCGAGTTCTTGACGAATCTACTAGAATTCTTGAATACATAAATGGACATTTCAAAAATTATTATAGAAAATAAAGTGAGTACTTTATATTTTTTAAATAAATCTCCTAAATGTCCTATTTAAAATCGACTGATTGAGCGAAGCAAATGCTTCCCATATTAACTTGACTCTCCTAGCGAAGCGAATTAGATCCCCCAAAGTGAGGCAGAGAAAATTCTTATACTTATAGTTATATTTCGTTTGTGATTAGAGTATCATAACATGAAGATGTTATCTCCGGGGAACTTCGGGTAAATATAGCTTTAATAAAATGAAGATTAGTATACGACTACCGACTAGTTAGCGTGCTAACTAGTTTTAGCGTCGACGGTGTTATAAAACCCAAAGAATTCAAAAACTCGACTGTCACACTAAATATTCATTGCGGTATTGCGAACAATCTAACGTTACCCTATAGCGCATTACATTTAAGTGTAGTAATATCAAGAAATAATAAAATTATTAAAAATGTTTTCAAACCTTAAATGTCAAAAATAAAATAAAATTGTTTAAAAAAGTTAAACTGCTGAATGCATTTCAGTGAATTTAAATAGGGTTCTGCTCTGATAGTAAACAAAGTGAATAATATATAATTCAAGGTGTTCTGTGACAAATTGCGATCTGTAGAGCTCGGACGTACGTACGTACAGACCAACCGACAACTACTGTTCGCGATTTTCAATTACTTACAATTTTCGAAGCAATTATAAACTCGAATCCGTTTAGAAGTGGTTCCGTTCTAGAGAACAGAATCTCCCCTTTTCAAAAAAACTACAATTCGAATAATTTTCATGTGAATTAACCTAGATATAACTTCTTATATGAACGAAACTCAGCTCTGACACGCTAAGCGATAATAGCGACAAAAATTAGTAGAAATAGATTCAGGTCCAGATATGTTTTTCTCTTTAACTGATTTTTCATTTTAGATAAAAACAGATAGACTAATAGTTAAAATAATAGGATACGGAACCAACTGTTTTACTAGCAGTAAAAAGTTGTAAAAATAGTTCCACGTCTGTTTTTCTTTTTTACTGAATTTTCTTTTTTATACAAAAAAAAATAACTTGAATTATTATAGAAATCTCCAATTTGCACTTTTCAATTGGCTTATAAATTTTACGACATTTTGGTTGTAAAATTCATTTTCGCCTTGGGAGTGTTTAAGCTACTCCTATATCTTTGTTAGGTACTATTAATAAATCATTATGCACAGATATATTTATTTCAACAAGGCTACAGAGCTGTAGAAAAGAGCGAAGAGAAGGTTACCGCTTTCCATTGAATCTCCCAATAGGATTTATCATATATACATACAAACACACATTTTCCCCGTTCTATTTCTTTCCTTTTTTCGCTTGTTTGTGTTATTCGCTGTCGCGCTCGGTTCTCGCACCTACAGTTAAATGCACTGTAAGAACCTTTTTAATCGAATTTTATTTTACTATACGCGGTTTAAAAAACTATAATGTGTGTCAAAACTGCATAAGTCCGGCGAAAATGCATGAATTCAATATGGCGGACGTACAAAGATGGCGGATTATCGTTTTCTTCGCAAGGCTCTTGACATGTTTATCAAATGAAAGGGTTTGACGAGTGGAATACGGTAAGCTACGTGACATCATTGTAAATCCAATATGGCTGACGTCCCAGGATGGTGGAATTCATTTTCTTCACAGGCCTCTTGACATGGGTATCAAATGAAAGAGTTTGACGAGTGGAATACGGTAAGCTACGTGACATCATTGTAAATCCA
Source organism: Venustoraphidia nigricollis (assembly GCA_034508555.1). Taxonomy (NCBI): domain Eukaryota; kingdom Metazoa; phylum Arthropoda; class Insecta; order Raphidioptera; family Raphidiidae; genus Venustoraphidia; species Venustoraphidia nigricollis. The sequence goes on along the minus strand of JAVRKA010000057.1, from coordinate 2,908,316 downwards.
ATATGGCTGACGTCCCAAGATGGTGGAATTCATTTTTTTCACAGGCCTCTTGACATGGGTATCAAATGAAAGAGTTTGACGAGTGGAATACGGTAAGCTACGTGACATCATTGTAAATCCAATATGGCTGACGTCCCAGGATGGTGGAATTCATTTTCTTCACAGGCCTCTTGACATGGGTATCAAATGAAAGAGTTTGACGAGTGGAATACGGTAAGCTACGTGACATCATTGTAAATCCAATATGGCTGACGTCCCAAGATGGTGGAATTCATTTTCTTCACAGTCCTCTTGACATGGGTATCAAATGAAAGAGTTTGATAAGTGGAATACGATAAGCTATGTAACGTTCTTGTGGTTTATGGCGGATCGATTTGAAATTTTGCACAAAAATGTACTCCCGATGAATTAAAGAAGAATTAAATAATTTACGTATTAACAGTGAATATTTTGAAAGACTAAAAAGAACAAAATAAAATATTTGTAAAAAAAGACTTTTTAAGAACAAGCTTTTACCGAAATGTACCAAAAACGAAAAATAATTTTTAATAATTTACGGTCATAATTATAAAAGCATGAGTTGTAACTATAATAATTAAGCGATCACAGGGTTTACTGTCTACGTTTTTGTAGTAATGAACCTAAAATATTAAAAATTATTTTTTCCTTTTTTGTTCATTTCGATAAAATCTTTTTTTTATAATATTATTGATTAATTATGTTTAATTTTTTTATTTGTTGTCACTACCGTTTTTTTCTATTGTTTTTCTATTATTATAATATAAAATTTTGCGCTTTGTAATTATTGAATCACCAAACCAAACATTTTTTTAATGTTTTGTTACTCTAAGTATATGACTTCAACGTGCAATATGTAATACAGCAGTTTTATATGTGAATAAGTTAAAATAGAGTGGGTGTTGTTATAGCGGAAGTACAGTTTAAAAAATCTGCATGAGTTATGGAAACGCGGTTTCAGTACGTATACGTATGCGTTGTTGTTACACAAAAAAAAGTGGCTAATTCCGAATTTTTGGTATTTTTTTAAATATATTTTTAACTAAGTTTTATCTAAATATCAAATCAATAACCGCATCAAAGATTAACGAAAAAAAAAGAAACTGTGTATTTTACACTACACACTACAGAAACAAAATTGGTATAGAAAAATCGAACCTATAAATACCCTATAGGTTACGAGGCAGCCGCTCTACCTCGCCGCTATCTTAGTGTTCTACAGGCGATTTTTATGATGTAGGTATACGTTGCGTTACATTTTCAGTCTCATGAAACAATTTTGTCTTACCATGCCAAAACAAATTTTACTTAAAATAAATAATAGTTTAAAAATACACGCTTTAAGGCTGTCGGAACGCTCTGAATTTAAGTCAAAAATAGAGCTTCGGCTGTCAACTGATTGTAGACTTATTCGTCAACATTCTGCAAAAATTCTTTCTCTATAAGGAAGATAAAGGACAAATCTAGGTCTCTAATGGACTACTTTTGTAATTTATGTTCGATTAACTAGAAAAAAGTTGGCATTGATTGTGCTAAAAAAACACACGTTTTCAATGTCACACTAAGACCTTATTCGTACTTATTTCACAAAACTGCTCCATCACAAACCTAAAGTGACTCTTCCTTTTTCGGAAAAGTTTTTTAAATCTTTAAAATATTTCCAAAAATTAAAGTAATCAATTGACAGCGGCACCCTTGCAATAACATTTTTTAGCCTCGTAGTTGGCACCAGCCAAAAATTGAAACGTGCGGATGATTTGAGCGAGACAGAGCTGAAGGCCACACCCACAATATGTCTTTTGCCTACCTCGCCCCTTACCGCTGGGTCTCAGTACAAACATTCGGAGCGTTCCGACAGCCGAGTAAAAATAGTAATAAGCATCCCACGCTTTTTACAATAGAATATTATTTTTTACTTTTTAGTCTGAGTTGCTATTAAAGCGTGTTTTTACTTTTTTTAAACCATTATTTATTTTTTAGTCTTATTTTTTTATCCAGATGATCCTGGTCAGGATAATGGGACAAATTTATTAAATTATTCTATTGTCACCGATCCTTGAAAAGGTGGAAAGTTTCAGTTTAGTTTGACGTTTTGAAGTGGGTGAATGTTACGTTCAAAGATTCCTTTACAAACAAACATACAGGTGAAGCTAATAAAAGCGTGTTCAAATAGAAATTGAGAGTGACAGAGCTTAAAGGGGACTTTTCATCGTTTGATATGCTCTACTATTTGTCGAACAATTTTGCGATTAAGTCGCTTAAAAACTTAGCTACCGAGAGCGTTAAGATCCACACCCACTGAATAGGATCGGAACGGTTCGCCACGATCGGCAGTTTTGGGATACATAAAGTTAAATGAGTTAGCACGCACTAATCAACTCGGATCGACCCGGAAACATCGAGTGTATGTGTCAAGGCGATCCAATATTCGATTCGCATTTATTACCGAAATAACCGAGCTGGGTAGAGTAGTGGTGACAGCACTAGACTCGCATTCGGGAGGTCCGGGTTCGAATCCCGGCGGGGGCACATGTGGCTGGGATTTTTTCCTACTGCCTCTCGCCGAGAAACGGTAATTCCTGTACCGGCCATCTTGATTGGGGTTTTCCATGGTTTCCCTCAATTAATTCCAGATAAATATCGAGATGGTTCCTTATTTGAGGCCATGGCCGATTACCTATCAAACTCCTAGTTCAAAAATTGCCTACCTTATCCTAATTTCCTATAATTCCTTCATTCGCCCATTGCTATTACATAAGTTGAAGTTTTAAAAATAACGGGAAGTATGGTAGATGGAAAATAGTAATGCTGCGCATGGCGTCTGTTATGACATAAAGTCGAGAAACGGACGTTAAACGCATTATTATTATTATTATTATTACTGAAATACATAACTGATAATATATCACAAGATATTTCGAGTATCTAGCTGAGTAATAGTCAAATCGTTCTTTAGTATTCATTAATCTCATTCAATTTTTAACATAAACCAATTGGCGTTTAGGTCACAAATATTATACAACATTTATATGTTCGGTAATCAGTATAGAGTTTCTATTGTGTAGTGAGCTCTGTGTCGACGTCTCATGCTTATTAGTTTTTTGCTCAGCTTAAATAATGTGTAGTTATAAAATGACAACATTGCAGTAAAAAATATTGTTTATGACCATATTATTGCACGTTCATTTTACTTTTTGTTATGTATCCAAATATTATTTTCAAATAATAGGGTGAAAGTGAATAATTTGGGTAAGACTACCCTTTTCAATTAAAAATAAACCCGGGTCGCAGTGCCAAAATCCTGCCGACAATATGGTATAGTGTATTTGCTAACATAGGTAGTGTGACTTTATTATATGTATTTGTGTGTTTTCGGAGAAAATAAAAAATTTAACCCCTTAATACACCCTTTAAAATAGTATTTTTTCTTAATTTCAATATATCGACTGTGTTTTAACAATTCATTATATGCACAAAATTATATACCTCTATCCGCAGTCGATTTTATTAAAATTTTAGGAGCACCTTTAATTCATGTAAAAAGGTTAAATTTCAATTTTGAATCAATTCCGAACAAAATATTTTCAAAAATGGCGTCAAGTTCCTTAGAATGATGTAAAACGTCGAGAAATTTTATCCGACCCTTAGGTCCCGTCATCCGACCGACGCCAATAGCATAGAGTATAGACTAACTTATTAGTATATAACATCTCTTATAATACAGTAAAATTACAATGCATTTCATTTCAATCAATATTTTTATTTTACATGTTAATTTTCTTCATTTGAATAATGTTGAATTCAAATTATAACAAATAGTAGGTTAACACATATTTTCATTAGAATTATATTGGATTCAAATTAAAGCAAAATGGTAGGCTAACTCTGAAATCTACTCAAAAGCGTGGTAGCGGCTTTAAAGCTATTATATTGAGTAAAGGATTGTTTAAAAAAAACATCTCCACAATTCTTATCGACTATTTGACTTAGCTTGGATGATTGGAAATCAAATGAGGAAATTTAATTTGCTGGCTGAAATCAAACCCACTTTATATTGTAAACATATCTATTTAAATTTGAAATCTCTTTTATACAATACGTTGTGCCTGAAAAATTTGGAGCTTGATACCTAGGGTTATTTGGGGCATATTTTCAATTTTTTAGGACCTGAGAACTAGGAGCTTTTAATAGAGACGCCGTATTATAAACAATGACATTACTTCTGCATGTTTGACTATATTCAACTCCTTAAATAATAATTAAAATTTATACAAATAACAGAAAACAGCTTGAGAACTGAAAAAAAAATCACTTTGAATCAGAATTTATTTTATCACAAATAAATAAACGTAAAGAGTCATTTTTTTCTAGAATTAAAATCCAATTTCTGTTTTATAGCTTCGGCGATGAAGCAAACAAAGTATCGCTGTTCATATTTTCAATGTGTACAACAGATTTATGTTGAGTAAAATCCAATTTGAAAAATTCATTTCAGTGGTATTTGCATTTCAATCAGTTTTTAAAGTCCTTCATTAGTTTCTCGTAATCGTTACATTCATAAAAACAATTGTATGTTGAGAAAAAAAAACAACAACGTAAAAAAGCACGTTCACACCGTGACGACCAGTGAAAGAAAATGCTTTTATATATTTTTTCCATTAAAAACGATTTAAAATTAATATTGCCATTTGCTTGTTTTGATTTCAGTTTATTTATTTATCTCTAACAAGTGATATCGAAGTGAAAAGCTAACATAAACAAAACAGATGAATAAAGGTATTGAATTTTATTTTCAACTAGCTTAAAAATCTTACAGAACGCTGCAACCGAGTCTTCGGGCTTTGCCTCGGTTAATAGCTTTAAAACTTTTTACGTGTCATTTTAATAACGATTTGTTATTATAGCTTTCCCTTTGAAAATATTATAAGATGTAATTGTCATATTTTCGAAATTGTGCCATTGCTAGTGAAAGAAATCATTTTAATATAAAGTTCATATATTTTTATGTGTCTTAGAGTTCTATGTCCACAGCAACCTTAAAACTTTCGTAATGTGCTTATATTATAACTCAACATCTCCTATTTACAACCGATTTTGATGAAATTACATCGCGAGTTGTCTTCTAAGTTTGTAACAGGAAAAGATTCTCAAAAAGCTGTCATACATAGGAACTAGGAAGTCATGATTAAAAAGAATTATGTACATCCTCGAGAAATTAGGTATAGTTGGATAGGTATTTTAAATTGCTATTAATAAAAACCGAGCTGGGTAGAGTAGTGGTGACAGCACCAGACTCGCATTCGGGGGGTACCGGGTTCGAATCCTGCCGAGAAACGGCAATTCCTGTACCGGCCATTTTGATTGAGGTTTTCCATGGTTTCCCTCAATTAATTCTAGATAAATATCGAGATGGTTCCTTATTTGAGGCCATGGCCAATTACCTATCAAACTCCTAGTTCAAAAATTACCTACCTTGTCCTAATTTCCTATAATTCCTTCATTCGCCCATTGCTATTACATAAGTTGAAGTTGTAAAAAATGTAGAAAATAACGGGAAGTGGTAGATGAAAAAATAGTAATGGTGCGAATGGCGTCTGTTATGACATAAAGTCGAAAACCGGCGTTAAATGCATTATTATTATATTATAAATAAATGGATGTTGGTATATCTGAAATTAAAAGACTTCGACACCGATCTCCATGAAAGTTGATACATATACCTACGTATTTTTTCATGGAAAAGGTTTTTATGCTATCCATTTTGTTGTAACTCGACACTAGTTGATGCCAGGTGGAGCCGACAACTCCACTACTCTTGTCGGTGTTGTGTTTCATCTCAACAATGCGCAGAACCGCGGGTAGCGACTAGTATATAATATGAATGTTAAGGCCCCAGTACACAGTGGTCTGTAGTGGGCCATTGTAGACCATCGCCATTGTGTACAGGGAGTAATGGTCTGTAGTGGCGAACAATTGTGAGTCGTGGTGCGCAATCCATTTGTTGTCGGTTTTTTTGACACACTTCAAAGGAATCGTGGCGTGGCGTGGCCTGTGGTGTTCACACAGTCACCTATTGTTTAGACAGGTACCTACTTTTTTTGTTGCGTTCTATACTATTTAAATTTTTAATCGCCCAAAATGTCAGAATCCTGGAGCAAGGAAGAGACTTTTAGATTTATAATACTATAATACTTGTAAACAGTATATAAATAAGTAGCCGCGGCCGTAATTACTTCCACGTCCATCGCAAGTGCTTCGCCAGGCAGAAATGAGCCATGGGCCATTGTGTGAACACCAAGGATAGTGGCCTACAGTTGAACATTGCAAAGCATGGCCCACTACAGACCACTGTGTACTGGGGCCTTAAGATATATATTTTGATATTGTTTAGCGTTTAGTACATATTTTTCATTTACTAAAACAACATGAAACAAGCTTCTTGTATTCACGAAGTCTTTAATTTGTTTCTAGCAAAAGATTAGTTCATTCCAACCAGACTCGTATGTATACGAACAATAAATTTCTAACACAAACAAACCAAAAGCAACAAGTCCCCTAACAATATGAAGAGACGTTAATGGAAGTTGACTTTGTGATGTTTGCACATTCTTTGTAACTAAGTTTTACCTCCACTATATTGTCAGGACACTGAAAGGATGCTTGATGCGACGTCTAAAAACTTACATACCTATATAATATTGATTATATTTATTTCGACTCACATTATGATAGCAAACACAATTAAAATAACAAATATTAAAAAAATAAATTAAATAATATTTAACACACGAAGGGAAAATGTGTTCGATTATGTCATGATTCTTAGATTATTGTAAGGTTTTTTATTACAAATGATCTGTGCCATGCGGTATTTGCCACTTTTTTCTTTCAGAAAATTAAAATTCGGCATGTAGACCAATAAATATTTCACGTCACTTTTTTATCAAAACGCAAAACTAAGAGAAAAAAAGTCATTCAAAGTTTAATTAAATTTTGAGGTCGGTCTTGGCGTTATGTTATGTCACTATGGAAATATGTTATGTCATTATCAAGTATTTATAGAGATTGTTCGAAGGTGTCCCAGTTTTGTTTCAAATAGGCGGCAAGATACTTGATAATTACAAAAGATATTACCATAGTGACAACATAACACCAGGACCGACCTTACAATTAAAAATTATTAATATAATACATAGGTATTTATAAAACCGATCTATCATAAATACCATTTTTATAGTCCCCGCCAGAACGTCAAAATTTACAGTTTTCTGTGCCGCTTTAATGGCAAGTAGAGATGGGAAAAACGGGTCTTTTTAATGATCTGCATCTTTGCATCTGGATCCCGTATGTGAGCTGGCTCACTGAACCGGTTCAAAAAATGTGTTCGATTATGTCATGATTCTTAGATTATTGTAAGGTTTTTTATTACAAATGATCTGTGCCATGCGGTATTTGCCACTTTTTTCTTTCAGAAAATTAAAATTCGGCATGTAGACCAATAAATATTTCACGTCACTTTTTTATCAAAACGCAAAACTAAGAGAAAAACAGTCATTCAAAGTTTAATTAAATTTTGAGGTCGGTCTTGGCGTTATGTTATGTCACTATGGAAATATGTTATGTCATTATCAAGTATTTATAGAGATTGTTCGAAGGTGTCCCAGTTTTGTTTCAAATAGGCGGCAAGATACTTGATAATTACAAAAGATATTACCATAGTGACAACATAACACCAGGACCGACCTTACAATTAAAAATTATTAATATAATACATAGGTATTTATAAAACCGATCTATCATAAATACCATTTTTATAGTCCCCGCCAGAACGTCAAAATTTACAGTTTTCTGTGCCGCTTTAATGGCAAGTAGAGATGGGAAAAACGGGTCTTTTTAATGATCTGCATCTTTGCATCTGGATCCCGTATGTGAGCTGGCTCACTGAACCGGTTCAAAAAGAGCCGAGTTCTGAATATGTTACTGCAGTCTGCTCAAAAAAAGTGAGTCGGCTCTCACGGATCTTCTGTCGGAGTTGGCTCTTTGAACCGGTTCAGATCTGAGTTACACAACTCTAATGGAAAGTTACGTACCAGTTACATGTAACTGGTAACGCAGTGAACGTGTTAAGAATCATCCTGTTTTGGTTTTTTAGAGTCCGTTATATAATTTTGATTTATTTTTTTTAAATTGTTTTTTAATTTTCTCTATGTAATTTGGAGTATTTATTTAAAAAAATATTGTACATAAAATGTTTAAAGAACTTTAGAGGAATTTAGTTCACTAGAATTGTAACCAGAATCACGTGATCGCTAGAAATATAATGAGAAATAAGGAACGTAGGGCACACAGTCTGTTTTCTTCGAGAAAATGTAATTCCATGGCCGTTTGGTCCGTAAGTACGTAATACATATGCGGAACCGTGAACCAAGTGCACTGCAACACGGCAAGCACACCTTCAGTAATATATAACATGGATTAAGAGATCCGTCGCTTCAACATACAAATATCTTTTTATAATAATATAGGAAAGGAATTTTCTCTCCCGAAAAAATATTTACAGTGTAACCTTAATATAACGAACGTCAATATAACGATTTCCTCGATTTATCAAATTTTTCGAAACCCCCTAAAACTGCCCGTAAAAGTTAATGCAAAATATAACTCTACATTACGAATACTTTTTGTCAAAAATCTCGTTTTCAATCATTGCAGAATATAAAGAAGGAAAACCTTTGCGCATCACTGATCTATAGAATCCAAAGTATATTAAAAAATCGGGATGTGATTTCGTTTTTGTAAATTCTTTTCGACATTTGGACGACTGACTTAAAGCGAAAGCTGTAGTATACAATGTACATGTCTAGAATATATGGAAGTAGTACTACTGTACAAAGAACTAGCGACAGTAGCGACACATCTGTGAGATATAATATTATACAAAAATACGACGACATTTGCTGATAAATAAAACAAAAATATTGTGTAATATAATTGTGGTCACGTTCAGCCTACAAAACAAATATCTGTCTAACACGCGCTCCTTCTACAAAAGATTGAAGTTTTCTGTTAGTTTAAATACAAAAGTTAAAATGAATCTCCATATTAGGGTTTGAGAATAGTCGAGCCTGTAGCAACGCCGTTGCTTATACGGAGTTTCCAAGGAACTGGTAAAATTGCCAGTCGGATTTGCAATGAATAATTAAAAGGTTGCTGCACACGAGATTGATTTTGTCGCTAGATTCGCTGCTTGATTACGCTGTAGGTTGGATTTTATGACGGTTTGTATGTGTTGGCTTCTCATGATGCGTGTTTCGAAGCTGGATTTGTAGATTGTTTTGGTGCGCGCTTAATTCGAATACTAACAAAATTGGACGGTTACTGAACTGAACACACAATATAATGACGCCATGTTTGTTTATGACGTTTGCCCATGTCGCCCACGTGACAAGATATTGTTTTCTGATTGGTTCTTGCTCAAAGTCAGCCAAGAATCAAGCACTAAAAATAGCCCCGATTCTTATTTTGAAATTCAGCTTGTAACTACGCAGCCATTTCCATCTTGCAGTCAGTACGGCAGCCCGCACAAGTTCTAGCAGCGATTCTAGCAACAAAACGTGTGCAGCAAATATGAACTGATACTTAACTCAAATATCCTTTCATAAAAACAATGAAATAACTATGCCAAAAAAATATTTACACAAAATACAAGTTATATTTTCAAACGATTATTTAAAATACTTAGTCTTTAGGAATCTTTTCTACAAAAAATTGCGCTTTAAAAACCTACTCATATCATAGGAACACATTTTACTGTTACTATTTTTTAGTAATTTTAAAAACAAGCTATTTCAGAACTGCTATTAATGAACAGTTATGTTATTTTTAATAACGGTTCTTTGTCGGTAACAACTGCGCCTGTTATTTTGTTTCATTGCTGATATATTATCGGTGTCGATTAAAATCTAGAATTGACCTAAAATGTAGCAATTTTAACTTCATTTTCTTTAAATTTATGGAATCGATGTGTATGTAGGCAGATATTCAATAATAAATAATGATTACCAGTGGTGTTTAATTGGGATATGGCATGTGTCATATTAGTATGTGAAGGTTAGCTCTGGGGGATATTTATTATGCGAGTTATATAGCTCCGAACATGATAATAAAATAACCGTGAATTACCCGTTGTCACAATTTTACATACCACCGCTCTGTATTATGTACAGCGTGTGAACAAATCATCCGTTGTTGAACTCTACAGTGTCCGAATCAACTCAATTGTTATTGACAAAGGACAGCTTGTTCCAATTGTTAATGAACACCCATAGTTACAAGCTATATTAGAAAAATTTTATTATCAAACACTGCAATGTTTATAATTTTGCACACATTCTTAATAAAGAAAAATAGTAGATATTTTATTTATGAATGTTTTCAATACGATCATGCTTTCGAAAAATTTTCTATAACGTGATTTTTTTTCTTATGTTCCAAATTCTGCCACCCATGAAAATTTTCCGCCCTAGTGCTTCTAGTGAAAATCCAGCGCTGCTTATAATAAAGTAAGCTGTAACAGTATAGTCACATCATGTGACAAATCTTCATAATAAAATTTTTCTAATATGGCATTGTAACAATAATTGGTCTTTCTCCACAATTGGAGAAATCTATAGCGATCCGCTTAATTACTAATATCAATAATTATTATTGTGTTCTCTGTAAATCGTTGAATTTCAAGTTTTGCATTAACAGAATCCTAAAAATAAATTGACTTTAAATAATTTTTATATTTATATCTTATATTTGGAAAAACATTAAGAAAATTATTGCATACTAGCGACATTGGACGGACTCTCTTAAAGCTATTAGTTCAGGCATTTCTGCGTTACTGTGTATTACTATGGCCGCTACAACAACAAATAATAAAACTTAAAAAATTAAGTTAATAATAAAAACCCGGGTCGCAGTGCCAAAACCCTGCCGACAATATAGTGTATTTGCTTATACAGGCAGTGTGGCTTTATTTTGCGAGCTTAAGTTGGTTTTTGGGCAAAATAAAAAATTTTACTCCTTAATACACCCCTTAAAATATCATTTTTTTTCTTAATTGCAATATTATTATAAATCGAACCTCTATACCAAATTATATAGAACTTTCAGTACATAATTCACTATTTGTAAACTAGTGTTTTCATAAAATTTGTAAGTCCGGTCCTGTCGGGCCGATTTTATTTAAATTTCAGGGACACCTTTTAATTACTACTAAAGGGTTAAATGTCAATTTTGAAACGATTCTGAGAATTTTTTCGGTATTTTGGGGCCCAAAAACATTTTTCAACCTCTAAAAACTACCCTTAAAATGCCCCAATTACGCCCATTTTAAATTTCAACACGTGGACCAAATTTCATTAAAATCAATTAACTCTTTCGAAAGTTATTGCCCGCACATATATATATATATATATATACGTATATAATATATATATATATATATATATATATATATATATATATATATATATATATATATATATATATATATATAAACATTTTCAAAAATGGTGCCAAAGTGTTTAGGAGGTTATGAAACGTCGAGAAATTTTGGTCCGACCCCTAGGTCCCGCCATCCGACCAACGCCAATAGTGTATGTTGCCTTATGGCAAATACACTAAAAATTGTACTGTGGTACTGTTCGATTCGCACTTGGCCACGTTTTTTTTTTCTATAAGGCGTGCGCAAATGTTTTTCTTTTGTTATTCAAAACTGGTTCCAAAAGGTTTTTCGAAGTGTCAAAAAAGAGAAAATAAATACATATATGTACCTAATTATTAATTTATACTGGGGTCTATTCGACACTACTTGGGTATGAAATAAAACAGAATATTTTCTATATTAATTGAATTCATACTCTTTGATGTTCAACACCAAACTTAAAACAAAACTGATTGTACAATTCATTTTTCTCTTTGTATAAATAAAAATGCAGTACAAATAAATTTCTATATACAAATAATTATATTTAATAAACAATTTCATTATTAACTAATTATAATTAAGTAGGTAATTTCAATATCAATAAATCATAGCCTCTAATATTTTTTTTTTTATTTATCAGTTGTCGAGCGTATATAATCTACAATCTCTCTTTATCAATTCTTAGTTTTTTATTAGAATTACATTTAAATAATTATTAAAATGTAGAACTGAATACATTGAAAAAGCACATAGTGTAATATGTCATGATATACATATATATGTATGTCGTATGATAATTAAAAAAAAACCCGGGTCGCAGTGCCAAAACCCTGCCGACAATATAGTGTATTTGCTGATACAGGCAGTGTGGCTTTATTATGCGAACTTAAGTTGGTTTTTGGGTAAGAAAAAATTTTACTCCTTAATACAGCCCTTAAAATAACATTTTTTTTCTTAATTGCAATATTATTATCAATCGAACCTCTATACCAAATTATATGCAACTTTCAGTAAATAATTCACTATCTGCAAACTAGTGTTTTCATAAAATTTGTAAGTCCGGTTCTGTCGGGCCGATTTTATTAAAATTTTAGGGACACTTTTTAATTACTACCGGAGAGTTAAATTTCAATTATGAAACGATTCGGAGAATTTTTTCGGTATTTTGGGCCCCAAAAACATTTTTCAACCCCTAAAAACTACCCTTAAAATAGCCCGATTGGGCCCATTTTAAATAGGCTTCGTGCGGTGATGAATTCCAACATGTGTGCCAAATTTCGTTAAAATAAATTATTTTCTTCGAAAGTTATAGCCCGCACACATATATACCTATATATATATATATATATATATATATATATATATATACATATATATATAAACATTTTTAAAAATGGTGCCAAAGTGTTTAGGAGGTTATGAAACGTCGAGAAATTTTGGTCCGACCCCTAGGTCCCGCCATCCGACCGACGCCAATAGTGTATGTTGCCATATGGCAAATACACTAAAAAAAAACCCGGGTCGCAGTGCCAAAACCCTGCCGACAATATAGTGTATTTGCTTATACAAGCAGTGTGGCTTTATTATGCGAACTTTAGTTGGTTTTTGGGCAAAATAAAAAATTTGACTCCTTAATACACCCCTTAAAATAATTTTTTTTTCTTAATTTCAATATTATTATCAATCGAACCTCTATACCAAATTATATACAACCTTCAGTAAATAATTCATTATCTGCAAAATAATGTTTTCATAAAATTTCTAAGTCCGGTCCTGTCGGGCCGATTTTATTAAAATTTTAGGGGCACTTTTTAATTACTACTAAAGGGTTAAATGTCAATTTTGAACCGATTCTGAGAATTTTTTCGGTATTTTGGGACCCAAAAACTTTTTTCAACCCCTAAAAACTACCCTTAAAATAGCCCGATTACGCCCATTTTAAATAGGCTTCTTGCGGTGATGGATTTCAACACATGGGCCAAATTTCGTTAAAATCATTTAACTCCTTCGAAAGTTATTGCCCGCACACATATATATATATATATATATATATATATATATATATATATATATATATATATATATATATATAAACATTTTCAAAAATGGTGCCAAAGTGTTTAGGAGGTTATGAAACGTCGAGAAATTTTGGTCCGACCCCTAGGTCCCGCCATCCGACCAACGCCAATAGTGTATGTTGCCTTATGGCAAATACACTAAAAATTGTACTGTGGTACTGTTCGATTCGCAGTTGGCCACATTTTTGTTTTTCTATAAGGCGTGCGCAAATTTTCTTCTTTTGTTATTCAAAACTGGTTCCAAAAGGTTTTTCGAAGTGTCAAAAAAGAGAAAATAAATACATATATGTACCTAATTATTAATTTATACTGGGGTCTATTCGACACTACTTTTAGGGTATGAAATAAAACAGAATATTTTCTATATTAATTGAATTCATACTCTTTGATGTTCCACACCAAACTTAAAACAAAACTGATTGTACAATTCATTTTTCTCTTTGTATAAATAAAAATGCAGTACAAATAAATTTCTATATACAAATAATTATATTTAATAAACAATTTCATTATTAATTAATTATAATTAAGTAGGTAATTTCAATATCAATAAATCATAGCCTCTAATTTTTTTTTTATTTATCAGTTGTCGAGCGTATATAATCTACAATCTCTCTTTATCAATTCTTATTTTTTTATTAGAATTACATTTAAATAATTATTAAAATGTAGAACTGAATACATTGAAAAAGCACATAGTGTAATATGTCATGATATACATATATATGTATGTCGTATGATAATTAAAAAAAAACCCGGGTCGCAGTGCCAAAACCCTGCCGACAATATAGTGTATTTGCTGATACAGGCAGTGTGGCTTTATTATGCGAACTTAAGTTGGTTTTTGGGTAAGAAAAAATTTTACTCCTTAATACAGCCCTTAAAATAACATTTTTTTTCTTAATTGCAATATTATTATCAATCGAACCTCTATACCAAATTATATGCAACTTTCAGTAAATAATTCACTATCTGCAAACTAGTGTTTTCATAAAATTTGTAAGTCCGGTTCTGTCAGGCCGATTTTATTAAAATTTTAGGGACACTTTTTAATTACTACCGGAGAGTTAAATTTCAATTATGAAACGATTCGGAGAATTTTTTCGGTATTTTGGGCCCCAAAAACATTTTTCAACCCCTAAAAACTACCCTTAAAATAGCCCGATTGGGCCCATTTTAAATAGGCTTCGTGCGGTGATGAATTCCAACATGTGTGCCAAATTTCGTTAAAATAAATTATTTTCTTCGAAAGTTATAGCCCGCACACATATATACCTATATATATATAAATATATATATATATATATATATATATATACATATATATATAAACATTTTTAAAAATGGTGCCAAAGTGTTTAGGAGGTTATGAAACGTCGAGAAATTTTGGTCCGACCCCTAGGTCCCGCCATCCGACCGACGCCAATAGTGTATGTTGCCATATGGCAAATACACTAAAAAAAAACGTATTTTCGCGAAAATCCTAGGACGTTTGCAGAAAACCGGATTCCAGTTACCCGGTTTTTTTAAATCTTCCTAGGATTTTTGCAATGAACCGATTTTTTCAATTATCCTACGACATATATTTTGATATAACATGGTATTCTTTTGTATTTTGTCAACTATTGTTGTGTTGTGAACTTTTTACGGCATCACTTTATCAAATTGTATTAATATGATTGCATTGTTGAATGAAAAAATCAATATCTGTGAACAGACCAATCATATTTATTCCCACCTAAACATGCGTTAATGAGTTTTTTTTATTTATTTAATATAAATTCTTACGGAAAATATCGAAGCGTAGTCGATACTAAATATCCCACAAACATTTATATTTATTTTCTGGCTGAACATGTTGTATCCGTGTAAGTTTTTCTGAAAAAAAAAACTCTTGGTATTAAAAAAGGTGTCCAATAAGGGAGAGTTTTAAAAAAATGTGCTTTCAGAAAAAAAAATCAAAAATTTAAACCAACATTAATATTACATTATACTAACCGACGCAAAAATTTTATTTTTAAAATCAAAAAACCCGGGTCGCAGTGCCAAAACCCTGCCGACAATATAGTGTATTTGCTTATACAGGCAGTGTGGCTTCATTATGCGAACTTTAGTTGGTTTCTGGGCAAAATAAAAAATTAGGCTCCGTAATACACCCCTTAAATAAATTTTTTTTTTCTTAATTGCAATATTATTATCAATCGAATCTCTATACTAAATTATATACACCTTTCAGTAAAGAATTCATAATCTGCAAACTAGTTTTTTCATAAAATTTGTAAATCCGGTCCTGTCGGGCCGATTTTATCAAAATTTTAGAGACACTTTTTAATTACTACCAGAGGGTTAAATTTCAATTTTGAAACGATTCGGAGAATTTTTTCGGTATTTTGGGGCCAAAAACATTTTTCAACCCCTAAAAACTACCCTTAAAATAGCCCGATTAGGCCCATTTTAAATAGGCTTCTTGCGGTGATGGATTTCAACACGTGCGCCAAATCAAATTTCGTTAAAATCAATTAACTCCTTCGAAAGTTATTGGCCGCACACACATATATATATATATATATATATATATATATATATATATATATATACATATATATAAACATTTTTAAAAATGGTGCCAAAGTGTTTAGGAGGTTATGAAACGTCGAGAAATTTTGGTCCGACCCCTAGGTCCCGCCATCTGACCAACGCCAATAGTGTATGTTGCCATATGGCAAATACACTAAAAATCCAAAAACAATAAAATACAACAAAAAGAAAAAACAAACAAAAACTGTGGAAAAACAATTGCTATACCTCTTTATAAGACAAAATGCCGGTTTCATTGGAATACAATTTTCGTCCACTTTTAGCAAGCTGAAATAATATTTCTTTGCGGAAGTTCCCATAGGTTTTAAATAATAATTAATTAAAAGTTTAAGAATACTGTAAAAATGCGCAGTTCAGGGCTATCCATTTTCTTTATACTCGGTCGAAAGGGCATACTTTCACCATTATATAAAAAGACTAATAACTTTCAAGTGAATAATTTTGAGGTTATAAAAACATTTGTTAGCTGTCTGATGGCAGTCTCACGTATCAGTGTGCACGAGAAAACTCTTTCGTTACGCTGTTACTTTCTTTCAGCTCGCTGTTATAGATAGTATGCGAGTAATTCCAGCAGAGCATAAATGTTAGGTTTTCTGCCTTAAAATCAAAACCGAAAGTATGAACTTCCGACCGGGTATAAAGAAAAGAAATTTAAAATTTACCTCTTCTTTTAGATCCACACAAGGCTTTGTTACTGATATAATACCATATAGATGTAAAACAAAATAAGCCATCTCTAGAAATCTCTCATAGTATAATGTATATTTGAAGATAAAGCGAAAATTAATTGTCAAATTTTGTATGTTTATAATATAGTAAAATAGCAATTGCATTTTGAAATATTTACTAATTGAATTGGCAACTATGCAAATATCGGTATGCAGATTATAAATATTTGCAAAGCAATTTTTGTTCTCTTTTAGCAGTATTTTATTTTGTCTATCTAAATAATCATTAGCTGCTTTTGCATAATCGGTTAATACTGAAACTACTGCAGAAAATAAATAAACTGGTGCAAAGATAGTCAAATCAGTAATGTTTATATTGACAATGGTAACAATAATCGAAAATGAAAAAGTGTCGTTAATAAAGGCTTCGATAAGGGTTTCGGATATAAGCAAGAACATCCACGAGCATCCAACGTAATAGCATTTTTGAATATGCTTTCTAAAAAGTATTTGTCTATTGATTATTTTGATCAACGTATTGTTGATGTCCTGAATTTGGTTGAAATAGTCGGCAAGTTTGTTTCGATTTAAAAATTGATAAATTGAAATAAAAACTAGTAAAATGTTGCATATTTTACATAGCGATGCGATTTTAAAAGAGCAGAATAAACAATTTGTACTTGATGTGCTTAGTATTATCAAGGTTGCTAACAAAATACAATGTTTAATACAAATTCCAATTGTTAAAGGCGTCGAAATAAACAATGTACGATTTTTCTTCACCACTTTTTTGACGAAGCATGCATTACCCCACTGACATAACGTCATTAACTTTGTAAAGGTTTCGAAAGGACTGCTTACTTTCTCACTTCTCATAGTTCGTTCTTTTTATTTGCTGGCAAACAATAGGAAACCTTTATGATTAATTTGTGAGAGGTTGTTGTCATGGTATTGTAAAAAACTGACACCTTAAAATTATTGCTTCAATATCAATTATATCAAAAATAATATCAATTATTCACAATTCAAAATCTTGAATTGTCGGTTTTTAAAAGTGAAATATTTAGTATTTACACCGAAAATTTTAACGAATCTGTTGCAACACGTTATGCCTTGATAAGTATAATATCTGAAATTGTCTTCCATATTACAGTAATTATTGTATATAATTAAGGTTCTTCCACCAATAAGAGTCGATTGGTATTACAATGTGAGATAAATTAATCTCAAAACTACTTAATAGTAAATTGAAAGTGTTGATTCCAAAAACTTTACTTAAACCTTGATTATAAAAAGAACCTTCGTGTTTAGTTAGGAAAACACTGGAATGTAATGGAAATATGAACTAATATGATTATCTATGTGAATTATTATAAATCACAAAATGTCATATAATTTGACCTACCTTCAGTTAAAAAATATTTGTGAAATAACTTCAATATTGGGAGAGTCCCAAAATATTGTTCTTATGATATCTTCTAAAAAATAACGTCACAGTCCTCTTTTAAAGTAAATCTGTCTTGTTTAAACAATTATAATTCTATTTTTTCTGTATGGCTTGATACTTTTTTGTGGACGGGATTAACGCAAGTATGCAGAAGTAATGTTGGACTATTTATGCTCAAAAGCTTTTTGCGTGAACGCTTATTGCTAAATCGTTAGAAACTACAACTATCTAAACATTAAAATTATTATTATGTTGTCAAAAATAATGACCACTTTAAGATAAGGCCTCTACTTTAATACTTCAAATTATGGTTAAATATAATTGAAGAAAATGTCGATATTTACCTAACTAATATTTATTTGTATAGAAATTAATCATTTTGTTTACTGTCTTCCTGTATTGTTAAAAAATAGCTATCGTTGTTACCCGATAGTCGTAACTTGAAGCCCGCATTTTTTTTTCTGTATTACACTTCTTTTGGCACGTTGAGAAAAAAATTTTGGAAGGCAACGAGAGTTGCGCGTGCATTTTTAACGAAAATTCGAAAGTATAAAACTGGCTGCGGTAACGAAAATTCGAACGTAAGAATTTGGCTGAAATGACAGATTAATTAAATATTGTTTCTAAATATTTGAAGTTAATATTGTAAGTATTATTCTTAAACTTATTGAACATTTTATTTCAATAAATAAATAAATAATTTGCATCACGGACCTACTTTTTTATTTTCGAAATTTTTGCTTTAAGGAAAAGAAACACTTTTGAATTTTAACAGTCTTTATCAGTTATTTATCATATTTTATTTCATGCTATATTTTACAAACAATATTTCTCAATCGACAATAGTAATAATTTAGGTCATATCGTTGGTACGTACATTAATATCGAATAATAAAAATTAAACGTTTTTCTCTACTGCTACAACCGCATACGATGTGAATATACAGCCAGATACTTTAATAGCTTTAAGGAGAATTCATACAACTTTTTGTAAAATTAATTTAATATTTTTTTCATCGCTCAGTTCTAATCTCGAAATATTTTTTTTACGTAATAGTGGTAGTTAAAATTTAGTTTACATTTCTTCAAAATAAAATATTTATTTCTTATTGATATGTTTTATATAAATATATATTTCTACTGAAAAATATATGAGTAGTCATCTAAAAACTAATGAATAACAAGGAGTGTGGTGGGTCGTTTATTCGCGAGCCTTGAGGTCCACACGACCAATTTCCCAGTAAGATCAATATTGAATACTAAGTATGTAGTTCTTTAACAAATTAGTCTTGAAAATATTTTTCAGAAAATCCTAAAACACACTTTTTGCAGTTTTTTTGTTTAAAAACCGAGTTTGATAACATTTCTTTCGGATCATACCGACGCTACTAGAACCCTAACAAAGTCGATATCAGTTTTTATTCGCATGATTTATTGTAAAATCTATCTTTTTTGCAGTGTTTTTATTTAAATAAAAAAAAAACGGCTGGACTAATTTTTATTTAAAAAAGGTGTATAATTATAATGTCAATAAATGAATATACCGAGTCTGCTCAACATGGCAACATACACTATTGGCATCGGTCTGATGGCGGGACCTAGGGGTCGGACCAAAATTTGTCGACGTTTCATAATCTCCTAAACACTTTGGCATCACCGCAAGAAGCCTATTTAAAATGGGCCTAATCGGGTCATTTTAAGGGTAGTTTTAGGGCTTGAAAAAAGTTTTTGAGGCCCAAAATATCGAAAAAATTCTCAGAATCGTTTCAAAATTGAAATTTAACCCTTTAGTAGCAATTAAAAAGTACCCCTAAAATTTTAATAAAATCGGTCAAACAGAACCGGACTTACAATTTTTTTTTAAACACTAATTTGCAGATAGTGACTTATTTACTGAAAGTTGTATATAATTTGATATAGAGGTTCGATTGTAAATAATATTGCAATTAAGAAAAAAAATGTTATTTTAAGGGGTGTATTAAGGAGTCAAATTTTTTATTTTGCCCAAAAACCAACTTAAGTTTGCATAATGAAGCCACACTGCCTGTATAAGCAAATACACTATATTGTCGGCAGGGTCTTGGCACTGAGTCTTTGCAGTGTTTTTACTTAAATAAAAAAAGAACGGCTGGACTGATTTTTATTTAAAAAATGTGCATAATTATAATGTCAATAAATGAGTATACCGAGTCTGCTTAACGTTTTTTTTATTGCCAATACACAGTATTATAAACAAGCATAACAATGCCCTACATCTCGCGAACTTAAATCATGTATTAAAATGTATCCATTGCCAACACTAAGAATTATAATATGTTGGATATATCTTATCTCAATGGGATTCTGCTAATTTTTATGCGCCATATTGTACTTTGTAGACACATTTTTCATATAAGTCATGTTTTTATTTTTCTGTATATATGTGCACGTAATAAAACCTCTTTGCTGCATTTCCGCATTTCTATATTCGTACCAAGAACAGTACCTACATGTGTCTAAATTATTTAGTTTTGAAATAAACTCTTTAAAGTTATATTTCTTTTGGTGCATTAAGAGTAACATCTTAAAGCCTGTCGGAACGCTTTGAATTTTGTTTGTGCTGAGACCCAGCGGTAAGGGGCGAGGTAGGCAAAAGACATATTGTGGGTGTGACTTTCTTTAGCTCTGTCTCGCTCAAATCATCCGCACGTTTCAATGTTTAGCTGGTGTCAACTACGAGGCTAAAAAATGTTGTTGCAAGGGCGCCGCTGTCAATTGATTACTCTAAGTTTGGGAAATATTTTGAAGATTTAAAAAACTTTTCCGAAAAAGAAAGAGTTATTTTAGGTTTGTGATGGAACAGTTTTGTGAAATAAGTACGAATAAGGTCGTAGTATGACATTGAAAACGTGTGTTTTTTTGGCACAATTGATGCCAACTTTTTTCTAGTAAATCGTACATAAATTACAAAAGTAGTCCAATAGAGACCTAGATTTGTCCTTTATCTTCCTTATAGAGAAAGAATTTTTGCAGAATGTTGACGAATAAGTCTACAATCAGTTGACAGCCGAAGCTCTATTTTTGGCTTAAATTCAGAGCGTTCCGACAGCCGATAACGAAAGTTTCACGCTCACAGCTAACGAAAATTTGAAAGTATGAAGCTGGCTGTGCTAACGAAAAGTGAAGTTGACCATAAGAGAACCTGACTGAAATGACAAATGGACGAAATCAGTGCACTTTCTGCCATCTGGAAACTATATAATAATATAATACTAGATGCCTAAAAATCTTTTATTACAACCTAAACAATAATCTTCATTAGTTTGTAGATGACGTCTTGTATAGAAAGCCAAACGCTACCGAAACAATTTTTATTCTACACGAATTTTACTTGTTAATAAGACCTTATAAAGTTCAGAGCTATACATTACTGTATTATAATGTACTAAATGAACTTTTAACACCCAAGAGAAAATTTTCTGTGCTTTATATGATTTTTTATGGCATTATTTTGTAGTTTTATAAACGCTCTTTTATAATTATTTTAAGTTTTCTTAGTTTAACTTATTCGTTTGTTTCTGGGCTTATTACGGTTTTTCTAGTTATTTGTGGCAACTAAAAGCGTATATGTACATAGTTTCAACTTATCAGTAAAATATAATTATTATTGTTTAGCAGCTATTCAATATGACCTCTTTTTTACTGACATATCTCTATCTTTCGAGCAGCATGAAAATGCAATCACTCACGTTTCGATAATCTCTAATTTCTAAGAAAAATCTTATTCAATCTTGATGATGTTTAAGCTTCAATATAAACTAGAAACATGTCCATTCTTCTCATATGACCTTAGCTAAGTCTTTACACTTTATTTGATCTAAATGGGCGATTTAAAATCAGAAAAAAAACATTTTTGAGCAAACCAAATTTGTTGGTATTTTTAACATAAGTTTGAAAAGAAAAAACTTCAAAATGTTAATTTGCCTTCCGGTAATTCGAAATCTCGTGACGTGATGTAAAGAAATATTGACGGATATCGCGTTTTTTAATTCAATTTTTTTATATGCTTTTGAAATTTTTAAGCAGTATGTCAAATTTTGTGAAGCTTAATGCTTAATCACACATGCTAAAATAGTAATAAAATGAATTTTACGACATTTCCCGAGAACAATTTTATAATCTGTCACCTTAAGATACGAGTACAGTGGTATAATAAAGAAAAGTCACTTTTCGACAGATTTAGCTCATTTTTTTCATAGGCTCAAAATAACGTTTTCTAATAAATCCTGAAATTTCAGAATTTTAGACTGTTTAGAACGCGAGATAATTAATACCAAAGTTCGCAATTTCACATGATTACCACGGTAATTCACGAAAATTGCGAACTTCGTTATTAATTATCTCGTGTTCTAAACGTTCTGAAATTTCGAGATTTATTAGAAAACGATATTGAGCCTATAAAAAAAAAATAAGCAAAATCTATCAAAAAGTGATTTTTCTTATTATACCACGCTAGAACTACCTTAAGATTAGTAGAATGACATATTTATAGTAATTCTAACACAGCAAAAGGTTACAGAGATATATTCAATTATATCCATATAATATAAATGAATCAAATACTCAATCAGAACATAATAGATCAAGAATTTTGAGTTACTAATGTAGATAAGATAATCCGTTATACAAACATTTTAACATTTATCCATTTTCAATAAACATACGGGTACAAATTTACGGATGAAAGGAAAATGCTATCTTTGTGTTATTAAAAGATAGTGAACATAAGATAAGTTTGGACCCTGCTTTAATTACTGTCTAAAGCACGATGACACAGCTAACTAGATTGCGTGACGAACCAAACTGACAACGGCTGCCAGCTCACATTTATTCTAACGTGTTAAGGCAGCTACAAATTATTTTTATTTTCTTTTTATGTGCAATTGTCACAACTTTTATTTCTTATATACCTCCACTAACGGTACACTAGTCTACAAGAAACACTGTTTATTATAACAATTGAACAATTAAATACTAATCCAGAAGAAATAAATTATTTTATTACTAGATCGTGATATTCAGTCATTAAATTATTTTCAAAATAGTTTTATAGCTAATAAAGCAATTTTGTATTTTGTTCCAGTAACACTGTTTTTATAGCTTACTAGCCGTTACCCGTGGCTCTGCACACGGTTGAGATGAAACACCACAGCGCTAACAGTAGTGGAGCCGTCAGCTCTACCTGATACCGTCTAGTAGCGAATCACAACAAAATGGATAGCATAAAAATCTTCTCCATGAAAAATTACATACATGTGCTAACTTTCATTGTGATTGGTCAAACGGTATCGAAGTATAATAATCTTAAATAGACTAACATTTATTTTAACACGCTTTTGTTTGTTTGTTTATAAAGAAATTCACCCACTTCAAAACGTCAGATAAAACTAAAACTTCGCACACTTATAAAGGACCGATGACAATACAATAATTTAATAATTTAACTAAAAAATACAAAATAATTTGACAAGAAAATTGGCTTTACTGTAAAAAGCATGGCGTGCTTAATATTGGTAATAAATTTTTCATTTACTAGCTATTTGTAAACGTAGAGCTATTTTGAAAATTTAAGTTTTACAGTTTTTTACAGTAAAGGTAATTTTGTTGTCAAAATAATGTTACATTTTTTAGTTCAAAAAAGCGTGCTGTCTTAGTTTTTTTAAACTCTAATAAATAAATAAAATCATAGCTTTGTAATTCTAAACTTTTAAAGATTTTTAGAACGAATTTTCAATGTTTATTTGTCTGCATCCATACAGTATTCATATAAAAAACTGTAAACTTAATATATGTATTATTTACATGTTTTACTTCAACCGCGCGTAAAGATTACACACACACTTTTTTTTTAAACCCGCCATAAGAAGAAAAATAATCTGTCTCGTTATAGTAGGTTTGTGGGTTCAACTTAACCTCACATTCTTTGTGCTAATATGCAGAAAGGTACCAACTCACGAACCCTGAACTTTAAAATTTTAATTTATTTTTAAAAAATTTTAATTTAAAAATTGTTGAAAAATATGATGTATGTATAACGTGATTAGATAAGTGATGACAATTATTTGATATAAATCTATATAAATATAATTAATTTGTGTGTTAACGTACATAACAAATAAAATTATTACTTCAAACAGAATAAATTACATGCTATATCTCAACTTATAATCAATTTTTATTTCCGAGCAGCTCATTTATCCAGCACAGTTCTGAAAAAACTCAATTAATAATACTGTGTACAACCGATCGTGCAATCTGAAAAGAAAAAATAAATTAGTTTGCCAACATTTCATAGTAGCTACCTTGCAATTAGAAATACAATATGTCAAAACATCTATAAGTTGTCAACTTTATGATATTTCATGAAAGTATAGAGTGACTAATTAATACTTCACTCTGCTGCCATACAGAACTTTTTATATTTCAAACATTTTATTGATTCGCATTGCAGTGGCCTAAATGGAAATATGAAGGCTACCTTTTATAGTCTAAGTTCTGGCATTAGAAATATAAATACTCTCATCTGTTACTTAATGATTTTTTTTTAAACAAGATGTTATTTCATTGCCTACCCAATTATGTTGCCTTAACAAAAGTTTGTCACATCCATTCGTCTAGATTTTAGATGTTAAATTTTCAACGCGAGCGTGACAGAGATAGAGACAGGCCCGGATTTAGAAATTTGTCGCCCCTAGGCAGTTGCGAAAATTGCTCCCCCCCCCCCTCCCATCGCGAAACTTCTTCAATGGTGGAATAAGTTTGGTACAGAAGTTTTCCAATAAATAAAATGCACCTTTTTGAAAGCAAATATTTTATTTTATTATAATCAGTATCCCAATAATCATGAAGTATATGATACATTGAGCAATTACCATTATGTATATGATTGTTTTTCGAAGAGTATTGCTCATTGGTTAAAATTTTTACGTCTCGATTTTCGAATGGCAAAATTTGCCGTCCTTCAATTCTTGCCGCCCTAGGCAGCTGCCTATACTGCCTGCATGGTAAATCCGGGCCTGGATAGAGACCGACATTTAACAGTATTGGATCACTTTCACATAGTTTGTGCTGAGGGGCAGCGGTAAGAGGGGAGGTAGGCAAAAGACATACTATGGCTCTGTCTCCCTTAAATCATCGGCACGTTTCAATTGTTGGCTTTGGTAAATGTTGGGTAAGGTTGTAAATTGGTACGAATGTTTTCAATAGTAGTACTTTTGAAGTCGATGGTATAAGAAGATAATCTAAACATTGACCGAAAAAGATGTCAGTATCAGACAGAACAAAAATCACTGTGGCTTCCTACTTTTCTGCTCTAAAGCTCACTCAGAGAAGCAAAGCTCGTGCAATCGATACATAGAAAAGCTGACGGTGCAATCTCCGTATAGTTCTGGACTCTAGATTCTAGATTTACATTTGGTAGATGCCACACGGGAATTTTTCTTATTGCTTTTTGCTGTTAAATTAACAAATGTGAGACACACTGCAGGTACATGAATATAAAGAAAGTATTAGTATTTACATAATAGAGATAGTTGAAAATGGGTCAAACTCATTTAAAATTTATTCCAATCAGTAGCTACAAGTTCTTAAGCAAACCGTATTTTTAATCAATGGGTACCGAAGACAGAGAAAATGTACCTGTGTTATTACGATTTTTTCATGGTCATGGTCAAGCGTAGTCGCGTCGGGGGACCGCTTAATAAATTAGCGGTCCCCCGACGCGACGACGCTTGAATCACAAAATATTACTAATTAAGTATTTAAATATGAATATGAATATTTATTTGTAAAAGAGACTTACAGAGAGTCTATTACATTGTCAAGTAAAATAGTTACAAGTCATTCAGACTATAGCAGTTTTTAATAAAAAATTTTTTAATGTGCACGCAAATTTGTTATGATCTTTTATATTCATTAAATCATTTTTATTTTTAACTTTTTATAGTTTTTTTTGTGTCGGGAGATGTTTAAATTTTTAATTTAATTTTTTCCTTATGAGGTACGGAACCTTAAAAATGAATATTTCTTTTTAGTGTATTTGCCATATGGCAACATACACTATTGGCATCGGTCGGATGGCGGCGGGACCTAGAAGTCGGATCAAAATTTCTCGACGTTTCATAACCTCCTAAACACTTTGGCACCATTTTTAAAAATGTTTATATGTGTATGTGTGTGTGTGTGCGTGTGTGTACGGGCAATAACTTTCGAAAGAGTTAATTGATTTCAACTAAATTTAGCCCACGTGTTGAAGTCTATCACCGCAAGAAGTCTATTTAAAATGGGCCCAATCGGGTCACTTTAAGGGTAGTTTTTAGGGGTTGAAAAATGTTTTTGAGCTCCAAAATACCGAAAAAATTCTCCGAATCGTTTCAATATTGAATTTAACCCTCTGGTAGTAATTAAAAAGTGTCCCCAAAATTTTAATAAAATCGGCCCGACAGGACCGGATTTACAAGTTTTATGAAAACATTAGTTTTGCAGATATAGTGAATTATTTGCTGAAAGGTGTATATAATTTAGTATAGAGGTTCGATTGATAATAATATTGCAACTGTTCTTTTAAGGGGTGTATTAAGGAGTCAAATTTTTTATATTGCCCAAAAAACCAACTTAAGTTCGCATAATAAAACCACACTGCCTATATTAGCAAATACACTATATTGTCGGCAGGGTTTTGGCACTGCGACCCGGGTTTTTTTATTAATTAAAATAACTTTGAATTAGAATAAATATATTAATCATGTATCAACTGAATATTTTAGGTTATCCGAACTGGACCGTAGGTAGTGCTGTTAACCGAAGTAAATCACAACGATATCGCCAGCGACGTAATGGCCCTTATGAGGTTCACGGTAGATGGAACAAAAGCGAGGAAAAGCGTTTCCATTTTTCCAAATGAAGTGTCTGTTTGTGAGTCATGATTTATATAACAAACCGCTGTTGACTTATGTATGTATACATACTATATTATATTGTGCAGGGGTGAACCTAATTGCTAGTCAGAAAATCACTATTCTTTCATGGAAGTTGATTGCAATACAAATATCATAATTTAGGGGAGTAGAGTGGAAATAAGAAAAACCCTGTTAAGAAACCCTTACATTTAAATAGCAAAGTTTTAGCAACGGTATAATCCGTAAGACAGTGTTCGAAAATAAACTTTTCTAATTTTGCATTTTAACAATGGGTGTTTCTTAATAATGGTATCATAATTGTAACTATCCTACTATGCTTATACATTTAAAATTGTATTTCGATTCGTTGATTGGTGACTCAGCTGGAACTATTTATTTAGACTCAAATCAAACTTTCATAAAATATACCAGAAAATCTAATTTGCTCTTTGCATGATTCTAGAAGAAAAATATTTTTTTCTGACTTTATAATCATCAAAAGGTAAAATTTATGACTTTTTTGTAACCACGCTATATATTTATAATTTTTTTCGTTTAAACTAAGTAACTTATCATTTTTTTTTACTTGTAAATATGAGAAAGTTTGATTGTTTCGATATGTCACAGTAGAGTAACTGATTTGAAACAACTTTAAGTTGGAAAGAAGAAAAAATAATTTAGATATATGTGGTTATAATATATGACTTTTATATTTTGTCTAAATATTGGCTAAATAAAGGCGTGTTAATTAAAATATAAAACTAAAAAAGTGACTCTAACTTGCCAGGATTTACGGCATGTTCTATTTTGAAGTTCGTAAATATTTTATTTTTGTCTTTTGGGTAACTATATACCTATTTTTGATCACTCTATATTAATGGTACCTTAGGCACACAAATACATACAGAATATTATTACATTTCTATACTCTGTTCGAACCAGATTAAACTATACTAAATCAAAGATGCAATTCGACTCATAAATTTTGATATTTATTTAAATTTAAAGCTACCTATTACCTATCTATATTACATAGAAAAGAGATCAATCTCTAAAAACAATCTAATAAATGGCAATAAAATATGAGCAATCAATTATCCTTGAAGAATTTTTCTTTTAAGAATGTTTTCGATTTTCAAACACGTTTTATTTTTTTAACCAATATAATTTGCGGTTTATTTTATGTAAAAATGAATTAAATAATCATGCCTTTTTAAAGAGTTTCTATGCTTACAACATTTAAGTTCATAATTATAAAAGCGTGGATTATAAGCTCTATGATAGTCATGGCTCACGCTTTTTATAATTATGAGCTTAAATTATTAAAAATTATTTTTATCCTTCTTAGTACACTACAATAAAAGCTTGTCTTTATCAAAGTTTTATTATTTAATATTACTAGACCCAAACATGTGTTAAATCGAAAAAAAAATATTTAAGAGAAAAATAGTAGTGCTTAACCGTTTTTTGTGTATAAAGTCAATATGAACTGGACAAACTATATAAGTTGCTTTATTTTTCAATGCTGATATTATTTGCTCGATTTGTGAATTTTCCAGACATGAATGTGGATGTTATATAATAAATCAAAAATATGGTATTATATTCTTTCTATTCGACACCTATACATAAATGTTTTATACAGACTTTGTTCAAAACAGCTTGTTTGTTACTTTTATGTAAATGAGCGTTATAAATATACCAGAAATCTTAAGTATTATCAGTTAACAATTAATTAATAAGAACCGTGCTAATTGATCCGTTAGTGACCACCAGCTCCGGATTAAGGGGAGGACAAACCGGGGCACCTGCCCCGAGCGGCAGTTCCAGGGGGCGCCAAAATCATATAATATAATGTGTTGGAAAATAATTTTTAAAACTTTTTATTAAAGGGTCTTTATTCTCCCTTCCCGATCACAAAAACTGCTACGCATTATATATTTTTGAGTTTTTTTTGAATAATTTATCTCAAACGCTGGAGAGAGAGGGCACCACTATCAAGTTTCTGCCCCGGTTCGAAAAAATCATAGATCCGGAGCTGGTGAATTCTTAAAAACATTCTAAACACTGCATTGGTGCTCACAGTTCAATTTGCTCCTAAAGTATCGTAAGTCGATCAACATTTGTTTTCGAAAATGTTTTTTTTTTAATCCAGTGTGAAATAAAAATTGTGCTTTTTGTATTGAATTATTGTTATGATTACTTTTTTACACACGAGGAATGTTTAAAAATTCAATAGACCCACTAATAACAATTTATATTGAAAGAATACTATGTTCTAATTAAAATATACTAATCTGAGATAAAGATGAACTAGGACTTTATATTCAGGCAAATTACATTTCGTTAGATCTTAACGAAACTTTATCGAAAAAAAAAACGTAAGCGAGTTTTAACGGTCACACAAGTCATGAAAGCATTACATTCGAGATACATACTACATTTTCTGCAAATAGCTGATTTTCACTTCATAATAAATAAATAAATTAAAGCTTTTTTATTTTTACGTAACACATCATATTTTGGCTTACGAAAATGGAACATATATTAGTTCAAAGGAACACTACAACACAAATAAGAACTGTGAATTTGGATTGTATTCAGAATAAATTTTTCGATTTGAATGAATTGAAATACCATTTATATTTTCAACAACTGATCTAAATATACCATTTTAGAGTAAGATAGTATTACTCGTTTGAAGATATCAGTGTAATATCTAGTTCAATTACCTGAGCGAAATTGGCGAATCGAAAGCATTAAATAACGCAGTTATCACCATCGCATTTATTTAACATACCACCTTCTCGCCCCTCTCTTTATATCGCCCCATTTCTTGCACCGTTCATAGCTATGTGAAGTGTCTTTCATACACAAGAGAACCAGCGCCTAGCGCTACTTCCGTTTCAGACAACCCCTGACACAATAGGAAGGCATCCGATCCCCTCAGGCCGGCATACCTATACACAATTGCTAATTCACAATGGCAAAACACAACGAGCTAAACACTATTTATTAGATGATCCAATACATTAGTGCTAGTCACAGCAGCGGAAATTATCACGCTTTGCCGAGAAAATTAAACTGAAAATGAAATTTTTCAGTATATTAAATGTAAAACATTTTTCCTCTACTATTTTAAGCCTTATAGTAATCATCTTTGCGCTTTAGAGTAAAAATACAGTAGGGCCTCGATTATCCGAACCCCGAATAATCCGAACGCCTCTTTAATTTGAAGGAGCCCCCAGCATGAAAATGCCTTGTTTATGTGTTTATGTGGTTTTTAGAGCAGCAAAGAAAAGCTGTCCCCTTGTCAGATGACATAGTGATGGAAAAAGCCAAATTTTTTCATGAAAGATTTGGCATCGGAGAGTTTGTTGCTAGTAGGGGGTGGTTAGACAAATTCAAAAAATGGCATGGATTACGCCAACTAAAAATTTGTGGTGAAAATAACACTTAATGAATCAAATTTGCATTCACTTTCAATTATAAAAAGCTATTTAATTTCATCTTTTAAAATATACACATACTATAATCCGAACGCCTCATTAATCCGAACAGGGTAAAAATTTTGAGTGTTTGGATAATCGATACCCTACTGTATAAGGTTATAAAATAATCTAACATTTCTTGGTTTCCGAGCTTGTACGTCGTGGTCCATTGGTATTTCTAACTGACGTTTCGTCTGCAACTGCGGTTGACATTATCAAACTAATGAGACCAACGACCAACCAGAGAAGAGCGAGATATTATTATTAGATATAGGTTTTGGTTCCCTTGCGAGTGTCAAAATATGAGGCATAAACGGCCTCAATTGCGGCTATTGCGTATTTTCCTATAGCTAAAATAAGCGAAGGATCTGCTTTAACGCTAGAAAACAATTTTGTCTTGCTTTCTTGGTGTGATTCCTATATTTGGTAGAAGGTACTTACATTTCTCCCTAATGGGAAAGATTTCCCAGTGCCAACGTCGCGACCAGTGAGAATATAAAATATAAATCACCGTAAGTATGATTGATGGTTATTAGATCAAGAAAGGCCTTGGGGTGGCGAAGCAGTGACGCTTTCACCGGCAGGGTGGCAGTCAACTCTGCTACATAATATAGGTATATTATATATTATATAAAGGTGTGAACATAAATGATATAAGAAATGATACAATATCTGCAGTCACAATGCAAAACCACTTATGTCGACAGATCCAACATCCAGCATTACTTAATAATTAGTTTTTCGGCCCGGTTCGCCCGGACCGATTTTGGTTTGGAAGCGAAACATAAAATACTAACATATTGCTCAAATCTGTATATCTTGTGTGTGTGTGTTTCTTATAATTAAACTTGGATAGTTCGGGAAGACTATTAATAAAATAGGTTGTAAAACTTCTTGGTTTCAGATCCCGATTAATCAAAACACAGTTGATCCAGATTAGTATAACATACGAATTACTGTGAGTAATATTAATTATTTACAAAGCAATCGAAAGAAATGCTTAAAAAATGTATTTATATACAAACAAAATACAAAACCATATTTTGTATTTTTCTGTGTAAATAAATTCTAAACCAATTATGGTTTAGAACTTAAATAAACTTCTACATAAAATATTCAAACATAAACAACGTTATATTGTACTTAGCAATCGTGTACATATTGATGCATAAGGTATAGGTACATATCATTACATTAATGTATAAAGTTTGTAATTTTTGTTCGCTTAGAATTTGTGACTCCTCTTTTTAATTGCTCAAGAATTTCATTTCTTACTTGCAGTGATCGCGTAACGTGTGGTCTTTTATGTAGCATCATAGAGCGTTCTCCCTGGGTAGGGTTGCCATCTCTAAAATTTGGCAACCAGGACAAGACGCGTGAAAACCCCGGAACTTAGAGCCCAGAACCCGGACATGTCAACAGGTTTTTTTAAACAAAGTCGGTGTAAAAAAAATGTCATAAATCACCTTTTTATTAATTTTCAGACCTTAAAATTAAATTTAGTCATCTTTTATCATCATTTTAAATGTAGGTACTTACCTAACTACAGTTTGTTACAAATTGTTTTAATAATCAGTTAAAATTTTTTTATTCTTAAAATAAAACACAAATTATTAATATACTCTGTTATGATTTTTAAACCCGGACTACGAATGAAGCCCCGCCCGGACGCTCCCCGGATGCCCTCTAAACTAGGACAAATCCGGGGAAACCCGGACGGATGGCAATCCTATCTTTGGGTTCTATCTACAAAGTAAGATGCAAGGAGTTTAAGCACAATATTAAAAAAAGTGGTTACGATTTGATGTACATGAAGTATGCACGAAGTAGAGTGTAAATCGTGCCTGAAATTTCCAGCGACACTGTTAAGTTATTAAAATTTTAACGTATGTCACTTTTGCTTGTGTCCAACAATGCAAGAAATGATACAATATTAGGTGTATACAGATCTTTAGTTTAGACTGTTCTTTAGTTTCATTTTAGCCACGAAGTATTAGACAACGTTCATAAGTTGTTTAATTTCATCGATATTATTTACCAAACAAAAATGAGTTATTTCAATAGTTGGTGTATAGAAATATATTGTGATTAGGTGCCCCAAAATATGCAATAATAATCCTTTCCTGGATGATAGCATTTTGATACAGAAACAAAGATTAAAATTCGTCTTTAACTACAGAATAACTCATGTATTTTCGCAATCTACTCATGTGTTTTCAATTTCTCTTTCAGCCTCACTTTGTAGCAGCTATAGATCAATCAGAATAAAACTCTTTATTAATTTGAGATTTAACGTTGTCAAACATATTTTTCCATTAGCTTAGCAGCGTAGGAGAAGCCACTTTGAGTGAGGAGTAGGAACTAAAAACTTGAAAATACGTGTGTAAAATCAGCTGAAAAGAATTGGCATTGAAAACAATTAGACTGTATATTCCAATTAAAAAATTTGATAAAGCTAAAATCATGCATTTAATTTTATTCCCTGATTTTTCAGGTATTCTATATAATATTTTCTTGGTTTTGTGGGTGTATTTTTAACAAAATTTTAATAAGAACATTATTCCCGTCCAAATGAAAATTCCATTCAAACAAAAGAAAAAAACATTACATTTTCTTCGTAACGAATTAATTATTTTCTCCTATAGCTATGAAACCTCATACAAAATTGTCTTTGTTTATTAAATGTTTGATAAAAATGAAATTATAACAAGACAACTGTGAAATAACCTTAAAAAGCGATGTTTAATACGTAACAGATTAGAGATTTAAATTATACGTTCTAAATATACTTGGAACAAACTCTGTAGACTTAAACAAAGCTTTATGCTTCAGAAAAGTTTCTCCGTCTGCAGCTTTGCTAGTACATTAAAAATGTATAAGATTTTTTGAAAGCTGTTCAATTTTTTATTTCAGTTAATAGCTATCGCTATCTCAACTTGGATAATAATCTTTTTTCTGTTGAACTGTCAAAAAATCATAAAAATATAATATCTATTATTCAACTTACAAGTGCAATTCTTGTAATCTATATTTATTTAGAATTTAGATTATATTAACCTTCCAACTGGGCCGATAATTTGGGCAATATTTTTTTATAGTACCTATTCATGACGGGTGGCGATCATGTTTCGAAGAAACGTCGTGTAAATACGGTTAATAATTAAAAAAAATCAAAATTAAGGTACCTTACCTTATGCTGTAATTTATAGATACTAATATAATGGATGTTCAAAAAGTGCGGAAAGGCTGAAATATCTCAAAGTAATGATGTTTTCATGGAAAATGTTACGAATAAAAGTGTTTCACTTCCAAGGAACACTTATTTTGGTGACAAAAATTTCACCCCTCGAGCGAATGCAAATGGAAGACCCTATTTATCTCTATTAGATCGTATTTCACAGACAAAAATAAACATCTTTTGTCCGAGAAAATTTCAAGCTTCGGGCTTGAAAAAAGTTCCAAATTACCTCCAACCCCTGGCTTGTAAATTTTGTATGGGAATGCTTCCCCGTTCACCTATTCAGCACGAGGTTGGAGGTAATTTGGAAATTTTGTCAAGCCCCGCTTGTGATTGGTGGCTTGGAAAAAAAATTTCTCGGACAAAAGATGTTTATTTACTTATATATTTACAATTGTTTATCGTATATAAAAAAAAAATACTGACACATTTTCGAAAGCTAGCGACACCACTTATCATTTTCTTCGGAATATGAGCATCTAGCAGTTTCGAAGCGTCATTTAAGTCTATTTTCTAAAGACCTTCATTCTATGCCCATAAAATTATATCACCATTTAGCGGCTAATGTCAAATATATTCAGAGTTTTCAAATTAACACTTAAGACTGTCGGAACGCTGTGAATTCAAGCCAAAAATAGGGCTTCGGCTGACGGCTAATTGCAGACTTGTTCGTCAACATTTTGCAAAAATTTATTCTCTATAAGGAAGATAAACTAGGTTTGTAATTTACGTACGAATTACTAGAAAAAAGTTGACATTAATTGTGCGTATGTCCCACTACGACCTTATGCGTACTTACTTCACAAAATTGTTCCATCACACACCTCTTCCTTTTTCGGAAAAGTTTTTTAACTCTTCAAAATATTTCCAAAATTTAGAGTAATCAACTGAAAGCGGCACCCTTGTAGCAGCATTTTTTAAGCCTCGTAGTGTGGCTTAAATTCAGAGCGTTCCGACAGCCTTAAGAGTCTCCTTTTATTGCATTCAAGTTTTTGTTTCTACTGCTACTTTAATGCAATTTCAATTGGAATAATTTGTTGTTGACTTGTTCCATACATTTATGTCAAAGGAATAAGTAAACTAAACTAAACAATTCCGGACGAAGCCGGACCGGGCTGCTAGTAATATTAAGGCCCCAGTACACAGTGGTCTGTAGTGGGCCATTGTAGACCATCGCCATTGTGTACAGGGAGTAATGGTCTGTAGTGGCGGACAATTGTGAATCGTGGTGCGCAATCCATTTGATGTCGGTTTTTTTGACACACTTCAAAGGAATCGTGGTGTAGCGTGGCCTGTGGTGTTCACACAGTAGCCCATTGTCCGGGCAGGTACCTACTTTTTTTGTTGCGTGCTATACTATTTAAATTTTTAATCGCCCAAAATGTCAGTATCCTGGAGCAATGAAGAGACTTTTAGGTTTATAATACTATAATACTTGTAAACAGTATATAAATAAATAGCCGCAGCCGTAATTACTTCCACGTCCATCGCAAGTGCTTCGCCAGGCAGAAATAAGCCATGGGCCATTGTGTGAACACCAAGTGATAGTGGCCTACAGTTGCACATTGCAAAGCATGGCCCACTACAGACCACTGTGTACTGGGGCCTTTACAATATGATAGAAATATGTGTACACACTGAAGGTTTGATACCGTAATACGTGTTTATCTAACTGTGCAATCATTTGCTTTAAAGGAAGATAAACTGTTGTTTCTTCATATGTGTTGTAGTAGAATCACTATGTTACAATTCAAAGTACACATTACCGTTTACATGGTAAAGGAGATGCACAAAGTTTTGGATAGGGCAGATCGGGCACAATTGCAACAGCTTCATTTTTGAAGCGAAGTTTTCAGCTACTGGGCAGTGAAATGAGAAAAAACGTCATGCGTCACCGTTGACTACGCGCCCGCTCTATCCACGCTTGCTTAGCTAGTGCGCTGTGTGGCGCGCGTGCGGTCTATCGACGCTTGCTTAGCTAGTGCGCTGTGTGGCGCGCGTGCGATCTATCGACGCTTGCTTACCTAGTGCACTGTGTGACGCACGCAGTCTATCAATGCTTGCTTAGTCAGTGCGCTGTGTGGCGCGCGTGCGGTCTATCCACGCTTGCTTAGCTAATGCGCTGTATAGCGCGCGATCTATCAATGCTTGCTTAGCTAGTGCGCTGATTCGAATCATTGACGCTTGACTTCTGTCGGGCGTTCCCCGCCACCAGTTTTCTAGGTTTCATTTTTGTTTTTGTGCACTTATTTATAAATATTTTATTATCTGAACAGCGCGTCGCTTTAAACAACCGTTTTTTAATAAGCGATCTTGCTATATTTGCAATAAATGTACACGAATATCTACAGAAATTGATTACTTTTTACGTTGGAAAAAGTGCAAACAAAAAAGACGTTTTCTTAAACTTTTTGAAGCACCCAAAATAACACTTTTACCTATATCTAATACTTTGATACATTTAATTCGGGTGACAAAAAAATAACCGCCCTTTTATATTTTTATAGCAACTTTAAAACAACTTACTGCATTTATATCTCGAAGCTTAAGATTTAATTCGTTTGATGTCTTAAATCTTAATATTAGATGGTTTCTGTAAAAAAATTAGAGTTAAAAAAAAAACTAAAACAACACGCTTTTATGAACTAAAAAATGCAAAATAGTTAGTCAACAAAATTAGCTTTACTGTAAAAAGCGTGGAGTGCTTAATATCGGTAATACATTTTTCATTTACTAACTAATTGTAAAAGTAGAGCTATTATGAAAATTTAAGTACATACCGCCCCACGCTTTTGGTTCAAACTTCAAACAAGTGCGAGTCGAACTCGCGAGAAGAGGGTTTCGTACTATTCCGTTTTACGTGAGTAATTTAAGACTTAAGATTTTCGTTTAAGTTTTCCTGTAGACTATAGGTAAGACTCGACATTCCCTATTTTTTTCAAAATTTTAGGCCCAGTAGTTTCGGTGATAAGGGGGGGGATGGTCAATTGTTCATCTATTTTCTTATAACTTTAAAACTATTTATTTTAAAATTATAAAAAAATATGTTTTAGACCCTCACTGCAGGCCCTTTCATTTGATATGTCACACGGTACAGTTTGCAAAACTTTTTTTTTAATTTCCTAATTTACCCCTCGAAAATGACCCTCATGTTCAAAATTCATTTAGTTACGTTACGTATCCCTCTTTGGGCCACCAACTAACATATGTGTACCAAATTTCAACTCAATCGGTCCAGTAGGAGATAAGAAGACGGGGATGGTCAATTTTCATGTTTTTTAAAATAAAAATTATAAAAAAAATATATTTGAGACCCTCACTACAAGCCCTTTCATTTGATATGTAACACGGTACAATTTGCAAAACTAATTTTGTAGTTTTCCCCCCAAAAATGATCCTCATGTTCAAAATTCATTTACATATGTTACACGTCCGTCTTTGGGTCACCGACTTACTTATGTGTACCAAATTTCAACTCAATCGGTCCAGTAGTTCGGAGCAAATTGGCTAAAATAGTAGGACGGACAGACACACGAGTGATCCTATAAGGGTTTCGTTTTTTCCTTTTGAGGTACGCAATCCTAAAAAGCGTGTTGTTTTAGTTGTCATTAGATATTATAATATATCCCTATTTATCTGGCCACCCGGACATCAGTCTTTTCACATACGTAAGTACAAAAGTACACAACTCGAACCATGAGTATCATATATTATGTACACAAAACCGGGAGAGATATTCGCGTACCGACAATTGTTTAGAAACACAAATATCAGCTCTCGTAGTCATCGCTTTCTTTGTCACCAGATATTTGATCTGGCTTTTCAAAACGACTTTTCCACGTTTCTGTTCTCCTATTCCTATACCTATAATATTCATGGATAATAGCGGAAGTTAGCGAAACTATTATCACTTGCAACTCAAAAAAAAATATTCAAAGAACCAAAAATCCGACTGCGTTTAAGTAGACTGTTTATCAGCTGTCCACTTTTTCATTTACTCATGTTTCGGAAATCTCTAATTTCTATGAAAAATCTTATTCAATTTTTGATGGTAATGCCTAAAAATTAACTAGAAATATGCTCCATTCTTCCTGTATGGTTTTTAGCCAAGTTTTTTTAGTTTATTTGATGTAAATAACCGATCTAAAATCAGATAAAAACGAGAAATTTAGAATGTATTCACCATTGTATTATATTAAATATAAAAATGTGGGACTCCGTAAAGGGCTGGGACAGTTTCAAGTTTTTTTCAAATTTAAAATATATTTGAATGTTGCAAAATTCGCGGCGTTTTTATGGCAAGAAAGTGTATCGGAGCTAGTGACTGACACTAGTGTCTCTCTATTCATAGAGTGAAAAATGCAGAACATGATCTTTAAATGAATAGGGTGATAAAAATGTCATTAATCTTATTTTACAGAAAATCTGATAAAAGCCTGTTTTCTTTATAACCACACAAAATATATTTCTTTTTGTTTACATCTAATATATGGGGTGAACGGTAATATAGACGTTATTAAAAACATTCAATAAAAATATTAAAAATAGATTTTATGATTAACTAGTGGAAATATTGTTAAATATTAAAATGGACTGTTTTTACTTTTTGAAATTTCATTTTCATTTTTTTTCCAAATATCTGAATTTTAAATTTATAGGTATCGACAAATTTATTGATATTGCATTGGTTTATTGTAAATAGGGCTTTTTTATATAAAATAATGTATATTATGCAGTTTCCTGCTCTCCTGATTTTTTGAAGGACAACTAGTGTTTTTTTACAAGGTTACCAAATACAGGGGTGACCTTGTTCCAGTAGATAGTAGTTGGGGGATGACCAAGGCTGGCCCTACATAGGGCAAACGAAGCGATCGCTCTAAACGCCAAGTCCCAGGAAGCCTCTTAGTAGTAAAGAAAATTAAAGGAAAACAAGGGGAGCCTCATTTTTTCGCTTTTCGATATTTTAACTGTGATATATATAAGTTGGCGACAAGTAAGAAGGGGCGCCATATTTGGATCTCGTACCATCCTAAAACTTGCCTCAGACTGACATCCAGTCGATTCTCAATTGATATTGCATGGTTTGTAAAAATATTGAACGGTCTTCCAGCTGACGTCACTCATTAGCGAGGTGACCTGTGTATCTAATAATCTTTATTATTGAAATCACTATTTTGATACACATACAAATTCGTCATAATAATACAACAATAATATTGAATTAAATTAAAATTAAAAACTTGAATGCATAAATTCATTATTATGATTTAGAGGTTATCTATGATAATTTATAATTAAATTGAGTTTATAATTTAATTACCAAAAATAATAAATAAATGACTTTTGACTAAAGCAGTCTTCTGTTGATTGGTGATTCTGTATTGGACTGATGGCGGACTGACATTTTCGTGAATTTTCGGTCTTTCTTGTTAAAATATTTTTAAAAACCTTCGTCAGAAAATTTCAATTTTATTTTTAACGTATTCTACGGAAGTTAATTGATAATTATAGTAGTTTTTTTGTTTTTTTATCTTTTCCAGGAGTGGCTACATAACTTGATATGTATGCGTTTTGCTTACATTCCCTATAGGCTACATGCTAAATTTCAATTATTTAATAATTAATTACACGAATACCCTTCGTCAGATCTGCTTCAAAAAATTATTTTAGACGTATGCGATAGTGATTAATAACATATTAAAAAATGATCTTTTAATCTTCAAAAGTGCTTGTCCGAATCATCTTAAATAAGAAATTAAAGTTGCGGTTTATATATTAGGTGTTATTTCTTGATGAGATAATAAATTTAATCTGTAATGTCATAAAAAATTCAATTAATTAATACTACATTGTTTATAGAATGGTGGGACTCTACTCATACCCTGCCCGTTATATAAAACAACGGCGATAATACGATAATTCCGTAATAAATCACAGATTAAAGAAAATTAATTTGATGTTATTATTTTAAAATATAATTCACTACAAATCGAGAGTTTATTATATCGAGTTTATTATATTATATCATCAATATTTAAGGAATTAAAATATTTGCAAATAATTTCATAATTCTAATAAAAGATTCAGAGACTCGCTGCTACTCCCAAGAGATGAATAAATATTCAGATTAGAATACGATGACAGTCATATATAACCTCAAAATTTCCAGAGGTGATCAAAAAGAATAAAATAGCATATAGGTACTCTAGAAGTCTAAAATGTAGATACAATAATGGCTATAGAACTTTTTAATAGAGTTCTCCAAAAATGTTTCTTCCGTTCCACAATATTACACATTTTTAAAAACGAAAGAAGCCAGTAAAATAGTTTACACTTCAAAATAGCGATGTGAAAATGTTGGTTTAAATAATTTTGTTAATATATTCGTTTTTTTAAATAAATGTCATTGATAACAGAATAGTGACCTGATATTTCGTGCTATAAGTCGGTTTGTCCCGTTATCCGCTGCAACCAAGGTCATTAGATACACTGAGCAGAGTTGCCAGAAAAATTTTAATCAAGTCGCCCCATCTGTGATTATAAGTCGCAAAATACTCTTAATAGTCGCCCAACTATAAATTTGAAAATATTCAGTTGGTACACTTGAATTTGTCGCATAATCTGAAATATATATTTTTTTAAAGTGAGTGTTTGAGAACTAAAAATAGTGTTTTAAAGTAATTTTGTAAGGTAATTCCAGAATAAATGCGGTACTCAAGAGAATAATTTTAATTAATATTGCCAACAGATATATCTAATTTTGTACTTTTAAATCGTTGCCAATGTTAAGAAATGAAAAGAGCCTAATTTGCGATTTGTCGCCCAAATTTAAATTAAAGAGCGTACGCAGAGAGAAAATCGCCCAATTCGCGATAAATCGCCCAATCTGGCAACACTGACACTGAGTACTGACCGTTCAATATTTTTGTGAACCACAGAATATCAATTGATAGTCTATTAGTTTACGTCATCTCCCACAACTATCCAACGTACTGAGGCCACCTTTGTATCTTATAATAACCTTGCGCTGTAGGTACCTACATTTTTGAATATGACCTTTTAGGTGGCTTACGTAACACGGTATAAAAATTTGTAGATATATTTTGTAAAAGGCAATTAGTTTTAAATAAAACGTGTACCCGATCGGATATTTTAATTCAATAAAATAATATAATAAATTGTGTGATTTGAGAGCTTTGTTGATCATTATATTTAATTGTAGTGGAGTGCCGTTAGACGTAAAAATTGTAAAACCTCGGAATCCAGGGCCGGTCAATGAATCTTCATAAAAACTTTTGGACTGTATTGTTAAAAGCTCAAATAAAAAAGTTAAAAAAAAAATTTTTTGCGATCTCGATTGCGGGGTGGATGCCGCCCCTACTAGGGGGTGAAAAATGTTTCGTTGAAAATAAGCACGGAAATGGATAGGTTGACTAATTATAAACAATTTTTGTTCTATAAAGTTTTTTCTGGAAGTCCATACTTTTCGACTTATTCGCGAGTGTAAGTGTCAATTTTTCAACCAATAAACCTACGTTTTCAGGTGGTTTTTCCCGAATAACTGAAAAAGTAAGTATTTTATCGAAAAAATCATTCTTAGTAAAAATGTAGCTTATAAAAAAACAAAAATAATGGTGAGTTTACAGTGGCTGTAGACCCAATACAAACGGAGAACTACCTTGTTGAAGGTTGGTTCTTATTCGTCAAAAGCCAAAATTGAAAGTTTCAGCGTGAAGTTACCAAAATACAATGCATTTTTCGGGGGAAACTCATGGAGCATTTTTTGAAGTGCTTGAAAGAACCTTTATTTATATTTTTTATAAAAGTCCCTAGCATCAAAACTAACTGAGCTCTGACGAAAATAATGTTGGTCCCTATTTTTTTCGATGTCAAAAAATGTGAAAGTCACCCCCTTATTACCACACAAATTAAAAATAATCGTTACCACTTCACAATTCACTTTATTTATGTACTTGTAACATGCTCTAGAAGTTTGACCGGTTTAAAGTGCTTAGTTTCAAAGACATATTTTATTTACGTTTTGATTGTTATAATTTTCACACTATTTTTCAACGATTCGGCGTGATTTTCAGCACATTAAATTGAAGAAAGATCATGTACAGATACCTTGACACGAGCGCCGGCGCCAACGTCCTGACGTCTGGATATAGACTAGCGTTAAGCGGGAATGTCGCTTCAGTCGAAATGCGGTGCGCGTCTGGCAAGCACAAGCTTT
Organism: Venustoraphidia nigricollis; assembly: GCA_034508555.1. NCBI lineage: Eukaryota > Metazoa > Arthropoda > Insecta > Raphidioptera > Raphidiidae > Venustoraphidia > Venustoraphidia nigricollis. The sequence continues at coordinate 2,866,130 of JAVRKA010000057.1, read as the reverse complement.
TATCGTGTCGCCGTTATCCTGCTGTATGGCAAACCGCGATCATTGTCGTTGTGTAAATCATACCGCGCGTGATTCTACCGCGTGAATAAATCATACCGGATTTCGTTGTGTTTAGTTATCGTGTAATTCGGAACACTATATCAATAATTAATAATATTCTATTAATATCACTGGACAATCGAAGAAATGAATCTTAACAAGATCGAAATTCGCTGCGGATTTGTTTATCCGGCATCCCGGATTAAGATTATATTTTTCCTGGTTGCCACGATGGTTTTGGATGTTAACACAGCATATTCGGATATATTATCTGGTGGTGAGTAACACTTTTTTATTATAATTATGATCTTTATAATACACAAATGTATAGTTCTAAATCTTTAAAGATAGTAGTTTGAGTTTTTTATGTCTAGGTAACTCTGTAAAATTATAATTATGACCGTGGACTGAGATGACGTATTGTACTAATAATACTTAATATACAAGATTTGGTTATTATTTACACGTGGGTTCCAGTTCTAATCATCTCTAAAAAAATTTCACCCACTGGAAATCATTATATAGGTTTTTAAAATAAATTATTTTATCTTTTTTAAGGAAGGAAACAATATACGGAATTTTCTTCTTTTTAACAAAATAAATCATTTATAAATTTGTCAGTGGCAAACTAATATAATTTTATTTGTTTTGAAATGGTTTTTACATGTAAAGAAATAGATTACCCCTCTCCTCTTTAGAAAACATTTTTCACGCCATACTATGCGAAACATGCATTAACCATTACCATAGAAGATTTTTATTCTAATAATAAAGATGATTTAAATTACAACAATTGAAATAACAACAGTTAAAATGGTAACAATTAAAATAATAACTATGAATTATTTGTTTCTCATACTTTGGTTATTTTTGAATAAAATTTTTCAAAAATGCACTTTTTAATATGAATAAAAAAAAATTCCCCCGCCCTAAATAACCTATCTTTATACTCTACAATCGTCGTAGATGAGTAGAATTTTTTAAAGAGACGATTAGACCTGGGACCCCCCTTGTAAATAATTACTGTAGGTTTAAATTAAAACACTTTTTTATATTTACTCAGCGATAATAAATATAAAAAAAATGGATACATAGAAGGCTAATACTGCTGGATTTTTTTTGTATTTGTGAAAATCTACAGTTCTTTTCGATAACACCTGGAGCTCTTTTGTTTTAACACCTACGTATATTATGTAATATGGATAAAAGGACACTTTTTGAAAAAAAAATTACTACACTGAAAATTATCAAAGAAAAAAAGAAAACTTTTTCTAAATGTGGATTGTACATTATAGGTATATATTGCATTAAAAATGTATAAAGCAGAGATGGTTTGATTTTAATAACATTAAATTAAACTATAGTTTAATGAAGTTTTCAATAAACTTAATTAGGTAGTTAATACGAATTGTTAGTTCATTGAATTGTGTACTAAATTTTTATTCATTTATTGACTATCGAGAAAACAGATCTGCATTAGTGAAATTAATTACGTATTTTAACACACAAATCCACTAATTATTAACAAGCCTTTTAGTTTTTTAAAATCTATAAATCAGTGCATTCTATTATTATTTATATAATTCAGTGCTTTCACATTAAAAACCACATTAATGTCAATTATATTTCTATAATATCGAACAATAATTATTCAACGCCCGTAAGTAATTGTTTATTGACAATTATTATTATTCATGATAATTGATGGCTTATGTGCATTAATATTATATATTGATGCAGTAACGAGAACTACATATTTATTAAGGGGACTGTACTAGCTGTTCAATATGTCTCCTTTTTCACCTGCATAGTTGAATCTGTGTGTGCATGTTGAACCCTTGCCAGTCTCAAAAATCAGAAAAGTACTATAAAATAATAGCCATTCGTTAAACGTGAAACAAAAACAATATGAAATAAATTAATATTACGAAGTTATCAATTCGGGGTTACTAATTTTTACGTTCAGTTCCATTGAAATTAGTTTTATTCATGGAGGATAGAGAGAAAAGAGACTGATCTCGATAGGCCGCAATAAAAGCTCGTGTTCCAGAAAAAGACGACTGTAAGGGTTTATAAAACCTTCACGCGCGGTGCTGACCCCGAGTCACGTCCAAATTGTTGCACCCCTTTGCAAGGAGCCAGTCTTCATGATTCTATGAACGAATTCACTTGGTACTGGCAGTTTTGGTTACTTATTAATTCAGGCTATTTCTATTTTATAAAAAAAAATTGATAATCAAATCGCCAAGTTAGCTTCAGCGCCTCTACCGTCGAAAAAATTACCCTTAATTTTCTCACATTTTAGAGAACGAAAGAGAGATATGTCTCTTTTCTATCCTCCATGATGAATATTATATAATAATACTGAAGAAATTACATGTCTCAGAATTAATGTAAAACCGAAAAAATTAACGTGTTTGCGACCGAAACGTATTTATGACTAGCCGTTATCCGCGAGTATAAGATGAAACACGGCAGCGACAACAGTAGTGGAGCCTTCAGCTCTGCGGTGTTGCGATCTTGCCTCGCGGGACTGCGCCCCTCTCGGTAGGACCTAAAAAACATGGAAAATAGAACAGCTAAATTTCTAGTCCGTCGATTTTCGCAAAACCCGTTCTTTAGGGGATCTCTACTCAATAAAAACAAACATATCTGCCAAAGTTCAAGCTTGCAGGTCTAATAGTTTCGGAGATATCGCCTGAAGAAAGATTGAACTTTCATTTCCTTCGAGCTAGTTTTCGAGACAAATAGGTAGCCTATATCCGTTCTCAGGATTCAAGCTATCTCCTTGCCAAACTATATCGAAATCTGTTCAGCGATTTAGGCGTCAAAAAGTAACAGACTTTTGCATTTATAATATTAGTATGGATGTATTTAACGACTTATCAAAAAATATAGATTATAAAAAGTTTCATAGAATATTTCTTATTCTCAAAAATTTTATAAAATAATTTTGGAAATTAGTTTATCAAGTATGTACCTATATTTACAATGGAGTTTTATTAAATACAATTATTCAATTTTCTTTAAAAACTTTTAATTTTTATATTTAAATTTGTTTTCTTTTTTCCAGTATATTATATACTTCGCGCATGTTTGGAAATAAAAGTGAGATTTTAATCAGAATAGCCAAAGTTTGATACTTTGTAGAAACCAGCTATTTATTTTAGAAAACTTATTTACGTAATCATAATATTATAAAGTTTTGTTAATAATAAATTATCTACAAACTAGATTCATTATTTAAGCTTTTTTTTTCTTTTGGTTAAGTGGAAAACTTAATTTTACATTTCTTCGCAATAGTATAACTTTAATAGAAATTAAAATAATTATAGACGCTCGATAAATGCGTTCGTTAGTGTTTCAAGCTATGATAATATCCTTATTGCGTATTTATAGGTACAAAGGTACGCTTCGACAAATAATGGTGAATTATTTATGGAAAACATAAATAATTTTACACAAAACAAAAATTTTATATATTTTTATCTTTTCAAATATCTATAAAAACATGTAAACTATATTTAAACCTAAATTAGTTTTTAATGAGATTCAGTTAATGTTTTCATTATACCAGGGGCGGGTCTATATAAGAGTTAATAAGTTAATAGGGCTTAAACTCTGGGTCCCAAGTGTCAAAGACCCACAAAAAATGAATTATCATCATACATTTTTAATTAACAATGGGCCACTTATCGTATAGTATAGTTAATATTAAATGACTATCATTATCATGACAATTTTTTGGGTGACTTTTGATATTTTTCGTGTGAATTTTGTCAATTTTTTTTATGAATTTTGGCAATTTTTTTCGTGAACTTTTAGTAATGGTCAGGACTTATTTTGATGTTATTAAAAATCAACTTCAAACCCCAATTTAAAGATTCTTAGTCTAACAAAAAATAGGGTTCCGTTGGATTTAAAAAACCTGTTAACTCCAAAAAAACGTAAATCCGCCTGCGTTTAATTTCAATCAACACACTGACATTTCATGTTAATTTTCTCTATTTTAATAACATTGAATTCATGATATATCAAATAGTAGGCTAGTCAAAGCGGTGGCAATGATTTTGAAAGGACCGCAATGAGAAATATACGCATTTTTTATTATCGATTTTATTGGCCTTTGTTGTTTAAAACAACCACGGAAAAATTATATTTTTTTCTCTATTTACTCTATTTTTTTATCATGTAGTCAACCTTACCGTGGATATGCACTTTTGGATTTGACAGTTATTTAAACTTAAAATGGGAAAATGGTTTGTTGATCAGATAAAATACATCAATTAGGAGACAAAACAACAGTTTTTAATGCTTTATCACATCAGTTAATAATCTTTCGTGCTTTTCAAGTTTCCTTTTAATAGTTTTCTACAAACGATCGAAATTTAGCTAATTTCATGGCTGTTTTGAAACTATTTAAATTGAGACAGAATGCGATAGCATGCGATATCTTGCACAGCAAGATTTACCTCTCGCTCTATAAGAATAAGCTTCGTTGATCTCTTAACTACCTACTTACATCAAGACATGAAGATATAACAAACTGGTAAACAACAGACATTATTAAGCCGCAGGATTTATTTTAGCTTCACTAAATCGAAAGATAGTAACCTATTGACGAAATCAATGCACTTTCTGTCATCTGAAAACACTATAATATCCCTTTACACCCGAGATTATACAATTGTGAGTTTTGATTTTGAAAAACTCTGCACCGGACCCGAAACTATTTTTGTGAACGCAACCAACGTCGATCGATCGTGAGTTTATCTGAGAGTTCACCAAAATATACTTTATTAACATAGATAGAAACAAGTGTCCAAAACAATGTTTTGGACATTAAGGAAATCACGTATCCACATTTTAACAGTATTTAAACGAATTTCATCTCTAGGGTGTAAAGGGATATACTAGATACTATAACCTTTGACTACAACGAATAGTCCTTTGTCATCCCGCGGAAATAAGTAAAAACGAAATTTTGAAAGTGTTTTCTAATATTTGAGCTTAATTTTTGTTTTTTTATTATTCACTGGAGCTTTATTTAGAAGGGTTAAAATTCGACAGGGAACTCAGACTAAAATGACAGATGGACGAAATGAATGCACATTCTGTTATTTAAAAACTATATAATATAGGCACTAGACAACTATAACCTTTGATTACAACGAATAGTCGTTTTAAGTGTCATTCAGCGAAATTTATAATATTGCATTTTTGATTAGGTACTCAAGAGATTGATTACAAATGTAAAAAAAACTTCAAAAAAAAATATTATCCTCCGTCAAAAAAATCACTAAAAAGATAAAAATAATGAAATTTTGAGGTCTGAGCTAATTTCATTACAAAAACTGTTAATTACATATCTACTTTTATTAAATAGGCGCCGACCTCAAAATTTCATTATTTTCATCTTTTTAGTGATTTTTTTGAAGGAGGTTTAATATATTTTTTTTAAGTTTTTTTATTTTTTACTTTTTAGTGGTGGATTTGATTTCGCACATTTTTGAAGATTTCCCTCGATTTCTCCAGGGTTCCATCATCAGATCCTGACCTGATGACCACCTGGGATGTATACCCTTTCAAACAAAAAAATAATTTTCCAAATCGGTTCAGGCGTCTTCGAGTAATCGGGGAACATACATAAAAAATTAAAAAAAAAAAATGATTCCGACGAATTGAGAATCTCCTCCTTTTTTTTGAAGTCAGTTAATGAATATAACATGTTGAAAGTGTTTTCAAAATACTTGGGGTTAAGTATTATTCTGAATCTTTTTAAAGATTAATAAATTATTTGTATATATATATCAAAATCACGTCAAAGAAGTATATAACCTCAAACGCCCATATATTAGTACACGCAACCCTTCTTTCCATCTATTTGGCTGCACTGTCATTAGGCGATCGATCTGAGACGCTCTGTATAATGTTTATAATTATATATAATTCTATTTATAATACCTATAATGATTATTATTATATCATTATGAGTCACTCTATATGAAATTCCAATTTATTGCAGTCGGTCTTCAGTTCTTATAATAATGTTTTGTTAAGGCACTTTATTTTCCATTTAAATTGAAGTGCAGAAAGCATTTTATAGTTAATTATTTTGTTGTTTTTTACTACTTACACGTAAATGGCTTCAGGTACAGCAGGACGTGTTATTTTGCTAGCATTTTTATGAACGTAATTTGATTACATGATACGATGGTTGCATTTTTGCTTGTACACTGCAAGCACCACTTCCGGTATAAATAACAAAAATTGCTAATGCATTTAGTATCGCCCGACTGAGCTATCTAAACTCTAAATAAAATTGAACCTCTATCAAAACAAGTCACTGAAAATAATAAGTAAAATATTAAAAAAATAAAGTTTTGAAATCGACGTCAGTTTAGTATTTGTTTTGTTCCAATAATGTAATCGTTGAAAGGAAGTTTGGATGAGGAACAATCAAAAGAGAAAAACTTTACCGATGTTTCGTTTGTGACCAACGTTTCGAAATATTTTCTTTCATCTTCATGACTTTAGACAAGTCAATGATAAAATAAAATATTTCGAAACGTTGGCTACAAGCGAAACATCGGTAAAGATTTTTTCTTTTGATTGTTCCTCATCTAAACTTCCTTTCAACGTTTTGTAATTATAACTTTTTATGTGCATATGTACTTTCATTAAATTGCATAGCAGTTCACAAAAGACAATGTAAAATTTCATACAAATCGATGGAAAGATAGCGGAGTATGAGGCTGTAAGATACGAGCTGACCGACGTACGGACGGACATGTATTTTTGCCATTTGGCTACGGCCTACGAGACCCTAAAACTGGTTCTATGTCAGCAGTATCCAATGAATGGTCAAAGTAAATTAAGAAATTATTAACTTCCCAGTCCATTAAGAAGTTATTCTAATGGGACCGAGAAACAAAATGAAGACTACTACGGTGTTTTCTAACTATTTTTGAAAATATATATATGTGCGCGCATGCGTGCGTACGTCTATGGGCATTCTTTCTAAAACGACATCTCGAGAATAAAAAAATGATATCGACTACGCTAGAATACCAATCGACGGATATTAACATAAATATAATCTGAAGTTCTTTTTCAAAATTGGTCCAGCCGTTCTTTTTTTTACAAACAAAATAAACTCCAAAAAGTAGATTTTATACAAAATATCGCGAATAAAAAATGACATCTACTGTGTTAAGGTTCTAATCGAAGCTTATTAACGTCGTTACGATCCGAAAGAAATTTTATTAAAATTGGTCTTGTCGTTTTTTAGTTTATACAAAAAAACTGAAAAAATTGTATTTTATGATTTTTTGAAAAAATATTTCTCGTGTCTATGTTGAATATCTACAAATTTAATGTTCAATATTGATCATACCGGGAAGTTATTTTTGTGGACCTCAAAGGTAGCACTTGTAGAATTCCAATAATCGATCCACCTGATGACTTGCATCAATGAGTGAATGTAGCAATTACAACGAAGAATTAGTTTCATATTATATCTGTAGCAGAGCATATAAGAAGTATGTGAAAAAGGAAAATGACTTTGAGATATGTTCTTGTCTCATCTAGCCATATCTAGGAGTCGAGTATAAAATGCATTACTTTGTAATCACATCTATCTGTGAATGAAGCATGGCAATTTACATCTATAATATTTATATAAAAGTTGGTTGTGCATATAGAGATGTTTGTTTTCATTGAGATTCCCGCATCCGTCAAAAATGTTATCTGAAACTTCAAATTTCAAAAATCGGTACCAGCAGTTCTCGAGATACTGACAAATAGATAGATAGAGGAACGTTGAGTTTTATAAGGCTAGAAATGAATTATGAAATTATAAAATAAATGATTTAATACAAGGCATGCGAACACGGAGTAGAATATTTTCTTGTTTCATACTTTTCAGAGTACGATTTTTGCTGTAGTTGGATTTTAGTTTTTAAACTTAATATTTTTGTTTAAGTTAATTTGGGATGTTATTTTACAGCGCATTAAAAAAAATTTAATACAGAACTTTATTTCCTCTAGAGGACGCCATATTGAATTAAGTGTGACGTCACATAACCTATAAACAATGGATTATCAAGACGTTTCTGACAATACCTTATTTGTCAAATTATGATACGTAGTTTAGACTCTAGAAGATATGCGGGAACTGATTACATACATATAATACGCGCCACGGTTCTAAAAGGTTCTGAAGTTAGTCACAAACAGCGTCGCAAATGCATATTTTAGAGCCGTCCTGGTTTTTTTGTGTGAAAGGAAGACTCCCACCACCTCCCAGTTACCGGCACAGAACGTGCGCTGGTCGGTGATTGGTTATCGCTGGTTGTCGCTTTTTTGCTATAAAGTACAGTCCAGTGCGCTATTGTTAAGTTGTTTCTTTGATTGTTAATTGATTAAAATGCCTAATACAGTTTTGCATAGACAAGCGCGAAAAATAATTTTTGGATGACTTTATGCAAGGAATTAGACCTTTAGATTAAAGAAACATTAAAAATAATAATATAGCGCAAGTTTGTAGTTTTTCAACTGACTGTACCTGCGCAACCATCCATTTGCATCTAACTTTCGAGCCTTTCAGATCCATGGCGCGTACTATACATATTGATTAAAGTAATATACCCTCCTTTTTGGCCGTAGTTTGGTAAAAATCTAATGTCTCCATTAAATTTAAAAATATCAAAATTACTCTTTCAGCCTTTTTAGAGTTGTCCTTATTGTCATGATGTGCCAATATCATATTTTAGTCAAATTGAATATTTCGAATTAGTTTAGTTAAATTATTAGCGTTTAGTTTCAACAAAGGCTTGACGTCTAAAATGATCTTATAGTATTTTCATGTTATAGCCTTGTGAGCTATGCACTGTGGTGCTCTTATTATGGTACACGATATCCCACTGTGTAGCTTTATTGATTTTACATGTTAAGATTAGTGTCAGTGAGCTAGTATATTGAAAACTCTATTCGATACATAATTATTATTAATTGATGATAAGCTTTGATGCAAGAGAACTTTCGAGAAAAAGCATTAAGCAACAGTATGCATGTGGTTACTTATTGTGTTAACAAATCAAGATTTAAGTGATTTTTATCTTATTTTAAGACGCTAATGAAGATTAATAAATCATAAATTTGGGATGCTATAGAACAAATAAAAAAATAGATTCAAAATTCAAAGCAGTCTTCTAAATATTAAAAGATTTTACGTTAAGTCTACTGTTTTCGCTTTTCAACATTTTTAGCACGCCTAGATGAATCCTTAATCTCTCATTTGAGACCAAAGTGGATCAACAAAATTAAAAAAGCAGGCCAGACCTCTAAATGTTGAGCGTTTGTTTTTAATTTTTGATGCGCACGCTATTATTTTTTGTCTTTGTTTAGTGCATTTAAAGATTTATTTTTTATTTTAATCGGTATTTTGTGTATATTGTTTAGTCGGAAGGATGTATTTGATATGTAACCAAAACTTCTGATTTCTTATTTTGAAATCTTTTACTCAATTTTAAGTTGTTAACACAAACCTATCGATATCAAAAGATATTTCCAATAGCAAAAATGTATTATGCTGTAACTATTCAATCTAGTGAGTAATCTAGTAATCTAGTGAGTAATCAAAAAACACGATATTATAAATTTCACTGGATGACACTTAAAACGACTATTGGTTGTAGTCAAAGGTTACCAAGCGTAAATTATATAGTTTCCAGGTAACAGAAAGTGCACTGATGTCGTTCATCTGTCATTTGAGTTTGATCCTTCGGTTGAATTCTCGTTAGCGTAACCAACTTCATATTAATGAATTTTCGTTCGCGCGACCAACTTCATACTATCGAATTTTCGTTAGCTGTGCGCGCGCAACTTCCGTTGTCTGCTAAACTTTTATCCTCAACGCGCCAAAAGAAGTATAACGTTACCTGGAAAAGACAGCTAAAATTCTTCTCTGTAATTTTTAAACTGATAAATTGTCGACAGATACGAATTAGGAATAACGATTTGCATTCTTAAAGTTGCTGTTTATTAGTTTTAAAAGCGTAAAAGTAATTAATTGAAAACAGTGGTTTTCTTCTGCATTTCCATAGTCTTCATCTTTAGTCTTAATCTAGAATATACGTGCTCCTTCTGTCGCCTTCGCATTAAATATTACTAAATTAGAGTCTGTGAGAAAGTAGTGAACGCACGTAAATTTAAAAAATTTTAATTAAAATTTTGTTATTCCAGAAGCATTTATAAGAAATTCCTTATCCTTCCCCGTTTTCTAACATTTGTATGCATATAATCATAAAAATATTAATAATTCTTTAGCAAACGCTTTTACACTCATCTTTTCCTCCTTTTTTATATTACAAGCGTATCAAAAATTGCTTCACATTTTTGATAACTACAATACCATTAAATGTCAATTCTGTTAAGAATTTTATTTCTTTTCCTCGTTTACCCTATTCATGTTTTATTATATTATGTTCAAAAGAGTCTAAATTCTTCATATAAAGTATTGCTTATTTACCATTTTCAAAATATTTCATTTGAAAAACGTAGAAAAAATGTCTATTTCCAGTTGAAATTAATAAACAGACAGTAATTTTAATGCCTGTAAACAAAATGTATTTTGTAATGTTAAATTAGAGTGCTATGGTTGAAATACAAATACGTGTAACCTTTACGCGCGGTTGAAGTTGAAGAACTGGCAAATATTACAATTAAATTTTAAAAAACAGATAATTTTTTACTCGAAGTATTTTATATTTTGCAAATTATTATAACTACAAGTACATTTTTTAAATTAAAATTTATGTTTATTGTTAAAATTTTACGGAATTTAAAGTATTTGTTATATTACTAGCCGCTACCCGCAGCTAGTAAAACACGACAGCGAGAACAGTAGTGGAGCGTTCGGTGTCACCGTATTACAGTTTTTTTTTTCACGGGGCTGCGCTCACCTCGGCAGCACCAACAATAGTGAAGCCACTGTTTAATACTTTTATACCTCGTGGGGCTGCGCTCCGCTCAACAGTGACAACCGTAGTGAAACCGTCGGCTCCTCGTCGGTCTTGCCTCGCGGAACTGACATTGATTTAATAAGAATAAATCCTATAGAAAAAATCACTTTTAGTTTTTCCCGAATTTTTCACTTTTCCAGCATTGTTTTCTAATTTTTCTTTCCCTAAAAACCCTATTGGAACTATTACGAACATTTAAAAAATTTGTCGAGCTGTTCTCTGTGATGCGCTTACCAACGAACAGCATTAAATTTTTATTTATATAGATTAGAAATCTTAAAATATTTATATAAAAATGGCACGCTGAAACTTTATTTGTCGATAAACAATTCAATAATTCTTTATCAAAATATTATTCTAACAGTGAATGCGAAGAAAAATTCTTTAGTAGATATATAGATTTTTCAAATATATGTATTTTCCACCTATGAATGTATATTTCTTTATAGTTTTTACAGACTGTTTTATGAAGTTTCACAACGACTTTGAACGAATAGCGTATATAACATAACTTTTCGTGTTTTGATTTCCTTCTTTTTTAAACAGATTGATAAAAGCATATGCGAAACAATTTTTTATTACAAAAATAATTGTTTTTGTTGTATTATTTACAATAAACTTGGGTAAAAAAAACTGTATCCTTCACCCTACAAACGGTATTTGTCCATCTGTCAATTCTCTCACGTCTCGAAACAAGTGCATGTTGTGTTGTTGTTTTGTTTGACAAAATAAACCAATGAAAATTGATTTATACAGTTTGTTTTCTTTAAACGAGTAAGTGAAAGTTTTGATTTAAAAGGTAAATATAAAAATTATATTTTAGCTTTTTCAGTGCCCAGACAAAAATATTATTTTTAATTTATCGCGCTGAAAATATGTTTTTATGAAACGAATATTTGGCGAGTATAAAATCGAGTTTTTATTTATTATTATTTTTTTAAATACGGTCATTTATCTAACATCAGTGTGTTGAATATACTCTTTTAAAGTAAGGTATTTTGAACGTAATCTAAAATTATACGTCAATTTTTTCTTTCAATATTTGCACGCTTTTCTCGTAGACTACATAAAACTAGTATTTATTCCAGTTACCTAAATGATATAAAATCGATAGGATATGTTTATTGTGTTACGTACAAGGTGCCTCAAAATGTATTAATGAATTAGTGTACCCGTTAATCTCTCAATCGTTTCAAAATCAAAAAATTTAACACTTTAGTAAAGATTAAAATGTGCTGCTAAAATTTTAATAAAATCGGCCCGACAGGACCGGACTTACAATTTTTATGAAAACGCTACTTTGCGTACATATAAGGATTTTTACTTACTGACCGGTGTATTTTATTTGGTTCAGATGTTGTATTGATAACAATATTTTAACTAAGAAAAAAATATTATTTTAAGGGGTGTATTAAGGGGTTAATTTTTTTTATTTTGTCCAAAAACAAACATAATTTCACGTAATAAAGCCACACTGCATGTATTAGTAAATACACTGTATTGTCGGCAGGGTTTTGGCACGGTGACCCGAGTTATTATTTTATAATGTTGAAAAGATTTTCCTTGCATATCTGTAATTTTGTATGTTCTTTTAGCAAAAAAGGTCCTGTTACTCCTGTTTTAATTTATTATACGTGTTGATATAGATCCTCAAGGTGAAAATTTTTGAAATGTTGACCGAAACCAAAACATTGATAATTTTTTTGTTTTTCCATTGTTCCTCAACCAAACTTTCTATCAACAATTCTTTATTATCGTTTAAAATTGATTTAGCTAAAATAAAATAACTATATAACTGATTCATCGTTACAATATTAAAAAGGGCTTTTTTAATATGCTTTCGTTTGTAATACTTTAAAATTAGTTTTACTATTAAAAAATTAAAACGTTATCACCAATCGTTTTGATGAATTTATTTTTTTTATTATTAGTCTTTTTAAAGTAAAATTTTTAATACATATTATTTAATACTTTCTTTTGTTCCACTGAATATGAATACGGCATTGTAAAACTTTGTGACCTTTAACCTTATTGACATATTAAATAATCGCAATACTAACCTCGTTTCCTTTACTGGCGATTAAATAATATCTGTATAAACAGTTGCTGTCAAACTTTTTTTTAATAAAATTTCTGTAATGTAACAACATAAAATTTGTTTTTTAATAAAAAAGACGTATAAAGAAACGAGACTGTATACTGGCTTTCGTCTTATTTTATTGCATAGGAAAATAACTTGTTTCCCAATTAAAAAAAAAAAAATTGACAAGTAGGAAAAAGAGGCCTCTAGAAACAATTTATGGCTGTATTAAAACTATTGTAGACATGTTTTTGTCTTCAAAAACTATAAAAACCCTCCTTTTTGATTAAGATTTATTTATGTAGGATTAAAAGCAAATAAATATTTCAATGAAGAACCAATTATTGACTGATATTTGTCGCTACGTCGCTAATTAATATGGTAAGTTAATTAATGTAACCACTAAATAAATTAATTTTGGTATATTTTAAATCATTCCATAATATGAACTAAGCGATAATGACTGATACAGAATAAATGAATTGTAGATTATAGACGCTCAACATGTGAGGTCATCAGCGTCTATAGTGAGTGATACAATTTCTCTAATGTACTTTTAAAACATTTTTTTTATGTAATTTTTTCTATGGACTGGGTGGAAGATCAACGCATGTTGAATCTTACCTTTCATACGTTTTATGTACAATAAACATTTATTATTATTATTGGTATACAAATAAATAGACGAAAATTCTGAAACTAGTTCGACTAGATCGACTAAATTCTAGACGTGCATGGGTTTTCTCATTCGATCAAAGACTTGCGTTGCAATAGTATGCCCTGTATATTGTAGACGTTTGCGTGCCAATGTGATAGGGCTTAATCGAAATCACGTGATGAAATTAAGTTTCTTTGATTAAAGTAAGACAGGCGGAAGTTGGATTTAGAACCGGAGCTGCATACGTGCGCGCGCATGTGTGTGTACGAATTTGCGTGTGTAGGGGAAATAGTAGAACCACCACGACACATCCCTACAGTCCTTCGTGCATGTAGTTTTGTTCCATGCAGCAGATTGAAACGGTTTGGTTTCTTTTTCGCGTTCTGCACCAAAATGGTACAAAATGGATTCCTTGCTTGTGGTGAAATTTAGTCATAAAGTATTGCACTGTGAGTGCTTATTGAACTTCCATAAGGGAGCATCCATAAATTACGTCACACGAATTTCATGATTTTTTGATCTTCCAACTCGTCCTTGGCACAGGTAACTGCATTTTTAGGACCCCCCTCCCTGGTGTGATCTCACCTATTTTGCAATTTTATACCTAGAACAGACTAAATGAAAACAGCAGTTCCAAAATTATATAATAGAGACCTGATATTATGTATAGTCTAAAGTTAAAGCTTTGTATTTTAATACTTTAGACTTTGACATGTGACGTCACGAGACTTATGCCCCCCCCGGCCCTTGACACACTTAACTCTAAACGTGTGACCCTAATCTGAAAAGTTTGATTTTGAGATATGCATACAAAACATAACCTCAAATTGAAGAAATTTCTTAGGCTAAACCTAGGTGGCACAGGATCGAAGAAAGCAAATACTGAATTATGTAAATTGCATTTATTTTCGGCAAGCTTTTTGCCATCTTATCCTAAGAAATTTCTTCACTTCTACTTTCAAGGATCATCATCACACTTTTTAGAGTTATTTTCGCATAACCTCAAATATAACTACACTCAGGTGCAAAAAAACGTTCCTTACAAAATTTTGATAAAGTTTTAGGCTTCATAACTTTTTTATTTTTAGTCCGATTTTAGTAATTTTTTACAGAACTATACAACTATTTACTATTTACGCAGCGCATGGCACTGAATCTCTTAGAAGGGACGTTTTTTTCCGACATCATTCACAAATAACATTATACCGGTAGTTTATTTTCGCAAAAACCGAGCTGGATAGAGTAGTGGTGACCGCACTAGACTCGCATTCGGGAGGTCAGGGTTCGAATCCCGGCGGAGGCAGATGTGACTAGGACTTTTTCCCACTGTCTCTCGCCGAGAAACGGTAATTCTTGTACCGGCCATCTTGATTGAGGTTTTCCATGATTTCCCTCAATTAATTCCAGATAAATATCCAGATGGTTCCTTATTTGAGGTCATGGCCGATTACCTATAAAACTCCTAGTTCAAAAATTACCTACCTTATCCTAATTTCATGTAATTCCTACATTCGCTCGTTGCTATTACATAAGTTGAAGTTTTAAAAATGTAGAAAAATAACGGGAAGTGTGGTAGATGGAAAACAGTAATGGTGCGAATGGCGTCTGTTATGACATAAAGTCGAGAAACGGATGTTAAACGCATTATTATTAAGTATTATTTTCTGAGATTAGCCTGAACGAACACAAACTCAGTGCAGCGGGGGACTTTAATTTATAATAAAAAAATGATTTGTCGGGAAAAAGGACTTTTTAAGTAAACACTTATTTGTTATTTATAGCGACGTTTCGTTCCTTGCTTGGAACTTTTTTAAGCTTTATAATTATTAAAGCAAGGAACGAAACGTCGCTATAAATAACAAATAAGTGTTTACTTAAAAAGTCCTTTTTCCCGACAAATCATTTTTATATTAATTACCAAGGACAAAAAAGAAAAAAAGTCAACTTAATTTATAATATTCCTTAACGTGGGCTAGTGTTTATTAGTGTATTTGCCATATGGCAACATACACTATTGGCGTCGGTCGGATGGCGGGACCTAGAGGTCGGACCAAAATTTCTCGACGTTTCATTACCTCCTAAACACTTTGGCACCATTTTTAAAAATGTTTATATATATATGTATATATATATATATGTATATATATACGTATATATATGTGTGTGCGGGCAATAACTTTCGAAAGAGTTAATTGATTTTAACGAAATTTGGCCCACGTTTTGAAATCAATCACCGCAAGAAGCCTATTTAAAATGGGCGTAATCGGGGTATTTTAAGGGTAGTTTTTAGGGGTTGAAAAATGTTTTTGGGCCCCAAAATACCGAAAAAATACTCAGGATCGTTTCAAAATTGACATTTAACCCTTTAGTAGTAATTAAAAAGTGTTCCTAAAATTTTAATAAAATCGGCCCGACAGGACCGGACTTACAAATTTTATGAAAACACTAGTTTGGAGATAGTGAATTATTTACTGAAAGTTGTATATAATTTGGTATAGAGGTTCGATTGACAATAGTATTGCCATTAAGAAAAAAAATGTTATTTTAAGGGGTGTATTAAGGAGTCAAATTTTTTATTTTGCCCAAAAACCAACTTAAGTTTGCATAATAAAGCCACACTGCCTGTATAAGCAAATACACTATATTGTCGGCAGGGTTTTGGCACTGCGACCCGGGTTTTTTAATACTTATAAATTATTGTCACGGAATTGTTTAGAATCAGTTCAACGACACAATGAAACGAACACATTTCGCGTGTTTTGTGCATACTTAAGAGTATGGTCTATCTGTTACCGGGGGAAGGGGCGGTGTTGACTTATTACGCTAAATAAAACTGTTAACAGCTATCATGCGGTTACTAAACCAAGGAAAGGTTTCTATTCTAAAGACTATAGAGTACTGCAGACCATTAGTAAAAAGAGTTTATTTCCTCCACATATTATTTATATACGATAGACCAAAGTTAATTTAAATATTTTTACCATTTAATGTATTTAATATTTTCAAGCGTTGTAGTATAAAATAATGAACAATAAATTTTGGAATTTTATTATAGCGGTACCCGCGCCTTCGCTCGCAATTGAGATGATTTGCCTTCCCGTAATTCGAAATCTCGTGACACATGCTGTAAACAAAATATTGACGAATATCACGTTTTTTTATTCAATTTCAAGAGCAAAAATATATTTACTGAAATTTTTAAGCAGTCAGTCACATTTTATGAAGCTTAATGCTTAATCACAGCTAATAAAAACAGTAAAACATTGCATTTTGCAACCACAATTCAAAGTTTTCCGAGAGGATATTTTACAATCTGAGAGATGACTCACCTTAAACTATCCGAGACTTCAATAGTCTATGGTGAACAAGTGTATCTTTACCGATAACCATTAGGTCGTAATCGTCATATCGTAAATACCGGATTCAGTTCATTCATTCGTAACAACATTCTATTGCATTATAACACTACACTAGTTTGCTCAGTATACATAATACATTTTGGTATCTATTCAACATTTTTGTTGCAGCTAGATAGGAACTTTCAGAGACATTACAATGTGGAGTAATTGCTTCATTTCAGTCGATCGTTTTGCGAGCACAGTGACAATGGTTGTCATGGCAACGATAAGTGAAAATAATGGTTATGATTATCATGCTTTGAATCATATCTCAACAAAGTTAACAATATGAAAACCTTCCATATTTGACAAAGGAAATTTCGGTTTGTTTTAGATAATAAACAGCAAACTACATTGTAATGTGATATATGAATTCTCTTAACATTTGATCCAATTTGCCTGGACTAATTAAAAAGATTCTTCAGTTAAAATGATTAAGAGAAAATTCTAACTTAAGTGCTTCATTCTGTGGATAATTGACGTGTGGTCATTATGGTCGCCGTTATTATGATCCAACACCCAACGTAAAATAACCACAGTAAATGTTAAACAATTTACCAACATTATAGTTTATGTTATAGTGGTCTCCTTTGAATATAGTTTTGATATTTTGACATTTATATAGTAACTATATGTAAATGAAAAATTAATTTGTGTATTGATTACATATTATAAGCATAATTTTAATTGCCTTTTGATCTTTTCTCATTTGGGAATATAAGTTAAGGTAAAATATGCTCTCGGGATATTTCGAACTGTGGTCGTAAAATTAATTTTATTACTGTCTTTATTAGCTATGATTAAGCATTAAGCTTCACAAAATATGACTTGCTGGTCGAAAATTTCAAAAAACTTACATTTTTGCCATGAATTAAAAAAGAAACAACTCAATATTTGTCAATATTTCTATGACAGCACGTCACGAGATTTTAAATTACGGGAAGACAAATTAACAGTTTGAAGTTTGTTCTTTGTAAACTTATGTTAAAAATACTAACATATTTGGCTTGTTTGATAATTTTTTTCAAATTTAATTTTTCTGCGCAAAAATTTGAGTGAAACAATAATTTTCTCGTTGTTATCTGATTTTAACAGTCATATGAGAAGAATGGTCCGTAATTCTAGTTTATTTTGAAGCATTTTATTGAGATTGAATAAGTTTTTTTCATAGAAATTAGACATTTTCGAAACGTGACTAACTAAGTGAATTTTACATACACACACACATCCAACTTCGAAAGATCTGCTCTGAGGTTGTAAAAGGGGGCATATTGAACAGCTGGTAAACAACCACCTTAAGAGTTAAGACGTCATCAATTCAATGGTTTCCATCCTTGTATTTGAATAGAGATAATTATAAGTAATTGATTACAATAACAGTTACATATGTTAGTAAGAGCGAAATATGAGATTGGCATGACAAGCGATCGTCATAAGGTAAATATAACAATGATAAATACAGCTGAATAGGTACCATTGTGATTTATTCAATCAGTCTTGCTACAATTCAACAATATTTTGTACTGTAATGTCACGAAAGCTCTACATCGACATACATTACCCTTTCAAATATTGATCTTAATGGTCTCCTCGTGATGACAATTCAGCTAAATCGTCGCTTTTTCTGTAAATGGAATTTGTACTCACTCAGTAGAATTTAAATATTTACAGGCTAAAAATGAAAAATATTGTCATTATTGCTACACATTGGAGTCTTCTCATAAAGAAATTAGTGGCGTTTGATTTCATTTTATTTTACCTTTAAAATATTTAGTAAAAATCGCCTTTTTGATATGACAGATCAGATTATAATACAAAATATAGCGACTGTATTAAAAAAAAACCCGGGTCGCAGTGCCAAAACCCTGCCGACAATATAGTGTATTTGCTTATACAGGTAGTGTGGCTTGTTTGACTCCTTAATACACCCCTTAAATAATATTTTTTTTCTTAATTGCAATATTATTATCAATCGAACCTCTATACCAAATTATATACAACTTTCAGTAAATAATTCACTATCTGCAAACTAGTGTTTTCAAAAAATTTGTAAGTCCGGTCCTGTCGGGCCGATTTTATTAAAATTTTAGGGACACTTTTTAATTACTACTAAAGGGTTAAATGTCAATTTTGAAACGAGTATGAGAATTTTTTCGATATTTTGGGGCCCAAAAACATTTTTCAACCCCTAAAAACTACCCTTAAAATGACCCCATTACGCCCATTTTAAATAGGCTTCTTGCGGTGATGGATTTCAACACGTGGGCCAAATTTCGTTAAAATCAATTAACTCTTTCGAAAGTTATTGCCCGCACACATATATATATACGTATATATATACGTATATATATATATATATATAAATATATATATATATATATATATAAAAATATATATATATACATATATATATAAACATTTTTAAAAATGGTGCCAAAGTGCTTAGGAGGTTATGAAACGTCGAGAAATTTTGGTCCGACACCTAGGTCCCGCCATCCGACCGATGCCAATAGTGTATGTTGCCATATGGCAAATACACTAATAAACAGAGACACAAAAAAACGGATAAAATTTTCTGAATGATTGAATAACAAAATCTTTTAAATTATTTTTAAAAACCTTCAACTGCATATTTTTAAAATTGTTTGGTCGTGTACTAAATGATTCGTTTCAACTGTAACGACAGTTTAGATCTAGCCTAGACATAAATTCACTGGCATTTCCCCAGGCAATTTTTCTATAAGAGAGATATTGTAATAATGAATATATCTATTAGTGGGATTGTTGATTTACATTTAATACACAATGGAGTATTCTTCTACTAACGAAGCAACAGTTTCCTAAACAAAATATTTAAAATAGAAATACAGAGCATATATCACGAACGCGCGATTTTTGAAGAATCTGCGCTCACGTTACTCCAAGCCGTGGATTTCAAGGATACTGGCATATTAATGTTAATCGTATTTGCAGCCACTATCATAAATTTAACTAACTTTTACGTAATTTTATTATTTTAACTTAGTCAACTTCGCCTCCTGTAGGTGTAGAGAACTTCAGCATAATTAAATACGTATATTATGCATTAAGCGTGTAAAACTTCACTCAGGCTAGGTGCATACGGGAATATTTTGTTGCAGCTTCTCCACTAAAGTAAAATAAAAATTAAAAATAAGTATGTGACACTATTATTTTCTCTTTTTGAAGGACTTTGAAGATTAGTGTTTTTCAAATGTAAGAATTTGTTTTCTTCTGTTATATCCAAATTTAGTAGTTGATTTTCTTTTTGACCAGGTCTATTTTATTTTTGCTATCATACGTTTTTTCAGAATATAGCAAAAATTATTGCTCCCTATTTGTGTAGGAATCTGAAATAAAAAAAAAAGATTAATAGTATCTTCTTTCACTTTGATTTTCATTTAAAAGCTGGCGAAATGGGTATTTTCTATTTAATTAGTGTTGTTTACTCATGACCACGCGTACAAACGTAACAAATACATTCAAAAATTATTGTAAGAAATAAAGTGATGAAACCAATAAATAAAACCCGGGTCGCAGTGCCAAAACCCTGCCGACAATATAGTGTATTTGCTTATACAAGCAGTGTGGCTCTATTATGCGAACTTAAGTTGGTTTTTGGGCAAAATAGAAAATTTGACTCCTTAATACACCCCTTAAAATCACATTTTTTTTCTTAATCTCAATAATATTATCAGTCGAACCTCTATACCAAATTATATACAACTTTCAGTAAATAATTCACTATCTACAAACTAGTGTTTTCATAAAATTTGTAAGTCCGGTCCTGTCGGGCTGATTTTATTAAAATTTTAGTGACACTTTTTAATTACTACCAGAGGGTTAAATTTCAATTCTGAAACGATTCGGAGAATTTTTTCGGTATTTTGGGGCCCAAAAACATTTTTCAACCCCTAAAAACTACCCTTAAAATGGCCCGATTAGGCCCATTTTAAATAGGCTTCTTGCGGTGATGGATTTCAACACGTGGGCCAAATTTCGTTAAAATCAATTAACTCTTTCGAAAGTTATTGCCCGCACACATATATATATACGTATATATATATATATATATATATATATATATATATATATATATATATATATATATA
Organism: Venustoraphidia nigricollis; assembly: GCA_034508555.1. Lineage (NCBI taxonomy): Eukaryota > Metazoa > Arthropoda > Insecta > Raphidioptera > Raphidiidae > Venustoraphidia > Venustoraphidia nigricollis. The sequence goes on along the minus strand of JAVRKA010000057.1, from coordinate 2,844,801 downwards.
TATATATATATATATATATATATATAAATATATATATATATATATATACATATATATATAAACATTTTTAAAAATGGTGCCAAAGTGTTTAGGAGGTTATGAAACGTCGAGAAATTTTGGTCCGACCCCTAGGTCCCGCCATCCGACCGACGCCAATAGTGTATGTTGCCATATGGCAAATACACTAATAAAAAACCCGGGTCGCAGTGCCAAAACCCTGCCGACAATATAGTGTATTTGCTAATACAGGCAGTGTGGCTTTATTATGCGAACTTAAGTTGGTTTTTGGCCAAAATAAAAAATTTTACTCCTTAATACACCCCTTAAAATAACATTTTTTTTAAATTGCATTAATATTATCAATAGAACCTCTATACCAAATTATATACAACTTTCAGTAAATAATTCACTATCTGCAAACTAGTGTTTTCATAAAATTTGTAAGTCCGGTCCTGTCGGGCCGATTTTATTAAAATTTTAGGGACACTTTTTAATTACTACTAAAGGGTTAAATGTCAATTTTGAAACGATTCTGAGAATTTTTTCGGTATTTTGGGGCCCAAACCTTTTTCAACCACTAAAAACTACCCTTAAAATGCCCCGATTACGCCCATTTTAAATAGGCTTCTTGCGGTGATGGATTTCAACACGCGGGCCAAATTTCGTTAAAATCAATTAACTCTTTCGAAAGTTATTGCCCGCACACATATATATATATATATATATATATATATATATATATATATATATATATATATACGTATATATATAAATATATATATATATATATACATATATATATAAACATTTTCAAAAATGGTGCCAAAGTGTTTAGGAGGTTATGAAACGTCGAGAAATTTTGGTCCGACCCCTAGGTCCCGCCATCCGACCGACGCCAATAGTGTATTTTGCCATATGGCAAATACACTAACAAGAATTCAGTTGTTAAATAGAATATATTTTATTTCAACAGTAGAATCGATGTAAACTCTATCCTGTCTTCCTAATATCGGTATATACACAGCTTACATAACATAAAGCATTACGCAATTCACAGAACAATAGAACACACATAATAATATTCGTTTACTGTAGGTTAAATATTTTCTTATACTAGCTAAAAATTTAAAAAAAACCCGGGTCGCAGTGCTAAAACCCTGCCGACAATATAGTGTATTTGCTATACAGACAGTACGGCTTTATTATGCGAACTTAAGTTGGTTTTCGGGCAAAATAAAAAAATTTACACCTTAATACACCCCTTAAAATAACATTTTTTTTCTTAATTGCAATATTATTATAAATCGAACCTCTATACCAAATTATATACAACTTTCAGTAAATAATTCACTATTTGTAAACTAGTGTTTTCATAAAATTTGTAAGTCCGGTCCTGTCGGGCCGATTTTATTTAAATTTCATCAACACCTTTTAATTACTACTAAAGGGTTAAATGTCAATTTTGAAACGATTCTGAGAATTTTTCGGTATTTTGGGGCCCAAAAACTTTTTTCAACCCCTAAAAATTACCCTTAAAATGCCCCAATTACGCCCATTTTAAATAGGCTTCTTGCGGTGATGGATTTCAACACGTGGACCAAATTTCATTAAAATCAATTAACTCTTTCGAAAGTTATTGCCCGCTCACATATATATATATATACGTATATAAATATATATATATATATATATATATATATATATATATATATATATATATATATATATATATATAAACATTTTCAAAAATGGTGCCAAAGTGTTTAGGAGGTTATGAAACGTCGAGAAATTTTGGTCCGACCCCTAGGTCCCGCCATCCGACCAACGCCAATAGTGTATGTTGCCTTATGGCAAATACACTAAAAACAACAACGTTTATTAGATTCCTGCTAGTGACTAAGATCGCAATATGAAGTTTTAGAAATTCGTATTTTAATTAATAGAAAACAGTATCACGGGTAATTGGAATAATGAAAATAAATCAATTTAAACACTCATTAATTGCAACGTTTCGTCTTTTCTTTAATTAAGACTTTTTTAAGCTCTAAAAAATTTTTACAAAAATTAACATTCATATAATAAAAAATATTAAACATTATGGATTAAATAATTTACTAAAAAGAAACAATGGTGTGACTAACCTCAATATCCGGAATTAAACTTTAAAGATGAATTTCAATTCATCTTAAATTTTGAATTGATGTTAGGTGATGTTAAGCCTGAGAGCAAATTAATAATTGATTAATGTTGGTGTTATTTTTTCAAGAGTGTTTTGAATGAAATTAATTCAATTTATTTTTCGAAGCAACATATTCCAAGACATCTAACCCGAAAACATTGTTTGTGTAAATCTATTATTATCTGTTTTTGTGAGTATATATACAATACAGTCTAATGTTCTACACAACAAAAAGTTTAACTACACCAGTTTGTTGCAATGTCTACCATAACTACAAGCTCATAATTTCTAACAATCCATTGTATAACCCTGCATAAAAATATCTTTTAGTTACTTTTTCTAAAGCTTCGAATGTGCTGTAGAATATAATACAATATTCTGTATAGTATCCCTTATGTGCTTGCATGTTGCAGAAACATCGATTATATATTTTACCAACTGAGTTTTCAACAAATTTATATAAAATAGGTTAAATTCAAAAGAATATTTCAAACAAATGGCTTGCGCTAAATCGTTTTATCGTTTGTTTGTATTGTTTTCATGACACAGTTTATATCTCGCCATTTATATTATACAGTATTATATACAGGGTGCTCTAACGAAAGTAGACATTTTCAAAATAATTTCTACTAATCATCTACTATAAATTGTCATGGAATCGTTTGCTTACAATTTGAGTTATTGGCAGGGCCGGATTTAACCTTAGCGCCGCCCTGGGCACTGTAAAAAATGCCGCGCCATTTCCGAAATTTTGCATAAAATGGATAAACTTGCGATATATAATTTTTAAATAAATGACTCATTTTTAGCAGAAAATTTATTATAAATATAGGGAACGTAGACTCACTTGCGAATCGAACTGCAGGTAGCAGCATGCAGGCCTGCAAGTTATTTGATTTTTTTTATAAAATTCCAGACACAAACTTTTTTCACAATTTTGTTGACGAAACTAAATTGTTTATAATTTGCAACATGTTCTTTATAATGAAAAAAATAATTTTATTTATTATAATTTGAAGATGTTTTCAAAACGATTACACTTTTTACATGCGAACAAATTTTTTTTCTCAGCCTCCGAATTTTGCCGCCCCTTGAAACTTTGACGCCCTGGGCACTAGCCCCGAATGCCCCTAGTGTAAATCCAGGACTGGTTATTGGCTCGATTTGGTGCTTCATTGGCAAACTTAACAGTCGACTCTCAACTACAGGAGAAACGCAAATCTGAGATTTTTTAAAATTTTGTTGTTTTAATAATACCGCCAAGTATTATTAAAAGAACAAAATTTTAAAAAATCTCGGGTCGCAGTACCAATATAGACAGTGTGATTTTGTTATATTAATTTATTTGTTTTTGGAGAAAATAAAGCATTTAAACTCTTAGTACACCCCTTAAAATAATAATTTTTTTCTCAGTTGAAATATTATTATCAATCCATAATTCTCTATCCGCAAACGTTTATCGAGACGGTTTTTTTTTTATTTTAGGATCCTGTCAATTGATACTAAAGAGATATGTAATTTCTATTTTGAATCAATTCCGAGAATGTTTTCGGTGTTCTAACCCCTAAATACACCTCTTAAATTGGTCCGATTAGGCACATTATAAATAGGCTTCGTACGGTGATGGATTTCAACATGTAGACGAAAATTAGTTTAAATCAAGTGTGGTAACCACCAATCGGCCGACGCCAATAGTATATGTGTCATACGACAAATACACTAAAAAAAATTATGCTGTCCACCATCTAGTAATTATTGAGCTAACTAAAAGTCTATGAATCAATAAGATCACGATTTTACCAGTGGATTAGGGGCTTTAAAGTGTGATTAGTAATTATATTATGCTTTATTATATTTCTTTACAAAAGGAGAAATCAATACTAATTACTAACAAAGTAAATATTTACACGTTCCATATTTGGTAGATATTATATAAAGTAGATGTGGAAATTAAAGTGAGGTCGGTTTTTTTAAACGTTTTATATAACACGAGAATATTGTTTGTATAATATTAATGACCATTTGGCACGTATGTTGTCATTATATTACAAAAGATAGGCAGCTTTGTCATTAAACAACAATCGACGTTTATAAGTAAAAAAAAACGACATGCTCTGTGTAATGTAATATACCCATATTTGTTTGTTTTGAATTTCGTTTTGTACTAGATTTATATAATCCGTTACTTTCAAAAAGAATAATAAGCTTTGGTATAAATGAAAGTGCTATATTTGTCACTGTATCATTTATTTCTCTAATGCGGTTCTCATTATCATTCACACCTTTATCATAGAAGCCAATGAAAACATTTGGCGTCTATAATCTACAATCTCTCTCCCAAAACATTTGCCTCTCCATTTTTTCTCGTTTTGGAAGTTATGTTTCTTTTGGTGCGTTGATAGTACCTACAATTTTAGCGCGCTGGAGCGCTTCGTAATTGATTTTTTGATGATTTCGTAAAAGTTCATGCTGGGCCAAATTTGTCAGAAAATGTGTTTTCTATGATTTTAGGCCCCCTAAATCCTAAAAAAAAACATTTTCAGACATCGCGACCACTAGTGTTGAATATCAATACGGATGTCCATTACAAAGCGCTCTGGCGCGCTCCGGCCTAACGGCAGAGCATAATATAAGAGGAAAAAGTTTGAGATGGGAACTCGAACTACTTACAGACGTTTCTTTGTTCGTCGCGTTCACACGAGCATTTTTTGTCGCCAGGTCTCTCCTATATATAAGTAAGATATAATACTCGCCACGGTTCTAAAAGGTTCTAAAGTTAGTCACAAACAGCGTCGCAAATACCTATTTTAGAGCCATCCTGGTTGCTTTGTGGGAAAGGAAGACTCCCACCACCTCCCAGTTATCGGCATAGAACGTGCGCTCGTCGGCGATTGGTTATTGCTGGTTGTCGTGTCACATGTCGCTTTCCTGCTATAAAGTACAGTCCAGTACGCTAATGTTGTTTGTTTGAAAAATAATTTTTTGGATGACTTTATGCAAGGAATTAGACCTTTAGATTAAAGAAAAATTAAAAATAATAATATAGCGCGAGTTTGTAGTTTTTCAACCGACTGTACCTGCGCAAGCCTCCATTTGCATCTAACTTCAGAACCTTTCACAACCGTGGCGCGTAAGATACATTTTTAGTTCCTAACGTTAACTAAGAACCTTTTATTTTGTCTTCTAACGAATTTCAATGTATGCCAAAGGTAAACTTGATCGTTTAGTATATGTTTGAACTCAGGCTAATGAGCATCGCTATAATAAGGTAGTCATTATAACTTTGAAAGCTCTATGATGCAACGCACTTACCTGCATCATATAATTCCGACAACTTGCTAAGCAAACAGATAGTCAATAACGTAGACGTGAAAGCACGACTAATTAACCTACAGTATTTTTCTTTTAATGATCTATAAATATCGTAGAACGGGGTTACTTTGACTTTGGGGATTACTTTGACATGCTTTAGCGGTTACTATGACATGGCACTAAAGTAAGAGTGCACCTATATTGGATCCATATTTCTCCTGGTCCGGTGCCGCCTGACGTTGGAAACACCAAGACTTCACATGTCTACATCGGAAAGAGAAGCCTGATTTCCTTTCCAATGTAGGCATCTATGTTATAACCTTGGTGTGTTTTTTTCCGATGTTGGCCGACATCGAATCCAGGGAAATAAAGATAATATATAGATAATAAAGATAACATACCCGCGGAGCAATTTCCAACTTTCCTGAAAAAATTGTCAGATGGAATATGTATTTTGACTCTTTTTTTTAAATGTTTCTATTGTAGTATTAGTTCACGGACATTTTTATTTTGATTAAATATAATCGTTTGATATGACAAAATAGTACTCAAAATTTTAAAAATATAAGTTGACGTAAAAACACGAGTCGCCATGTTTATCTACTGTGGCGTCATCCTTGTAGTATATAAATACGTGCAAATACGGCTCGGTATCATTTACAAGAGGCTCGTGTAGTCTTTACTCACGTATGTGTGTCGTGCGTTTATGTAGGTATATGTGCGTTTAATACAAGTGTGACGTTACACTTCAAACTATCATGGCGGGCACCGTTTCTTGGCGTGCCAAATAATTGCAATTTTAAAATTGAAATAATAAATAAACCTCGTGTTTTTGTGAACACAAACCAATAATTTCTGCTTTATTTTTCGATAAATTATCGGGTGCACATAATTTAATCATTTATTTTTTATAGAGTCAAAACTTGAAAGCAATATTCAAAATGCTTTCTGAGTCACATCAGACCTTCATCGTTTTGATCCGTAAATAGTAAATTATATTGTGAGGTATGAATGCATGAATCCCTCTCTAATATTTCGGAATCGTAGTATGACAAATGACAACACTGTGTGTCATTTGTTTATTTTAAATTTACTGGAAAAATACTGTTGATTAATTGGCTAGTATTTTCCATGTGTGTAAAAATCGAACATATAAATCTACCTTTTTTAATACAGTTTCAACTGAGCTGTCTTATTTGCATAACAGAGTAAATGCAAGGTTGTTATGAAAATATTATTTGTTTTCTGAAATAGCTTTTCTTTAATTTTTCATAATAATTGTCAGTATCTATGAAACACTGAAAATTATTTTCTTATCGTACTATACTTATTTCGTCTCAAAAATGAAAATTCACTACTAACACAGTCTTACAAATATTTAGATTCTGTTCAAGAATAAATCTCCAGTTATGTATCTCTGTACATTTCTGACACCCTAATACACTCTTCTGTCGTGCCACAACTGCAGCGTTTTGACAAATAGCACTTGTCACATACAATGCGTTCAGAACAATTTGTTCTCTTCGTTTTTTCGTACGTCGCGGCGTTGCCGCGTTTGTTATCACCGATATTCAGCTTTCAACCCCCCTTTATAATATAGGCGTCTTTTCATGTCTGCATAGCAATCGCAAAAGGACCTATTTCGCACTAGTGCGTAAGTAAAACAAAAAAATACGATCTTACTAATCCAGCATTAATTTTCAAATGCGATCTGTCAACGTTTTTTTTCTATAAGTTGAACAGAAATACCAAACTGACACAACACAGGCGTAGTTTTCCCCAAATTAAATTTAATATGGCAGCTGACACATATATTATTATAAAATAAAAATGAGCTATTTTATAGAATGATTACGTACAAAAAATGTTGTGTGTATCTCGAAAATAGTGTTTTTATGACTCTGGTTGCCGTCACAATTTGCACATAAAATACTGCATTACAATCTAGACATAAACTACTACTAATTTTGGTTTTATGTTTTATTAAGGCTAACAAATGAAGTAATTCAATTTTCATTATTATATGTTTTGTTGTTGACATAATCGTATTAATATACGTAATAATCTATATTTCAATTTATTGATGAGAGATGGTTTATGGTTTGACTATCACATAAAACCACAATTATAGGTTTAGTGTAATAGGTAAAAATAATGGACTCATATGCGTCGATATTTCCAACAGATTGAATGTATGTAATTTTCAACATAATTACAGATTTGTTTTCTTCATCTTTCGTCATAAAAAATAATTTATACTAATATATAAAACTATTTGTATGTCTTTGCCTGTTTTTTAAATAATTTGACTTAAAATGTATTTGACGAATACTGATGAAATTTTTTGGTGATGTCTTCGTCTTTGGTCTTGCTTGTTCGGTCTTGGTCTTGATCTTGCTCTTATTTGTTGGGTCTTGGTCTTGGTCTTGCTTTTTTGCAAGACCAAGATCAAGACTGCAAGACCAAGACCAATTTTGCTTATCACATGGGTCTTATAATTAATAAAAACTAGGGTCGCAGATAGCAGTGCCAAAATCCTGCCGAAAATATAGTGTATTAGCTAATACAGGCTGTGTGACTTCAAATCTTAATTTTGAATCCAATCAGAGAATTTTGTACCCCAAAACATTTTTAAACTCCTAAATACATCCTCTAAAATGGTCCAATTGGGCCCATTTTAAATAAAGTTCGTGCGGTGATGGATTCCAACATATGGGCCAAATTTCATTAAAACTCCTTCGAGAGTTATTACCACACACAAAAGCTGCCAAGTTGCATAGAATGATGTGAAACGTCAAGAAATTTTGGTCCGACACCTAGGTCCCGCCATCCGATCGACACGAATAATGTATTACGTGCCATATTGTGGCAAATACACTAATAATATTTTTGTTGTTAGGACTGTGCATTCAGTTTACACTTGTCATATACATCAAATCAATATACATTCCTAAGAACTCGCTATTGTTAAAATGTTGTTTAAATATTTATTTATACAATAAAAACAGTTTTTTATTAATTATACTGTTTTATCTTTTCTTAAAATTCCAGAAGTGTTATAGATTATGTTTTATTTTAGTTTTTTATCACGAAGTTTATTTACTAATGTTAGTGAACTTTGTCTAATATTAAGACTAGAACACAGGTTTAAAAAATGTGTAGGCATTTTGTCTGTCTATCTGTGCCGGCGTCATTGACTTTAACGAAGCATGGAACACTGCCAATCGAAACCTGAAATAAAAATATATTATACTTTCTAGCTAGATACGTTCAGGTTAAGATAAGGTTCCCATCAACAGTGACATTAATGTGAGGGAATCAGTGAAGAAAAAAAACTAGAATACAATAATAAGCCAATGTCGTCGAATACCTGCTCTTCCACCATATGACCGCAAGTCCACCATAATATGTTTATATCGTATCCAAGCATAATTCCGACCATATTTTGCGATAAAAAACATCAATTTAAAATTAATTGAAGGTTATTTCCGACGCCAATAGTGTATGTGCCATATGCCAAATACACTAATAATAATAATATTAAGGTTTGCTATTGAAAAATAAACGTTTTTCCAACCACCAGTAATTATTTTCTTCCTTTCTCCCAATAATCTTATTTAACTCTTCAATTCCCAGTGTCACTTGTAGGTGACAGAAGTTTAATATTTTTTTTCTACCACACGGAGATTTTATTATTTAATTCCACCACCATTGTTGCAAAACCAATAAGTAAAACTATTAATATTTTTTTTCTAACAACACTAGCCAAATGTCATCTGTCAAATTTAATCCGATGTTTCGCGCGAAATTCTCGCAGTCTGTGTTTGTGTAATCTCTTGCGATAAAAAGTGAAATAAAAAAGTTTAAACTGTAACTATTGTTATTTTTTCTTATTGCGTGTAATAAATAAATAAATAAGCTATTGCACAAGTTTTTTTATTGGTAAAAAAAAACTTTGAACACGTTTTTTACGACGTTGGAAATATGCCGTGTCACCTACGGGTGACACTGGGCATTATAATAACCGTTTATGCCGCAACGGAAGCTCTCAAAAGGAATATTTTTTTCCGTTTTTGCAACATTTTTCATTGATGCTCGGTTCCTACTGGCCGTAGCTTGATATTATGTAGCCTATAGCCTTCCTCGATAAATGGACTATCCAACAAAAAAATAATTTTTCAATTCAAACCAGTATTTCCTGAGATTACCGCGCTCAAACAACCAAACAAACAAACAAACTCTTCAGCTTTATGATATTAGAATAGATAAGTGTTTTGTTTCTTTCAGATAAACTATTTTTATTATAAAGAAACTGATATATCTAAATATAAATAAATATCATTATAAAGTCTAACGTTTTATTCTTACCGTAACAATAAGAAACAATATGTGTCTGCTTGAAAGTCCTAATTTCACAACACCCAGTGTCACCTGTTGGTGACACCCCCATAAAAGAAAATTGGGGCTGTTTATTTTTTATTTATATTTTTTATTGTCATAACCAAATGTATATAAGGTATTTTATTTAAAAAAAAAACCAAAAATCTTTATTAACTTGGACATGGGAATTGAAGAGTTAAGCAGGTACCGGTGGTATTGAATAAAGACATTAATTTGTATAAAACAAACATCGTCGGCACACATTTACTAAGCAGGCACATAGGTTGTCAGTAATAGGCACAATGTGCATTGTGCATGCAAATATACAGCTGACTGTATAGACGTGACTGTTTACAACCTATGTATTCTATATTATGTACATAACACAGACTTCCTTTGAGGTTAACTTCGTAGCTTACACCTTATTCTTCTGCACTTCTCTATATTACGCTCGGATGGTTTGTAAATCGAAACAACTTCAAACGCTTTATAACTGCGCCAACTAACTAATGTTGTATTCGGTTGTACTTGCTTGCTTGTAATTTAAAACTCAAAGACTGTTCTGTTTTCAAGTAAAACTAAACTAAATATATATTACGAAGTTATTAAGCTGTTTATATTTAACTGCTAATAATGATTAAGACAGCGAAATTGGGTTCAATCATTGATTTATTTTAAACTGAAGATGCTTACAATGGAAACGAGACATTAATATAATTTCTATAAAGAATGCGCAGCTAGTTTGACATTTAAAAAATTAATTTCTAATAAAATTTAAATATTAATACTTAGAAGAAACTGAGATAATTCTTTAAGCACGTATTTAATTTCCTGGCGTTATTACAGTTTCGATTAAAATACAAGTATTTATTTTAATAAAATTATATACTTGATGGTAGGAATTTATGAGAACATTTGGATCAGACAATTAAAATGTATACTGATTTTTTAAAGTCTGCGTAAATGGATCAACTGTCGGAACAGTAGAGACCAAGCTTGATGAGACCGAAGCCTGACCGGATCATCGAAAGCAATTTGTCTTAACATTATTAGGGATTGCTTTAGTTAGCTACCAATAATAATTTGAATTTTCTTAATGTTAGTCTCTAGTTAATAATAACAAAAACTATGTAATTAATAAATCTTGCTTTTTTTAATCCCGCTCGGACTAGCGGTGTCCGGATTAACGAAACTCTATTGTAATCAGCTTATTCTTTGTTTATCTACTGCAAATTTTCTCATTATTTCCTACTATAATTATTTGTTTGCTGTGATTATAAAAACGCGAACTCTGAGTATATATTTGCTCTAAGCTAATTTCAAAGCACTTCTGCATGCCTTGTCATTTTTACTAAAAATCTTTTAATTAAAATATTCATACTACGATAATTAACAAGCACATTTAATTGCTAGTTCTACTATTATTTATGACTTAACTCTCATAAAATTAGTACTGCATAACATCACTGTGATTGAACTTTACGAGAAATTTGATTCGAAAATTATTATCAAACTTTACCTTCAACGTACCTAGGTATTTTAGTACATAATAGTTTGCTGATAATTTTGTGGCTTGTTTCTCTTGTAATTTCAGATTTTAAAGTGATCTCTACTAGACACCTAAAATGCTATTTTGCAACGTGAATTTGAATCTACGAAATGCATGTGACAAGTTAATTTGATGTTCATATTATTATATTAAATTAGACTTTGTTTGTAAATTATGTGCTGGTGGAGTTGTCCACCTATTATCCAAAGGATAAGTACTACTCAAAGTGAACAGGCTAACTTTTAACTATATTTATCATCTCCTTGGACATCCTATTTTATTTTATCAATGTACATCTCCAACGAAAATGTTAATATCAATTATCGCGATCACGCCAAAGAAGTATAACTTCTACCGCGTTTACATAAATACACGCACCATTTTTTTGTGTTGATTTAATAACAAGGATAAAAAAATGTGTAATAATTACACTACATTTTTTTACAGTGCACTTTATCAGCGGACAAGTAATCTCGTAGCTAACAAAACAGAAAATTAATATAAATTAAAATGTTTTATTTTTTAAGTTTTTTAATTATTATTTTATATTTCCTATGATTTATTAGTAATCGTATATTATATACCAATCACTATAGGTATATTAATATTACAGCTGATGATAAAAAATTCAACATCAATTTTTAAAGTTCAGCTTTAAACGCTAGATGTTATAAGCTTGCTAGAGACGTCTCCTATTGCCTTGTTACTTACACGTGCATCTCCATAAGACTATGTAAGCATACTATACAAAGTGTCCTAAATTAAATTGACAAAGTAACTAAATTATTTGAAGTAATGGTATATTTCACTACGAGGCGAAGCCGAAGGCATCATGTCGCGCAGTGCAGGGCTTTTAATTTTCTGCCCGTGTGATGTATACTATTTTTCTTTATACCCAATCTTAAGTGGGTTTGTTACCAAATTTTTAATTGTTCCAGCAGGCAGCTTGTTATGTGGTCACGCTTAATTTTTGTTTCTTATTTCAACGCTTTTTTCGGATAAGTATTCACAATTCATCGGATTTTTTTGTTTCGTTCTGCTACAGTTACTTTATTTCAGCCCGCTGTTATAGATGGCGTGCGAGTAATTCGTTCAGAGATCTCCTCCTTAAAAATCGAAGCCGAAAGTACGTACTTTCGGCCGGGTATAAAGAAAAATTTCTTTTGGTACGGTGTTGTAAAATCGATTTATGATATTGAAAATATTGCAATATACATATACCATAAATTATAAAAAAACCGACTGTAGAACATTACGCTACTGTGGCGGCGAAGTAGAGTGGTTGTCCTGTAACCTAAAGATCGTATGTTCGATCCCGATGGTTGCTGTCATTGTTTTTTTTTTACAATTATACCAGTTTTACTTCTGTAGTGTGTGTGCGACACATAATGCCCTTCGTTTCGCCTCGGACATGATATTATACGCAGTGCAGGAATTTCAACTTTCTGCCCTTACGGTGTAATATACTATTACTGTAAATGCTGTCACAATAGTTTGTGAAATCCCCTTCACTAAAAAAGATTTTGCCACAGAAGGAGACATTACTGATTAACACACTAATTATATTTATTTAAAAGATGATAATAATACTAAACGATCACAGATTTACTACCATGAAACTTAGGAAGTAACACGCAAATTTGGTTTTTACTATACTCCATAATGAAACCAACCATTACTTACGTTGTGATGAACCTGATGTCTCATGTGCCCGTGTCCATTATTTATATTTACCGGTAGTTATTCATAGTAACCGGATTTATCGAACACACCGTAACATATACACTATGTTGAAGTATATAAAATGTAAAAGAGCGAAACAGCCATGAAAGTTTGATGGCGTTCACAGAGACTTTACAAGAGGTTGTTTTATACTTCAACAACATTGACTGCTTCATTCGAACTCGGTTACGATTATTGCACACTAGATTGTACATATATCGGTGCACAAACACTGAATAGTGACAGTTCTTGAACTATCCTAGAACCTAATCACGTCTAGGAAAGTTTTTTTATACTTGAACAACATTAACAACTTTTATTCGATTACGATTATTGTGCACACTATAAGACTGCTGTTGAACTATCCAGTATCCAATCTAATCGTCATTATCATGTAAATATATTGGCAGTATATATTCGAATGATTTTGATAATCGAAAGGCTGCTATTCGAATGATTTTTATAATTGAATGATTAATTCAAAACGTTTGCGTTAGCTGATTTATCATAATAATGTGTGTTGGTACTATGCGTTAATGAATGAATGTTACAACTGTCGAATGAATTTTGTTGTCGGTTTAGATTGTCAGTTCTGAGAGAGTGATTCGTAGTATAAACGCAGATAAAAGACGTAAGAGATCGTATTCATTACTGTGCAGTGCATATAAGCATCTTGAGTGATTACTGGTTAGGATGCGAGTGAAAATACAATTCATTCTGTCTATGCATTCGATATGATTATTATAACGAATGAATGTAGCTCTAGTATTTTCGATTTTGAGACGCGTGCAGTTCTTCATAGAACAATGGCAGATTAAAGAGTAAAGCATGAAGAAAGACCGTGATATAATCATTTTACTGGAGATTGTATTATGTCATATAGTTCGTAGATGTAAAAACCAGTCGAATGATTTTGAATAACTACGCGCGTTTGAAGTTATACTTCTTTGGCGTGACTAAAAACTCATTTTTAATATAAGTGCAAATAATTTATTGAAATAAAACCCTCAAATAGTTTACGATAAGTTCAGAATTAAGATAAACAATTTTAACTTTTAATATTTGAAAACAACGTCAAAGTTTTATTTTGGTTTTACTTTTTTCCGCTGTATGGCAACGATTATTGGTTGTAATCAAAGATTATAGTCGTTTACTACATTATTTTAAGATTTCCAGATAACAGTATAGTGGATTGATTCATTTCTGTGTGGGTCTTTTATAGCCAACTTCATACTTTTGAATTTTCTTTAGCGCGGCCAACTTCATACTGTCGAATTTTCGTTTCTTATGCGCGCACACTTCTATTGCCTGCTAAAATTTTACTCTCGACGCGCCAAAAGAAGTATAACTTCAAAAATAGCCGTGAGCTGAAGTTAATTATTACATAAAATACTTTTTAAGCTCGTTTCTGTTTATTTTATATATACGTTATCCCGGCTAGAAATCTTTTACATAAAATAAAACCCTTTTAGACACGGAAAGTAATTTTACGAGTCTCAAGAGAAAACATTTCCTCTTAATCTAATTGAGATGTGTAAAGTTCGGTACTGCTGTCGTATTTTAAAGTTCACATAACACAACAAACACTATCTGTATTTGGCTTATAAATATTAGAGATTAAACTTTGTTCACTACTGACGTATAAATTGGATTTTTATCACTTTTGCTCATAAAGACTTAAGCCGTTTAGTTTCTTTCTGTTCGTTTTATTATTTAGTCGGTGAAATTACATTTCTCTGAAATACATCAATACGTCGAGAGCTAAAACGAATTTTTATGTTTCAGAAAATTTACAAGGTATAAAATTTGCAATGACTCTGGAGCGGAGTTTTAAGATACTTCATTCTCACGGTGGCAAATAATGCCTATAATACTTACATTATTTTTTTTTGTTTAATATTTCTGCACTAAGGATTATGTTTGAAAAATAATAATTCCAAAATTTGGATTACGGATAATAAAAATAAACAAAATGTGCATTGGGTATTATTTTCTCAACAAAAACTAACATTTTTTTTTAATGTACGGGTTTTTAGTTTCTACATTAAATAGTATAATTAGCAACAATTTGTTTATTGAATAATAATATTACAAACAAATACAGTATCAAATAAATCGACATCATAAAACATCCCTGAGAAGTGGCGGGACTCGAACTCACGACAATATGATTCAGACCGACAGAACGCTTACCATTGCACCACGCTGCCCTCAGCTAAAAATACTAAAATCCTCAAAACTTTATTTATAACAAAATGTTTAGTGAATCAATTTTTTAGTTAGAAAAAAAATAACGTGTTCAGGTTTGGAAGAATTAATTTTTATTATATTCAAGTTATTTCCGTTCCAATTTTTAATCAGTATATATATTAATTGTATTTTTCTGATTACATAATGTTGGTTTAACCTATTTGTGTCACATCAGTTCTATCCAAATTTTCGAAATTATAAAGTAAATTATCATTAAATTAAAAATTCGCAGAGAAAGTTCTCCAAATTTTATAATTGTTTTATTAAAGTAATTTTAAATTATTACATTCTAGTTTAATTACTTAAGTAGAATTACTATTTTTTGTTATTTTTATTCCTATTAATGTTTTTAAACCAAAATCAAGTATTTAATTAACATTATTATATGTCAAACAAAAATCAGCATAGCGAATCTACTATATTTAAAAATATATTTCACAAAAAAAAAATGACAACGCCTGGGAATTTCCAATAAAGTGATATTTTTTTGTATTATACGATTTTAATTTTTTGATCTAAACTTTCAGAAAAATAATCTGTTCATATTTTATCAGGACGAACATATACAATACCTCATATTTATTATATTTGAATGATATAAATCGTTTTCTAGCTACATCTGTAAAAAACTAACTTTTTCTAAAAGTATTTTTATACATGTCAACAATTTTTCTATAATGTCGTCTGCAGACTCGAGCTTAAAAATGAAAAAAACGATTCGATTGTTTGTAGATATGAATATTTATAAAATACTCTTCGTTCATTGCTTAGAGGCAATTCAGGCCAGGAAATATCATTTTTACATAAAATATAAGCTAAAATATGGTAATTAATTTATGAAATTCTTCTCCACAATAACAAAAAATATAAATACTTCATATCCTCGAGTTTCATAAAATTGGAATTTGGTGCTTGTGAACTTTTCATTTTTATAAAAAAAAATAGTGATCAAACATAACGGCAGCTCAGTTTTTTATAATACAGTAATAACATGAAAAAAAATTGAGTTGCCGATATGTTTGAAATATTTAGGACGGCAACCATATATATTCCTAAAAAGCTCTTACTGATCAACAAATTCATACAAATTAAAAGCTGTAACTCTAAATAGTCAAAATAAATATCGGAAGTAGCGTTTTCCTATCATCGGATCAGGTTCTCATACAATGCCTAGACAACTATAAAGTACTATCTTTTCTGAATGTTTCACTTGTATAAAATCGGAACCATTTTTTACAGTCACTGCTCCTACTAATAAGTCCTTTAATTTTAACATGGATAATATAATCATATTCTTTCTTGATTTTAAATACATGGTAAATACAACATTTATAATGTTGCAACAAGTTGACTAAAAAAAATTTCAATCCAACGGAGCGAACTTATGTTTTTATAATTTTATGTAAATCAACTATCGATTGTTACAGAAGTTTGATTTTTCGGCGTGTAGCTATTATTATTACTATTGTGTTATTAACAATAATTAAATTGTAAACTATAGTTTAATATCGATATAGTAGATTGATAATAATTTTCCGTATTGATTCTTTCGTGTTAGACTATAAACTTTTACGAGTCGATTTTACTATTTCAATAAAATAGTTTCAGGATTTATTTTCTTTATACAAGCTTTTTCCTATTAGGCACGAGTGTGGATATAAAATGATGAGAATTTTATATCTTAATATAACTAGACGTTAACAATTTTTTAAGTACTGAGTCATAATATAACATTTTACACTAGTGACTCGATTGTTGATTATTACAGCTTCTTATTTCTTCTTTATGACCTTGATTTATGTTAACAAACATTTATTTTACAATCTATAAATTGCAAGTAAATACATTAACCAAAAAATTAATAAGCATTACAATTGTTTGTTTTTAATACAGCTACTTTCATAAAAAATAAACAATGGCTGTTTACAAAACAACTATTATTCTCATATTTCTAAAAAAAAAAAGCGATTTGAAAAGTAGCCATTTTATATAGGAGGTACATGCACAAAATATTATATGTATGTATTATTCGTGTGACTGTAAAAACTTGCTGGCGCTCGTTTTAGACTTAATGTCACAGCTCGTCGTAATATAACCCACTAAAGTACTAGATACATAATCTACTATAATGTTAAATACAGTCGGACTCATGTATTTTCAACTGATTTTTCTCACGTATTTTCAAGTTTTTAGTTTTTATTTCTCACGCAAATTGTATTTGCTGTTTTCATAATATTGTATTGTCATCGAAAGGTATACACGTGGGCAAATTTCAACTGAACGAGTTAACGGGTAAAAATTCAAAAATGCGATAGCAGCCGGACGAAACCGGGCCAGTTAGCTAGTTACCATTAGATTGTATTGTCATCGGAAGAATACATCTGGGCAAAATTTCTAATCAATCGGATAACGGGTGAGAATACAAAAGTGCGATTTACACTCGGACGAAGCCGGGTCTGTCAGCTAGTTACCATAATAATGTATTGTCATCGAAACTACACACGTATGCAAAATCGGATAACGGGAAGTAGATAAAAAATCGATTGCAAAATTTGTACAAACAGACATGAAACAGACAAAACAGCGTGATAAAATGGTTCAGTTGAATCAATGAACGTGCTATACAGTATATAAAACCATGTATTCCACCTTTCAGGATAGGAAGAGTTGAGTTGAAAAGTTGAATGGTAGTTGTACTTACCTATATTCAGTCTTTTAGTAACTTCAGAACCCACTTGTCATTGTACTGTTTACCTCACTTGTACTCATTTATCTTGCCTCCACTGAAAAAAACACTTCTTATTTCATAACTCATACTTTTCTCTCTACATGTTCTTTGCACCTTGTCTCTCTCTTACTTTAGTGTACATTGAAATTTTTATATTCATGCCCTGATTAATAAGAGTTTACTTAAAAAAATAAAACACTTTTTTATTGCACTAAAGCTTGATATATAAAAGACGACAAGGAGTTGCATTTTAGTGATTTTAATTAAAAATTCATCATTCCTCTTACAGCTGATAATTAAAATGTATTTACAAAATACACAGAACTTTCATGACTGAACTTACACGACTGAATAAAAAACAGGCTGTACTTTTGATCGGGCATGAAGAACAATACTATACATCACACGAGCAGAAAGCTGAAAGTCCTTCACTGCGCGACACATGATGTCCTCGACTTCGCCCGGGCATCATGACGTACGGTGCAGGAATTTCAACTTTCTGCTCTTGTGGTGTAATATACTATTTTTCGGACGTGCTGGCTACCCTTCAACGTATGGAAGATATAGGCAATCCGCTTGCATAATAAAAGTTCTATGGTTGAAGTGGATTTTCCAAATTCTCATTCTCATTCTAAAAAAATGTCTAAAAAAGCGTTCAATTTGAATGTGTTCAGGTAGATGTGACATCTTAAGCTGGTAAGCATTCTAGTTCTAATTTATTAGAAGTTTCTTTTGTGTAGTGTCTAGTGTAAAATACAAGAGTCTCTTCTTTACTAGTGGTCTTTAAAAGTTAACGATGTTTCCATGTGACACACATATTTTAATTTTGCTTGGTTACAAAAACAATTAAAACAAAAATCTTAGCCTGCGCGATCATATTGCTATTATGTACTCTACATAACATCAAATAAAATTTAATGTGAAATAAATTTTTATTACCGAACGGTTCATATACAAAAGATCATGTGCAGCAAAACAGAAAGAGACATAGACTAATAGAGCGAGACAGAACGAACGAAATGGTAATCGGAAACGGTTGTCGTATGTCTTATATTGCTTCGACATCTATAATATAAATTGATCTTCTACGAGATCTTCCTAATGTGACGCTGAACTCCGGAATAAAACCTTTCATATTCATAGATTGATTTTTATGACACTACTATTCTATAATATAAATGTATCCTACTGCGCTTATATCTTTCTCTTTCTTAACTCGCTCTAATTCTCTCTTTCTTTCTCACTCGCTCTCATTTTAGAAGATTTCATACAGGTTTTATGACTCTACACTTCTTCTATATAGAATTATACTTTTGCGAATCATATTATAGAGACCTATTGATATAAGTAATTTACTAGATTGGAAATATCTGTTTACAAACTACGCTCAATTATAGATGATATCTTGATTTCTTGGGAGCCAATTGGCTCAGCCGTATTATTATTGAATAAGGGCTCATTCACACTAGCCACACTCCCGCCAAAGCGATTTTGTATCGGGTGTTCGTGTGGCTTATTAGTTTATATGGCATAGTTCAGATTTATCCGACAAGATTAAAATTTGTTACCGGCACGTTTAAGCGGCTGGTTTATCACCGCTTGCCGATCAGTAAAAAATCGAATCCGGAGTCGTTGGCGTATAATTTCTTTATGTTTCTTTTGATAAACAATTCATCTGAACATTATAATTTTATATTTTTTAATTTATTAATTTTTAATGGTTTATTGACAAATTATTATTAATTGGCGAGAAACCGCATTGATGTTTTTACATTTTGGTGGTATATTTCCAAATTAATTTTATTTTTGACGTTTACTGAAATTTATTTTTGATTTTATTATTTAGAAATGAAAATAAGTGAGGCATTTGATCACCAGGACAGTGGAGACATGCCGATGATTCACAAGTCAATCAACTTTAAACAGACTAGCTTCGTTTTTCCACATTTTGCAGGAACAGGTATTTTAAAATTTATTTAAAACAAAATTTTACTATAAAAATTGTCTCCACATACAATAACAAAATATAAATTTAAGAAAATTCATAAAATATTAAGTGAAATATCTTAGAAAATCACATTACCAAAATAGTACATCAACATTGGAAATTACAAATCAGTTGAGAAAAATATATCAATAGGTGTCCCTCAAGGTAGTAGCATAGGACCATTTAAATTTGTTTTATAAACGACATGCCAAGTTGCAGTGCAGTTAGTAAATTTAACTTTAAAGGTGACAAGTATTTGCTTTTCTTGCTTTTAACATTAATTATTAGCTGTAGATTTTGTTTGTTTCAAGGTTTTTCTGTTACTTTTTATATATTATTTATCTTAATCACGTCTTCATGCACATCTCAACAGACCAAGAATATTTAGCTCTCAACAAGGAGACCCGGTCCAAACCTCGGTAAAACCAGACCCTACTATTAGTTATCATTGATACATCTCATTAGGAAAATAATAATATTTAATACTAAATGAAAACATTTGTCACAAAAAACTGCAATGATTTTTGGATGCAGTTCAGTATATATGTTACCACTTGAACTCGAAATCAGTTAAAACGCGACTAACTAGTCAAAAGTAGTTCTAAATTGGCCTTTCGTCGGTACCAAATTTAACCAGTTAAAACTAGTCTTCAAAAAGTTAATAAACTCTAGAATTAACCAAAAATCTTTCACTCCACTTTTATCCTTACTAGTTACAACCAGTATTTACTAAAACGAGTCTACTTTTAAACTAGATTATAATAAGTGGAGTGTAGAACAAGAGTTTAGGAATCAAACACACGGTTTCTAGATTTTTAACACCCCACTCCCCTTTCACCCTAGCCCCTCTTCCACCCTAGATACCACCACCCCAGGGGTGGCTAGAGTGGTAGTGTAGCTAGGGTGTAGACGTGGCTGTTAAAAGTATGGAAATCGGGTGTTTGATCTTTAACTTTTGTTTCATATTCCACTCAATATGGTCTAGTTGAAGTGAAAGATTTTTGGTTAATAATTCCAGAATTTACTAGAAGACTTTTTGAAAACTATAGTTTTTACTACTTAAAACTGGTATTAATGAAATGTTACAAGTAGTTTTGAGTAGTTAGATCGCTTTTTAACTGATTTCGGGATCAAACGGTAACATATATAGTGCATTATTGAATGTGTTTATTTTTGTTTCGAAAACAAAAATGAATCTAAAACTTTTTCCGTTGTATAGTTACCAACTAAAACTGACAAATCATATGATGAATCCAGTGAGTAAATGAAAGAGATAATTTTCTTTTTATATTGCAACAACACTGTTCTTGCATTTGTACATAAGTTTTCAGTTTTTACGTTCTCTGATGTATTGCCAACAAAATCAGTTTCAAAGTTATTTAAAACAAATAATATTGCCAGTAAGTTAGAGAATTAAACAGTCAACTGAAAACCGAATTTAGTTTTCTCAAAAAAATGCAAATGAAAATTTTACTATATTCATCATTTTTTATTTAAATTAGCTTCCCACTACTCATATTAATTAATGAATAAAAAATACGCGTGATAAGCGAGCAGTTCATTGTTGAAATGTCAATGTTAAGACAGTCTGAAAACATTATTTTTAAATTATTCTTAAAACCCTAGTGTATTTCAATGTTTCAAAACATAAACTTATTTATGAGTTTATCTCTGTCAGAATTTGGACCTGAGTGAATTAGTGTCACGCTAGGTGCAGTATTTTTTTTCTTTCAATAAATCTTTAGAAAAGTGGGGGCGTGTATTTATGTACGCGCGTTTGAAGATATATCTCTTTGGCGTAATCAAAAACTGATTTTTGAATGTATCTGCATCCAAATAATTTATTAAAAAAAAAGTTTAAGAATAATACTAACAAAAAATTAACCTTAAATATTTCAAAATATTATTTTGATTTTTATTTATTTCCGCCTGATGACAAAGGTCATAGTCATCTTGTGTATTATATAGTTCCCAAATCTCAAAAAGTGCATTTAGGTATTTCGTTCATCTGTCATTTTAGTTTGGGCATAGTTTTCGTTAGCTGCGCGCGGACACCATACCGTCAAATTTTCCTTATCTGTACTCGCCAACATTCAACTATAGAATTCTCGTTAGTTGTGCCCGCGCACTTCCGTTGCCTTCTCAAAATTTTCTCTTAACGCGCCAAAAAAAGTAGATATAACTCAAAAATATTTCTCTAATACTAAACAGCCATTATTCAAAAAAGCAAAGCTAATTAAAAATCGAATATATTATTGAAAGCCTGTGATCTGTGAACTATTAGATTTTTTTTCAATAATAAAACTTTAATTGCTCTAACTATGATGTAGCATTAAGTAATTTCATTAATACTTATTAAATGCATATGATTGTGTCTTTTTAAGAAGAGCTATAAAATGGCTAAAGTATTTGTGAACAGGGGTGAAACAAGATAGTATACCTAGACATAAAACATTTACACGGTTTACTCTATAAACGTTTACAATCAGAATAAGTGTTATATGTGAGACTATACCAATGCCAACGTCAGGAGTGCAAAGCGCAGACTATACGCACATACTGTAAGTCTGGAAATAAATTGCCATAGTATATAGTCGTCGCGAAACACATGTTAGTATACAATGTGTATCAAACAGTATTTTGCATAAAATTAACTATGTTGCAGTTACCAGAGTTTATTAGCCGTCAAACACCAGACTTCAAAATTAAACTTTAAATTTAAGTTCACGTTCAGCTGACTCTAGAGTCTACTTTTTTTAGTTAATTTTTGAAGTTATACTTCTTCTAGCGCGTTGCGAGTGCACAACCAACGAATAGTCGACATTATAATAATAATAATAATGCGTTTAACGTCCGTTTCTCGACTTTATGTCATAACAGACGCCATTCGCACCATTACTATTTTCCATCTACCACACTTCCCGTTATTTTTCTACATTTTTAAAACTTCAACTTATGTAATAGTAATGGGCGAATGAAGGAATTATAGGAAATTAGGATAAGGTAGGCAATTTTTGAACTAGGAGTTTGATAGGTAATCGGCCATGGCCTCAAATAAGGAACCATCTCGATATTTATCTGGAATTAATTGAGGGAAACCATGGAAAACCTCAATCAAGATGGCCGGTACAGGAATTACCGTTTCTCGGCGAGAGGCAGTAGGAAAAAGTCCCAGCCACATCTGCCTCCGCCGGGATTCGAACCCGGTACCTCCCGAATACGAGTCTAGTGCTGTCACCACCACTCTACCCAGCTCGGTAGTCGACATTATGAAACTGGTCGGGCTAACGAATTTTCGACAGTTTGATGTTGGCCATAAGAGACCTTGACTAAAATGACAGAAGAATAAAATCTATGCCACCTTAAAACTATATAATATACTGTACCTTTGATTACAACCAATAGCCGTTTTAAGTGTCAAAAGTAAAAATGAAAATAAGATTTTAAAAGTGTTTTCAAATATTTGAGTTTAATTTTTTGTATTATTTTAATACTGTTTGACGATTTTATAAGTTATTTGCATGTATTTTAAAAATAAGTTTTCAATCACGCCAAAGAAGTATAACTTCAAACGCGCGTCCACAAGTACACGCACCCTCTTGTTTCATACGCAGTGTGTTTTGAAATTATTTGAGACTGAAAAATATTTCCAAATCTTCTTGGTTTGCTGGATTGTAGGCTATGGTTCGATGGGTAATTTCTACCTAATGTTTCGTTTAGGTCTAGAAAATACACTGATTTAAAAACTTTGCACAGAACTTTTTTGAATCAATGCATTTACTAGACTTTTTTAACAAAAAAAACGAAACATCAGGTAGAAATTAGTATTCGCCTGAAACTTTGTTTGGTTTTTACAAAACAATATTTCAGGCGAAATTACAAACACAGCTCATGTTACACTTTTTTTTAAATAGTATTGACATTCTTTTTTCTCAAAGTACGTAGTTCAAAGAAGGAGGTGAGTTTTAAAGAAAAGAATAACAAATATTATATTGTGCATTTAAAGTCATTTTGTTGGACATCTTGTATAAAGTTGTGTGTTTTTCTATTACTTTACAATAGTGCAATAGCGTCAGAAGTGCTGTGTACCCGTATTGCACAACTAGTATAGCGGATATAGACTCGGTACTTCAACATCTGCCATGGATGTGAAAATTATCTTTACGGCTAAGGTTGCCAGGCGTCCGGATATAGCGGGCTTTTTGATTGCGTGTCCGGCTAAAATTAAACGGTGTCCGGCTTTTTAAGTTTTTTACATTTCGCAAACGAGCGTTTTATTTATTTTTCATTAGAATTTAACAAGATTTATGGTAATAATCAAAAAAGCTTGATTCTACATAAATTTTTTTTGTCGTACCTATTAATGCTGATAAAAAAATCATTAATAATGTAGGATGTCCGGCTTTTTTACCCAAATGTCCGGCCAAACTAGGTAGTCTGTTCGGCTTTTAGGTTTGGCGTCCTGGCAACCCTATTTACGGCGACCATTTTTTTTAGCTTCACCTGTATGTTTGTAACGGAATCTTTTAACGTGAAATTCACCCACTTTAAAACGTCAGATTAAACTGAAACTTTGCACACTTATCAAGGACCGATGACAGTACGATAGTCTAATAAGTTTATTCCATTATCCTGACCGGGATCATCAGGATAAAAATAGGATTAAAAAATAAATTACAGTTTAAAAAGACTAAGAAAACATGCTTTAATAACAAACCGAATTAAAACGTAAAAAAATTTTATTGTAAAAAACCGTAAAGGTGCTTATTACTATTTTTATATTATTACAAATAGTAGTTAATGAAATATTTATACCAGTTGATAAGAAGCACCCCAGGCTTTTTTACTATAAAAAAATATTGTTTACATTTTAGTTCGTTTTGCTATAATAAAAGCGTGTATTTTTTTTTAGTTTTTTAAACTATTATTTATTATGAAGCGCTTCTGCATCATGAATAATGAAGTAGTTTTTATTCGACAAAACCCGAAACAATTCATTACATTTCACACGAGAAAAATGAGCAACAATATCTATGTAGTTCAGGGTTATAAGGAAATTTGGTTATAAAATGTGATCATACAATAACACACGGAACCAAGTACACGCACTCACTTTTTTTATTAATTCAGACTCCAAATTTTTGGACTTTATATTTATATTTATATTTTCACCTCATTCGTATTTTCTGTATCTTTTCCGCATTAAATATCTCATATTCATGATCTTTCTCTTCTAAGAAAATCTCTTTTCTATTTTTAACGCCATTAAAAGGCCATCCGTAAAATACGTCACTTGTTCAAGATTTTAATTATTAATACACAAAACTTAACTCTTAAAGAACTCTTAAAGAAAACCCAAAAAAAATATTCTCTCTTTAGGCTATATAAGGCTTGTATTGTATAATTTTGGAACTGCTGTTTTCATTTACTCAGTTCTAGGTGTAAAATTGTACAGTCAAAGCCCTCTAAGTGCACAGCTCGGAACCGAGCCCATCCTTTAAGTGCACACTTCCCCTACGATCTTTTTCATCCCCACTCTTCTAACTCCTATAGCTATCTTTATTCAATCAGATGCTATAAACAATATCTCTAAAACTCTATGAATATGATGGAAATGGAAAGTTTGAAAATAGCGCGCTTACGGTCGCACGTGATTGGTCGCAGATTATTCGAAGTGGGGGCTGGGGAACGTGCACTTAGAGGGCGAGTTCGTGTGCAGTAAGAGAGCGTGTGCATTTAGAGAGCGTGCACTTAGACGGCTTTGACTGTAAAATATGTGACGTCACACTAAGGTGGATAGTCCCACAAATGTGACTACCTGTGACAAGAACGTGAGGGGGGAGGTAAAAATCATGAAATTTTGTGACGCAATGGCTTCTTCCACCGATTTAATACGTTTAATACGTCATAGGTAAACTCCTGCCACAATTATGTCATATACAAATAGAGTAGAATATATTTATCCATCCTTACACTAATATTGCAAGGGAGTCTCATAGCAAGCGGACTGTTGGTCGTAAAATGGGTTTGCGTGAAAACCGGTCGTAAAGTGAGTGACTGACAGACACAATTTGAATCACCAACAACTACAAGCTCGTTGAAAGGTTTGGTTCTATCTATGTATGTAGTTCTGCAGTAAAAACGTCCGCTTTGCCGTAAAAAACACGAGCATGCAAACAGCAGAAAGACGTTCACGATCTGTGTATAACATAAATCCCGACACGTCATGGACGTACCGCTAGATGGCGTTAACAAAAGTGTTAAGTTGACATTTGAATTCCCTCAGTGTTTTAAACAATACAGCTTTATATATATTCTGTCTAGAATTACGATTCTATAACAAATCGGGCGTAGATTTTTTCACTTATGTAGTATATCTTTTTCCCACTAAACACTCATGTGCTACATAAAATAAAAGTATTTATAGAAAGTTTATTTTAGATTCAAAGTAGATATTATACATTTTATAAAAAAATACGATCATATTCACATTAAATATTATTGCATAATTTATATTTACGAATGTATTTTTATTACTTATATAAATTTTGATACAGTGTGTCTACGATAATTTGATGCTATATAATAAAAATAAATCCGTGAAGCATGAACTTCATGCGGCGATGATTCCGTATATCATGCAATATTATACTGTTCTTGTAATATAATTTTTACCAGCCTCTTCATATGCATTAAATCAGAAGAACATTTTTCAAAAAAGTCACTAAAAATGAAATATAATAAAGTTTTAAGATCGGTGCCAAAGTACATTAAATATTTAACATATTGGCGCTGACCTCAAAGCTTTATATTTTGTCAATTTTTAGTGGCTTTTTATGAACGAGATTTATTTTTTTATAATGACAACTCAGTTTTTTCCTTTGTTATTTCAAGAAGTTGCGTATAGGTTTGATCATTATTTAAAAAGGCTTCATTAAAAATATTATATCTCTTAATAATTTTAAAACTGCATTGAAAAACTACCTTATTGACAGATGTTTTTATAATTTACAGGAATTTTTTAATGTTTAATTTTTATCTTTGTACTTGACTGTGTTTCATACTCTCCTGAATTTTCTGAAACTTAATAAATTATTATTATTATTATTATTATTATATAAGTATACTTAAAAAGCTCTTAGCGACCACAAATTCATGTTCTATGGAACTAGTAACTACATAAAAATGAAAACGGGAAGTAATGTTCTTCGGTTATTGAATCAGGTTCCTGCAGGGTTGCCTAGCCCAGTGATTGAATTCTTTTCTGAAAGTTTCATGTTCTACAAATTCGGAACCTTCTTTTACGATCGCCGTTCCAACTTTGAAACGTCAATTACAGAGATCTCAACTCTTATATTGCGTTGTAATATTATGTTATCGAAACTTTCGCATGGCGGGAGCAACGGGTCGTTTATGGTGGAAGTGACGAAGTAGTTATGGCAATTTCGATTAAGAAATTGATCATGAAAATATGTTTAAAATATCAATAACAGAGATCTCAATTCTAACATTGCATTGTAATATCTTACCGACATAAAAAAATCGATGTGTAAAAGTTTCTACTAATTAGATATTTTTCTCACATTTATAGCCAAAATTCCGCCCCCAAATTTTGGCGTCCCGGACAAATGTTCCCCGCCCTTAAAACGGGCGCTGATACGCACTATCAGTATAATTGACAGTTCCACTTCTAATATAAAAGGTTTTCAACACTTTGTAAAATAAATTTACATCATTAAAATTTTACATTCTCATTCGATATATTGTGTACTCCCACGTATGCACTACGCCAGTGTATAAATATTATATACAACAATACAGATCAAGATTATATAACCGAAACGAGAGAGAGCACCATTGTAGATAGACTATCATATTATGAGCCCTCCAGATGCAAACATCATTTAATATAACTGAGGATGGAGAATTTGAAACGAAGAATATTTATATATACGTGATAGCTTGTTCATACTATGTTAAGAACTATAAAACATAAGAAAATAATTTCGTATATTTATATACGCGCGTTTGAAGTTACACTTTTTTGGCGTGACTAAAAATTAATTTTTAATAAGCATACAAATAAAATTTTCAGAAAGTTTTAGAGTAATACAAAAAATTAAACTCAAATATTTTAAAACACTTTTCTATTTTGGTTTTTACTTTTTTCCGCTGTATGATACTTAAAACGATTATTGGTTGTAATCAAAGGTTACATCATTTTTAGGTTATGAACAAAAATTGGCAAAATTTGTTCCTTTCATGCAGTTGTAGAAGGTACCCTAATCTGTGGTTAGATCGACGAGGCACAAGATGCCGGAAACTGCATGACGACGACGCAAGGACAACAGAATGATGTCCCGTCGCGAGATTCTAGAACTGAGACTATATAAGGCTGAAGCGAAACTAGAGCCAACTGTTATTTTCTGATATTGTATCTAGCGATGCAACAATATAGCCCACTTGCTCTGTCATGACGAATGATGTATGTGACCCTTGTTCAATTGCCAGCCGGCTGTGTTACTCACAAGCTAAAGATGTAATCGGTTTTCTTGGCGTCCTCTTAATGCAGTTTATGGCCCTCTTCTTCGAATATCTAGTAAAACTCGTCAAACTGTCTTGTATTTAAAATTTTCCACAACTACATTTTGATGAGGAATAAAGACACATTGTTCATTTAAGTGTTGCCACGTTTTATACTACAAAGTACAATATAAGAAAGGTAACAAGTTTTGACATATTCGTTTGGAGATAGTAGTAAGGTCCAAAAATCGAGCACAAAACTTATCGACCACCAAAGTCATCAAATAAACAAAAAAATACCTGAAAAAAATAGATTTGTGCAAATCAAATGATCAGTGTTCTCGCTTGATGTGTAAGAATAACAGTTGGTTTTTGGTAAAATAAATCTACTGTGAAAGTAGACTAATTCAAATATACTTTGAAAGTGGGTTTAGTGTTAGTCGTACCAGAAATCCAGCATAAGAACGGGAAGTAAGCTCAAGTGAACTGCTATATACTGAACATTTTTTAATTATTTTTAGTAGGTGTGTAAAGTTTACTCCTCGTACTATTCGATTCGAATCGAAAAACGAGTACTTTTTAAATCCGACTCAAAGCGAAAAAAACATTAGATACTCTCACATCCCTAGATTTTAAACAGATAGAAGAATGTACTATAATATTTATGAAGTTTAAATTTGATTACATGTGGGTTTGAAGGATGTAATTTTTATGGAAACAAAAAAAAAACACTTCATGATTTTTATAAAACAATAATCATTTTTATTGTGACTCGATATTTGGTTCAAGTCATATAAACATAAAATATTTTGAAAAATGTATATATCAGATCCTTTTGATGTTAATAAATTAGAAATATTTTAGAGGAATTAGGATCAATGAAATTAAAAGGCAAATTATTATTTCACTACGTAACTGTTGTGATTAATATAAACTGTTTATTTGTTTATTTAGTATAAAAAAAAATTTCACTCTGTATGAATTGTAATATCTTAAAAATTTTGATTTGTTATGATAATTTAAAATAGTATAACAAGATAATTGAATTAATCTAGTTATTAAGACAATTAATTAAGGTATGTTTAATATTTATTTATTTGTTTTATTATTGGTTGTTAAATTGTGTTGCTATTTTATTTTAGATCACCTGATGAAGTATTAATTTAATACGAAACGTTGTGAAATAATAATTTGTCTTTTAATTTCATTGATCCTAATTCCTCTAAAATATTTATAATTTAATAAAATATTTTATTAAATATTTAATTGCTTACCATGAAAAATCAAATTATGAATTATGAATGATATAATCGAAATATTTCGATTATGGCCAAATAATCGATCATTCGATTATGTTAACCGAAATATCATTCGTTTGAAACGATTATTGTTAGCGAGATATCATTCGCTTCAATCAATTGTGAGATATGAAATGTATGTGAATTAATCCCGACATATATCATATTATATCATTCGGTTTCTGCATTTGCGTGCACTGAAGAGTGGGGGTACTTTCGTTTGTTCTGTGTTGTACAGTTGTACTGTTTTGGCATTCCAGTCTCCCAGACTCCAGTAGACCAGTCATTGACTGCATTACTTAAAGTTAGAGCGGCGGCGTATCTTTTGAGATTACGTGTATACGGTACATACATTTCTCATAGTGACCGGTTATTAACTTATTACTTATTATTCACTGTCACTATATTACTACAAAAGCCGTTGCAATCATAAAACAATATTTGTCAATGCCCGATATATCTCGCTCTTCCAATCCCCTTATTTTTTGATCAGAAAACAAAAATTTGTTTCCTGAATTATACGAGCTTCATAAAAAATCTCTCTGTGCGCCAGCTACCTCCGTGCCTTCCGAAAGGATATTTTCAAAAACTGGTGTCATTACTAATGCAAGGAGGAACAGACTCTCACCCAAAAATTTAGATTATATTGTTTTTTTAAATACAAATCTATGAGTTATAATTAATTTATAATAATAAAGAATTCGTTTTATTTTTGTATTGAATCATACCAGCGATTCCATTATTAATGTGTTTTGTATTAACTATTAATCCCGACACAGTACTATGTCGATTGTCGATTATGAATTATCATACATCATTCGATTATGGCAACCGAGATATCATCATACCATTCGATTATGCTTAGCGAGATATCATTCACATGATTCGATTATGCTTAGCGAGATATCATTCGATTATGCTTAGCGAGATATTCACATGATTCGATTATGGTTAGCGAGATATGAAATGTATGTATGTCGATTGTCGATTATGAATGATATATCATTCGGTTCTGCATCTGCACACATTGGGAAGTCTGTTGCACTGGAGGTGGGGGTGCTTTCGTTTGTTTAAACCAGGGGCTCCCAAAGTTTTTCGTAGGCGGGCCAATTTGATATTCCCGATTTTTTTGGCGGGCCAAAAAAAAAAGAACGTAATAAAATCAAAACCAATGCGTAATAACTAGACTAGACATACTACAATAATTTTTTAAATATAAAGTAAACAATATTTTATTCATACAAACGCGTATGGTTAAAGTTCTGTAAGAATTTTTTAAAAATATTAAAATATTTTATTGTATCTTATTTGTAATATGTATTATTTATTTTACTATTTACTTATTTATTTTTTAATAAAAATATAATATATCTTATCGATATCGCGGGCCGAATTCACAGGTTTTGCGGGCCGCATTCATAATCGATAATTCAAATCATTCATAATCGATAATTCGAATGATCATTCGATTATAAAAACCGATTATTTCGATTCATTCGATTATTGAAATGTATCGATTATGCCCAACACTAATTGGTGGTGTGTTTTTTACGTTATATCTGTTCGCTGGACCGAATATAGATCATCATAATATATGAATAAATTCATATGAATACAGTGCCTAGTATGTAATATACATAATAATTTGGTTAAAAATATACATTTGTAATGTAGTGGATAAAAATGACGTTGATTTCATTATGTAACCGTTTGTGTTAAAATGTCTAGAAAGATGACTAATATAAAAACTTGGAAACATAAAAAACTTTATCTTTTGTTGACATTCCGCTAACCTTGTCGTCTCTTCAAAAAAACAAAAATATAGAAATACTGCGTTAAAACCAGTTTTTTTAGATCATTTTAATACAATAACGAATTTAATTATTTACGTAAGAACAAAATGATTTATGCTGGATTTTTTCAATGATAATTAGATAAATGGAAATTTTCATCTGATTCATTCGTAACTCTCGCTACTGGGAGAATTCATGTTTAGCGTTACAGAGTAAAATCTGCTCTCGCATGATGTGAATTTAATGTTACAATTCCTTTATTATGAAGGATTGACTGAGGAGATGTCGCACCGTAGAGTAACTGAAAATTCATTCCGCCGCGAAAGTGGGAAGATTCGGGTTTGAGTCCCGACGGTGACAGTTGTGCAAAAATAAATTTTTCTAATATAGCATTGTAACATTTGTAACAATAGATGTTTCTAACAATCATTACAAAATGATTTATTTTAAAGTAAAACTGAAGCACAATAAATCTTTGTTAAAACATACGCTACTGTTAAATTTTTGTTAGTTAACCAAAATGAAAATATTTATTTTAAAATGTTTTAAAAACGCTTTATAAGTGGGATTTTTTCAGTTAAAGTTTAAATTAAATTAATTAATGTCCTAGCACATTTAATACAAACTTAAAAACCACACAGAATGTTTTCTAAAATATAAACATTATTCACTATTTGAAGTCGAATGCCAACTTTATATAAAGTACTTCAATTTACTTTGATATTAACAATCTTAGCTACGTATAATGACATAATAAGCGCTGCTATTAACTTGTGTTATGTGTATTTTACGTAATAAGCGACCATTAGCGATATTGAAGTTCTGAACAAGTTAGTAATAAGAAAAAAGTTCATTGCAAACTTCGCCCTGTGAACATGGATACTAAGTTCTAGAAGAGATATTTGCACTTGTTACGTATAAATTAAAAACAGTATTAAAAATATTATATAAAGTCTGTTAAAGTAACTACAAACTATACGTCATTCACGATCATACTGCACATCAGATTGGTAGCACTAGACAAATTTTTAAGCTTTTTTCAGTCCGTGTAGATGGTGAAAATACACAAGATTTAAATTCAAAGTTGCTATGAAAATAGTAAACAGCTAAAATTAATTTCAAATTATATGTTTGTATCAGAAAAATTTTATATCATATGGGTACCAAAGTAAAATACAATCAAAACAGTTAACGGCGACATCGTCCCGGCTGAATGCTATATGACCACCTTATAAAAAACACTGCTTTTTACTACATTACTTAATTTAGCGACCACATTGAACTAATATCTTGGGCGAATTATATCTGTTAGACCAGCTGTATTGTAAACAATTTGACAGTATCATTTTATTTAATCGGTACATGTTTATACTTTTTTTACACGGTGAAACAGTATCAGATCTCTAAAAATAACAATAACAATAAGTATCAAATTCATTGCTATGAACAAATTTAAAAGAACAACAATGAATTTGAACATATTAAAGAGAACCGAACTCGACATGACAGAGAAAGTACGATTACGTTACGAGCAAGAGCGAAACAATAATATGAACAAATTTTAAGATTATTATTGTTTGGTTTTTGCTCGTAGCGTAATTATTGTACCTCGAAAACATCTCCGGTTGTTACGACTATCGGTTTTTACGACCAAATACGAGTAGTCCCTTCGAAGTCGTTATAACAGATTTTGATTGTAATAATATTTTATTTAACAAAATGTCTGGAAAAGAAACTGATTTAACGTGGAAAGAAAAACTGACAGTGGTCAATTATAATCTAATAAAAACACCCTATATAATCTAATAAAAACCCGGGTCGCAGTGCCAAAACCCTGCCGACAATATAGTGTATTTGCTAATACAGGCAGCGTGGCTTTATTATGCGAACATAAGTTAGTTTTTGGGCAAACTAAAAAATTTGACCCCTTAATACACCCCTTAAAATAACATATTTTTTCTTAATTGCAATATTATTATTAATCGAACCTCTATACTAAATTATATACACACTTCAGTAAAAAATATCACTGTCTGCAAACTAGTGTTTTCATAAAATTTGTAAATCCGGTCCTATCGGGCCGATTTTATTAAAATTTTTGGGACACTTTTTAATTACTACCAGAGGGTTAAATTGCATTTTTGAAAAGATTCGGAGAATTTTTTCGGTATTTTGGGGCCCAAAAACATTTTTCAACCCCTAAAAACTACCCTTAAAATGGCCCGATTACCTCTTTATATATATATACGCATATATATATATATATATAAATATATATATACATATATATATATAAACATTTTTAAAAATGGTGCCAAAGTATTTAGGAGGTTATGAAACGTCGAGAAATTGTGGTCCGACCCCTAGGTCCCGCCATCCGACCAACGCCAATAATGTTTGTTGCCATATGGCAAATACACTAAAAACTCCAGGTATAATCTAAACACCCGGTATAATCTAAAAACACCCGATATAATCTAAAAACACCCGGTATCACCGTATACCAGTATACATTATACGTCTTACGGTTTTTCGTGACACGTTACATTTTTTCTCGGTTAGGTCCCCTCGCCAACCCGCGATAAGAAACTTACGAAAAAGTTATAAACATCTATAATGCCGAAATTCATTTAAAAGCTCCACTGTTAGCTACATTTTATCCTCTTTACTCAGCTGCCAATATATTTTGAGGTTATAATATATTCCTCGTATCTTGAGTGTTATGGACCTAGTTTTAATTTGTTATGAGACGATGCGTTCCACTAAAACTGAAAAGTTTTTTAAAGTCTCAGTTTTTTTCACGAGAGCATGGCTTTGTATACAGATTTTTAAATTTAATCTACGAGTTATTCTATGAGATTTTTTGCTTTATATACCTGACTGAAAATATGAAAGAAAGAACACTGAAAATAGATTCAGAGCTTGTGTTTACATTTATATAAAAATTTAAAAGTTTACCACTGAAATGTTTATAGGAAAATCCTATTTATGCAAAAATAACATTGGAGCTTAAATGTTTAAAAAGAATTTAAATATTTCCTCTAACGGATTATACATGTATATACATTTAACGGCTTTAAAGTTTCTCTGCGTGAAACTAACACAGTAAATTAATTCGACATCTTTACTATACCGCGCGTATATCCATTTCACAGCTTGGCTCTTTATAGTAAAGAAGTTGTCGAGCGTCTTTAATCTACTTTATAGCAAAGAAGACAAACACCAAAAACGTTACTAGTAAACATCTCAGAAGCAATTTAAGATATTGACATAATTCGAATGATATTTTTTGAAGTAGAATTTCCTTTGGTACGGTAAGGTAAAATCGATTCATGACATGTAACGAAACGTTGCAATATACATATACCGTATACTAAACAAAAAAACTGACTGTAGAACATTAAGTTAAGGTGGCCACGAAGTAAAACAGTTGCCTCGTAACCTCAAGATCGTAGCTTGCTCCCGGCGGT
This sequence comes from Venustoraphidia nigricollis, assembly GCA_034508555.1. Classification (NCBI taxonomy): domain Eukaryota; kingdom Metazoa; phylum Arthropoda; class Insecta; order Raphidioptera; family Raphidiidae; genus Venustoraphidia; species Venustoraphidia nigricollis. Next base: position 2,809,610 of record JAVRKA010000057.1, on the reverse strand, counting down.
TGGTGCCATTATTACCTACTTTTTTGTTTTTGTTTTTACAATTATACAAGTTTTGCTTCGGTATAGTGCAGAGTAAAATACGCAGTCTCTTTTTCTACATAGAATCAGAATACGACCATAATCTCCAGAAAAGTATTTATATAAATAAGAAATGTATGTTTATGATACGGTGGAACATTGAAGGTTAATTCATCATCAATTCACATCCAAACAAATTAATAAATGAGAATATTGTCACCGAGTAATTAGACAAGTCAATGTTAAAACAATTAAACAATTATTGATATGCAGCGTTTCGTATTTTTATTAAGATTTTTTTTAATATTAGTTTATCATTAATTTCATGTACCATATAATTATTATGTTGTTCGTCAATTGACTTGTTGAGTTGCATAAAAAGACGAAACGTTGCATATCAATAATTGTTTAATTACTTTAACATTGAATTGTCCAAATACCCGTGACAATATTATCATTTATTGTAGGTTAAGTTCAATAATATGCTTAATTAAAATATTATACAAGCTTTTTACATTGGCTTATGAAAATTAATATATTGTTTCAACCTTGTTTTGATGATCTTAAGATGTCAGAGATCGGTTTAGTTTTCTTTTATGTTAAGTCAATAGTTCTAAGAAATCTAAAATGGATGCAACTAATTAGTAATTCTAATTTGTTTCCGTAACTTGTGGCGATAGAAACGAATTAACTAGGCAACACTTACACTCGTCATGAAAACTACCAACCAAATGAAAAATGTAAATTTTTAAGGTTACTGAATACCAGCTGTCCAATATTTTTTATCTGTATAGCTCTATCTTACGAGCACTTATTCACGTTTCGGATATTTACAAATTTATGTGCAGAAAAATTAAATTTGAAAAAAAAATAGGCAAGCCAAGCTAGTCAGCATTTTTAACATAAATTTGTAAAGGAAAAACTTCAAAATGTTAATTTGTCTTTCCGTAAATCTAACTCTCGTGGCCTGCTATAAAAAATATTGACGAATATTACGTTTTTCGATTCAATTTTTAGGACAAAAATGTGTTATTTTATCAAATTTTGTGAAGCTTAATGCCACAGCTAATAATAACAGTAATAAAAAGAATTTTGCGACCTCAGTTCGACATATCCCGAGAGCATACTTTACAATCTGAGAGGGATCAGTCATTTTAATTTATCTTTAAACGTTGCAATCAATAAGTGTTTAAATTGATTTTTTATTCCAATTACCCGTGAAACTAATTTCTATTATTTTAATTTATGTTCAATTAGTTGCCTAGTTCGGTTTCGATTGAGGACAAATAATTTTCTCTCCTTTCTCACTGTTCTTTATTCATAGGGTTTCCTACATTAAAAGAAATTTTAAATTGGCTCAGTGAAACTGATCGAGTTTTGAGGTAACATAGATACAATTCTTCTTGCATATATTATTAACCGATTGGTCCGGATTTGCTCGAGTGCAAATGACTATCTTCGCTTACTACTCACCCCTCTTCTGTTTATAGTAATTATTTATTTTATTAAACATAAAAAAATTCTTCTCTTCATACTATGCCGGAAGTACGTACTTTCTGATTCGATTTCAGATCAGAAAGTATGATATTTCTGATTTGTTGTTGTGACAAGCTGCAATTAATTCTTATCGTCTGTATTGTCAAGCGCACTGATACGTGAGTCATTGAGACTGGCGACTTTGTCAAGTCACATGTTGGCCCATAGATGTCTGTGTATGCCTGTAAGTAGCTATTAACTGTTATACTGACATTACGTATAATATAACCTCAACACTTCAATCACTTTAAAGTAAGTAGTTTTTTTTATATATCGGTGAAAGTGCGTACTTTCGGCATGGTATAAAGCAAAATAGTATACACCACACGAACAGAAAGCTGAAAGGCCTGCACTGCGCGACATATGATGCCATCGACTTCGTCTCGGGCATTCAGGAAATTCAACTTTCCGCTTTTGTGGTGTAATATACTATTACGTAGATTTTTTATTAAAATGAGGGCTATTTTTCGTTTCGAGGTGTATTTTTATTATATTATGTAGTCGTAGATCTGTATACTTAAAGCAAATAACACAATTGTTTTATTGTGTTTTAAGTTTAAACTTTGTGTGAAAACAAAATATACAACTTTGAACTGATGCAACGAACTGTTGTATTCTTTATGTATAATAAAAAAAAACGCACAGTCTACGAACTTGCAAGAACATTTCAAAATTACATTCATTATTTTCGCAGCACTTAATCTAGATACATTATTATTTTACTTATTGTAAAATCGAAACGTAATTTTATTCCAATTAAAATACAACAAAACTTTAATGAACGATAAAAATTAAATATAATAATTATATTAACAGTCTTCTTGAAGAAAATAATAAGTTATAAAAACAATTAATAGCAGTAGGTGAAAGGCTATATCAGCGGTGTTCAAAAGAGTTTTAATGACTTGAATGCTGGGTTACAGAAAGTGTTGGTTGAAAACTTAAATTGACAATGACCTTAGATTCTGACCATATACATTTCTCCGTAAGGAAAGCACTGTGGAAAAATAATTGATCGATTGAATCGATATTTTTTTTAAACTGTATTTAACATAAAATTTCCATTTCTAATCAACATGTAATTTGAGGATTTTTTCTGTGAATATCAATGGTTTGTTTTTGATTGTCTATACAGTCTAATGTTTCACATGACAGGGAGTTTCACATATACATATATAAACATTGTAAAATATATGATCACATCTAAGGTTATTGTCAAAACAAAGTTTTTTTTCGGCAACCCAGCATTGATAAAGCTTAAGATTATTTGCCTACCACCGTGTTAATAGTAATTACTTTCGTATTTTTTTGTAATAAAAACCTGTTTTGTTACTTTATAAATTATTATTGCTTATTTAAATATTATATCCTATAAATCAAAATTTAATATTTTAGTACTTATTTAAGAAAATAATAATTAAATATTTGACATAAATTGACTACAGCGTATAATGTATTTGACACAGACAAATATAGCTTAAATGTTGCTGACAAGTAGTTTGACAGCGGTTTTGACAATTTTTACGTAATATTTCCCCAAAACTACATTTGAACTTTTTTCATTATAATTCCGAATAATCAGTTTTTTTAAATTTGTCTGGAGTCAATTTGGTCCAATTTTATTTTTATATACATTTTTGGTGTACCTTCTCATTTATCATTGTGTTAAAAATACATTTTTAAAAATTAATTACTCGAAAACTCGAAAAAAAATTTGAATGTATGAAGTATTTATAAATAACATACTAAATTTCAGCTCTTTGTCTGGAAGCTGGTCTATGCATCAAACAATTTAAACATTTAATTGGCTAAATAAAAACAGTCCCCTAAATTTCTTTTTTAATAACTACCTTAGTTGAAAACATTGTTTTATATCATCAATGATAAATTGAATATACATATGGGCTATATGGAGTGGCATTGAAGCTGGTTTATTTTGACGATGTCTGTCAGTGACACTTATTGTATTATTATGGTTGTCATTAGTGGCAGTGTTTCAACCCATTCTACAAAGTTCAATATCAGAATGTTCACATGTGTGTGCATACACAATATTATAACGTTTAGTTAGGTAAACCGATAACGTCGTAATACCTAACCCGTCTAAATCTAATAATTTACAATATTGTAATAATTATAATTCAGAGCTTACCTTTCACACTATCGCACATGTCGACTACTTATTGTACAGTATCGGCATAAAGTTATGCAATTAAGGTAGTTGTCGTGTTCACCGTCAGAAAATTCTTAATTTTTGTATACTTATTAAGAACATGATAATACAATTACCCTGAAAATTTGAAGTCGATCGACCGTATATAATCCGAGATAAATTCAATTAAAATTGGATAATTAACATTGATTGTATACGATCTCTGTAGTTCTGAACCAGTTTCACATTTATAAAAAAAGAACTAACTGTCAGAAACTTTCCAAAAACTGACAGTTTTTCAATGCATTTGTTATGAGTTTAAAAAAAATAAGAAACATTTTTTGACCGTCTAATTATTTATAAATAACGGTTTAAAGTTCAACACTTTATAGAAAAGTATACATGCATATGAATACTGTATGGGTTACGTTTCCACGGGTACAGTCTTGCATACAAATTATGGATCACTTAGCTACAAGCTAGTAGACTTTTGTGGCGCGTATAATCTATAAGTTTTTGACAATATTGTACAACGACAACTACCTTAAGGCTGTCGGAACGCTCTGAATTTTGTTTGTGCTGAGACCCAGCGGTAAGGGGCGAGGTAGGCAAAAAACATATTGTAGTTGTGACCTTGTTTAGCTCTGTCTCGCTCAAATCATCCGCACGTTTCAATTTTTGGCTGGTGTAAACTACGAGGATAAAAAATGCTATTGCAAGGGTGCCGCTGTCAATTGATTACTCTAATTTTTGGAAATATTTTGAATATTTAAAAACTTTTCCGAAAAAGGAAGATTCACTGTTTGTGATGGAACAGTTTTGTGAAATAAGTATAAATAAGGTAAAAATGTGACATTGAAAACGTGTGTTTTTTAGCACAATTAATGCCAACTTTTTTCTAGTAAATCGTACATAAATTACAAAAGTAGTCCATTAGAGGCCTAGATTTGTTCTTTATCTTCCTTATAGAAAAAGAATTTTCGCAGAATGTTGACGAATAAGTCTACAATCAGTTGACAACCAAAGCTCTATTTTTGGCTTAAATTCAGAGCGTTCCGACAGCCTTAAGCTAGAATATAATTAGTGATGAACAAACCAACGCCAAACCCAACACTGAAATAGTCTTGGTATCGATCTTGGTTTGGCATTATCGGTCTTGGTCTTTTTCTTGCTCAAATAGTTCTAGTCTTGGCTTTAGTTTTGCTCTTGCTTATTCAGTCCCGGTGTTGGTCTTGGTCTTGCGTATTCAATCTATTGAGATCAAACACGGCAGCAATAATATGTAGTCGATCCTTCGGCCCTACCGTATTACGGTCTAGTGGCGAGTTACATTAAAATGGATAAAAACTTTCTCGCATAAAATTAAAATTAGATTTTAAAAATACTAAAACAACACGCGTTTATGAACTAGAAAATGCAAAATAATTTTGACAATAAAGTAAGCTTTTCTGTAAAAAGCGTGAGATGATATCTACTTAAATTTTCATAATAGCTCTACGTTTACAATTAGCTACTAAATGCAAAATGTATTACCGATATTAAGCATTCCATGCTTTTTACATTTTGATGTCAAATAGGGATGTTGACTGTATTCAAATAAAAACATAATTTTAACGAAAAGTAGTAGTTTCTATGATAGAAATACTAAAAAACACTATATTTTTCCTTATTTTTAAGGAATTTAATTAATATTTAATAAATAAAACCTAATAAAATCACTCTCAAGTCACGTGACAACAGACACCAATCAGAGCGCATGACGTCATATGTTCAGCCGCTGTCAAAACACTTAATTGTTTTGTTAATATTTAGTGTGTAATTTATTATTATTTGTTTATAGGAAACGTCAAATTGCATGTAACTATAGCAACGACTACGAAACAACTTTTCATCACCTCAGTTTACTAACGTTTATGAGCACAGAATACGCATTTATAGGATGGTAGCTCCCATGTAAACTTTTGAGCCTCCTTTGACGTCACACGACTAGTATTGGCGTTTTGGACCGAAATTTGAAACGGGATTTAAAATACATGATTTTTAAGGCTTGAGTTGTATTTAAAAAAAATAATAAATATTTGTGGCAATATTAGGTACTTATGCACGATTTAAAACACTTTCCCAAAAATAGTCAACATCCCTATTATGTATTTAGCATTTCTTAGTTCATAAAAGCGTGTTCTTTTAGTTTACTTTAATTTTTTTATATAACAATGTGCATAATACTAAAAGTAGTATCAATTAGTAGAGACACCTTCACAGAAACAGTATCTATATGTGCGCAGGATTACCACTATAAGTGGCGTCAGATGTTTGCTTTCACTTTAACGATTTTCTCCATTCGTTTGTCACTTAACTTGCCAACAAATCAAAATGCGCTCTTGCAATTCATCAGTCTTCAAGATAACGACACTACGTTATATGTAAAAGTTGACTCTAAACTAACTTATTGGATCGAAATTTACATTTTTAGATAGCTGAAAAGTTGATTCTAAGAAATGTGAACACAACATTTGTGTATTTATATCTACTTTTAAACTCTGTCACTTTTAAATTACGTTGAACAATTTGGCAGTGTTATGTAACATAATGTGTATATAAATAATACAGTAAAACCTGTGTACACTGACCACTTACAGTTCTCGATAAGAGTGGTCATTGTATGCAGGTGGTCAATGTACAGAGAATTTACGCCTTCAAATTCTGTTTCCTGGTTCCTAGAAACACTGGTCAATGTAGAGAGGTGGTCAAATTACAAAGGTGGTCATTTGTACAGGTTTTACTGTAATATGTATGTATATAAATTAGGTATTAGTATACGTATTACACCGTAAGGGCAGAAAGTTGAAATTCCTGCACTGCGCGTAACATGATGTTCGAGGTGCGTATGAAAATCGTAGTTTCTTAAAACTGTAGTAACTTTATTTTAAATGAAGATATCGTGATAATTAGATGAGGATCAAGTTTGTAAGAAGTAAAGCTAAAAAAAATTTGATCGAAATCTATCCAGTAATTTTTGCGTGATGCGCGCACAACTACAGACCTTTATAATTTTATTTATATAGATAGAGGGAGTCCCCCGAGTACCGGACACTTAAGGCTTTTTATAAACAAAAAATGGAATAATTATGCTTTATTTCGATATTTAACATTTTCGTTTAAGCAAACATATCAACAAATATGAACATTGTTCATTTTTTAGCCACTCAAAATGGAATCAATCATTGGTTTAGTTTTGGTTTCATTGAAATTTGGTACCTAGTACCGGACAATTATAAATTCGAACCCAGAAGACTGGACAGAACCTGGTAATTATGGGTTTACGAAAATTTAAAGTTACACAATAATTTTACATTAATACTATAAACGCCTGAAGCATCGGAAGCTTCTCTAATTGTCATCTTTTGGCTTAAAACATTTTCAGTTGCGTCCCAAATACCGTTTTTCTTCATCTCCATTATATCAAATGATCTGAAAAGATAAATAACAGCATTGCAATATTATATAGAATATAACCGGCACACTGTTTTGTCAAAATATACGTGGATATCTATTACTGACCGGACTTACGGGAATAACATTATTATAGTTCCGATTACCATAAAGTTTTTTAATAAATCCACAAAAAATAACACTAATGTAAAACGTACTTACCAATGATCAAATCAAAAGCACCACAAACAATTAATTCACTATAAAAATATAATCTATGACGTTCTGAATATTACTCGACGCAACAAATTTCTGCGCAAAATGACTATCGCATAACCTATAAGGAAGTACACTGACGCCTCCCGTACCGCGGAGAGCATCTGACCGTTGAGTTTGGCGTCTTCGATTACACGAATGTTACTATGAGCGTTATTTCATGTTTCGACGTGTTTTGTTCGGTACTAGATGCTATCCAGCGCTAAGGGGATTCCCGCTAATGTATTCTTTTCAGTCTAGTAGAATTAATTCTCTTAACCCTTTCAGGACCATAAGATTGTAGGAGTGAAAGTAACCATTTTTTTAAAATTTAGGATGATCCAATTTCCAGTGATCATAATCAAAGAATGACGGTTCAGATGCAGTGTTGCCCTATATAGAAAATGAAAAGATACGTTCAAGAAATAATAAATGTAAAATGACACAGTTTCTTAGTTATTCACTTCTTTTAAATTTTTTGTTTGGGACAAATGTGTCCCCGTAGTCGTTAAAGAGTTAAATATGGACGACACTGTATAGTTTCAATTGTTAACAATATAAAATATAGCAAGTAGGTATATTATGGAATTACCACACGATTGCCCTAGCATCTCTTCATTATGGTTTGTGTTCATTTAGGCGTGAACACTGATCACTGATCAGTGATCACATTTGTATTTACGGTTGTACATACGTATCTGCATTCCACCTAAATTGTAGCTATAATGTTGTACGTATGTCATGTACGAATGAATAATCTGCACATCATTATTATGTTTTCACCTACAAAGCAAGGAATAAATAATATATTAGTGTTTCGAAGAAATTTTGTGCAAAAGAAACCATTTTTAAGTTCTATGAAAAAACTACAATTTTTATTACATATTTTTCTTCTACAATATGTACTAGTGTTTCAGTTAGTCCTTGGTTCCACACTTAATCAAAATTTATATTCACTTAAACGTGAAGATGTACTCGAATTCGACTTAAGGGGTTTTCGTCGACCCCATCCATCGCATAACTTCGGGTTATTACTGTAGTTTAATATGAATTTGTGTTGTGATATATTCCGAAATAACAAAACAAAATAAATAAAACAAAACTCGCATACCTAAACAAAAGATAATAATAATAAAGTGTTCATGTATTTGTTTGGTGTGTCAAGCTCCGATAAGATAACAAAAGTAGGTAAAGAAGGAAAAGGTACACTAAAAAGGGGGATGCAAAATTGTTAAAGCTGGATGATTCTTTATTAAAGGTTATATTACATAATACGTATTATTTATCAGTTAAAATTTATCTGTTTGTTAGTGCGTTGTGTAACAAACAAAACGCGATCAGTGTTAACGCTTTGTTGGATTATGATATTTAATGAGAACACGGTATGCTCCGAAATTTTAATATTGCTGAATTGAATTCAATCGAAATAGATTATTACTTAAACATATCTTTGCATTCCAAATATTCTTGGTCGTCCATTAGCATTTCTAGCTGACGTTGCGTCTACAACTGCCATAGACATTATCAAAGGCGGTGTGGCAACGAGCGAAGAGTATTCATGAATGGTGTGTAAGCGTGATTGTGATTTCTGTTCGGTCGTAGTAAAAAGCACGGTCAACGCTGAGCATAAACGAAGGGAGCACATCAGTCATCAACACTTACTTGTGAGTTTACAAGGAGAATACTTCGTTCGCTTCTACATCGCAATTTGATAATGTCTACAGTCAAGTAGAAATACCAATTGACAACGGCTTACAAGTCCGGAAACGCTGGTCGCGAAAGCCTATACATTTGGATAGTTTATATCCACAGAAAAATTAATAAATTTTTTTGGGAAGTGTCTTTTTGACGATACAAACGAGATTCATCTGTTACCTTTTCGTGTTATGTTTATCACCCTATATATGTATCGAATTCAATTTCTGTTTAAATATATGTTTGGTGTAAATTCCCGCTCTTAGATATGTTCTAGTTAGAAATCGCAATCAATTTGCTTTTTTATGTTGCAAATGTGAACAGTTCTCTCTCTTTATTTGACAGAGTTTATGTTCAGATAGAGCGAGATAAAAATAGTAGCGGAGTCACTAAATATACAGACACAGAATTGGCTGAAAGGTAATAAAAAATTTGTGGCTGTATATGGAATTCAGTATATATAGAATATACTTTTGCGGTATATATTTGCTATTACGAACGGTAGGCGTATTTTGTGTATTTCTTTAAACTGCACTGCAGAGTGTTTCTAGTTATATTTCGTTTTGGTGTTCAAATATAGTACACCTGATGCCCCATTTATCCAAGAGAATACTAATATATATTATGATAAAAACACTACGTACCTACGGAGAATCATTCCATGTTAAAAAATTATTTTAAAGCCTTTTTTTTATTATCAGCAATAAGACTAATGCACGAAGCATTGTCAAAAAAAAAATGGTTTGACAATGACCTTAGATTGTGATCATATAATTACAGTTTTAATACAGCAGAAAGACTCTAATGTCGTTATTAAATCCCCTGTCATTTTTAGTGTATTTGCCATATGGCAACATACACTATTGGCGTCGGTCGGATGGCGGGACCTAGGGGTCGGACCAAAATTTCTCGACGTTTCATAACCTCCTAAACACTTTGGCACCATTTTTAAAAATGTTTATATATATATGTATATATATATATATATATATATTTATATATATATATATATATATATATATATATATATATATATATATATATATATATATATATATATATATATATATATATATATATGTACGCGCGATAACTTTCGAAAGAGTTAATTGATTTCAACGAAATTTGGGCCACATGTTGAAATCCATCACCGCAAAAAGCCTATTTAAAATGGGCCTAATCGGGCTATTTTAAGGGTAGTTTTTAGGGGTTGAAAACTGTTCTCCGAATCGTTTCAAAATTGAAATTTAACCCTTTGGTAGTGATTAGAAAGTTTCCCCACAATTTTAATAAAATCGGCCCGACAGGACCGGATTTACAAATTTTATGGAAACACTAGTTTGCAGATAGTGACTTATTTATTGAAGGGTGTATTTAATTTGGTGTAGACGTTAGATTGATAATAATATTACAATTAAGAAAAAAATGTTATTTTAAGGGGTGTATTAAGGGGTTAAATTTTTTATTTTGCCCAAAAACAAACTTAATTTCACATAATAAAAGTATAAAACCACACGGCCCTACACAAGCAAATACACTATATTGTCGGCAGGGTTTTGGCACTGCGACCCGGGTTTTTTTTATATTGTACTCATAGACAAAAGCCGCATTTGAAGTTAAATTTTGGTAGAAAATTGTTGTTCCGCTTCTTGACTATATGCCATAACAGACGCCATTCGCAACATTACTATTTTTTCATCTATCACTTCTCGTTATTTTTTACGTTTTTAAAACTTCAACTTAATTAATAGCAATGAGCGAAGGAAGGAATTATAAAGTAAAAAAATTGAAAAATAAAAATGCCAGATTTCTTAATCGGGTTTAAAACTTAGCCAGGTATTTGCAAAATTATATTTTTGAAAAATTTAGAAAATATATTTGAGGCACGTTGAAATAATATTGGTAACATTCACAGTGCCTCAAATACCTACCCAAAAATGTCTAACAGCTCTGAGCCTATTCTGATTTAACTGCACACAACGTAGTTACGAAATTTAAAATGTACTTTTAAAATTGTATCTATTGACTGCAGATTTAGCAACAGAAGCATTTATAATTGTCGTAAATTTTACCATTGATCATTCTGTAATAAATTTTCCTGTACGCCACTAGTGTACGCAGAGTGTAAAGTTCTTGTTTTGAACATTGGGCCGAGACCAGAGCGTGGTCGTATTTAAGCTGCTAACAGTCACTGACAATTTATTGCGTATAGTCACCATTAAGAACTACTGTTGGTAAAGCTAATAGCTTTAAGTGCTGTATATACGAGTGAAAAACGGAACCATGTCCAATAATTTAGATAGTGAAATTGCGTCCAAAATAATACCATAATTAATTTTATAATTTTTAGCTGCAGGTAAAAAGAATATTAGAAGATCAAATAAAAATTTAGAAGTTTGTGTTTTATTATCGCAAAAAAAAAACTAAAGCTTTTTTAAACTTTCTAATTTTTTATTAAAAAACAAATTATCATCTTTTCTCAACCTGTGAGAATTGAAAAGAGCAAAAAGAATATGATCCCTTGTTCTTTTTATAAAATTGCATCATGTTTGTGAATGATGCATTTAAAAATTCGTACTGTTCGCTTTAAAACTGTTTATTTTATTGTTCTATGATTTGTTCTAACGCAGGTATTAACTGCTAAAGCAAAATTGGCTTTTTTGTCATTACATGCTCATAACTCCTAAAGAAATGATTCTACGACAATTTCCGAAAGCGCATTAGAAAGCTGAGAAGGTCCTTTTTAAAATATAGTTATTCAATTTTCTCCTAATATTTGGGTGTATATTTATATAAAAAAATTCTGTAGACGGTCTTGCTTCCATTAAAATAGTTTAATCTGCTTATGATGGGAAAATTCTCTTTTTGACGTGTAACATCTTAGCTCTCGGTATGAGGATAATTTTGTGAATGAAACGGGAGTGCGTTATGGAAGTAAGAAAAACGCGCGCTATTTAAATTATTCGATTTACTATAGTATGATTTTTTAATGCGGCCTGCAGTTGGTGCATGTGCTGCATCATATTAAAAAAAGAAAGAGAAAAAGGGACAAGGAAGACACAGTTGTCAACCGTGCTTTTATAAATACAGTGTGAAATAAATATGTTACACATCATTGCCTACTGTAAGACGCGCTCATTTTTTAAATTCATGGGTCTACTGTTACTGAATTATTTCGCTTCATCGCTAGTTGAGATCTAATATTAACTTCAGTATTGATTTTTCAGGATTATAACATATATGTTTTCCCTTTGGTTTCGCTGAATCGCCTGACGTTTATATTTTACTGGTATAGCGCGCGGGCACGACGTTGCGATGTCTAGAGATGTCTTGTTTACATTTCCTGTGCGACCGTGTGTCCGTGTGTGCGTGTGTCTCACAGTAGGTATAATAGTTGAGCTAAGATTTAGCGTTCAAAACTAAAACAGGTTAACTACTGCGGTGCAAACCTGTACGTGCCACTATAATTAAACTTGTAATTGCGTCGAATAAATTATACTTGCATATGTTCTACATATATCTGTACTGTATCGGCCACAATATACCGCTTGCCGCATCTAAAATATAAAAATGTGGGTGCGTGTGGGCGAGTTTGAAGTTATACTTCTTTGACGTGATTAAAACTAATTTTAATATCAATGCAAATAAGAATACTTAGAAAAAATTAACCTCAGATATTTTAAAACATTTTCAAATCTAATCCATTGATTAATCAAAATACGACATTTTAAATTCCGCTGGATGACACTTAAAACGAATATTGGTTGCAATGAAAGGTTATAGTCGTCTAGTATACGAGTATATAGTCTCTAGATGAGAAAAGATTCATCATACGCTGCCTATATTTCTGAAATTGCTAAACTAAAAACGTGAGACTCGGGAAAAAATACTGTTCTTAGAAAATAAAGAAATACATGATAATGATAATGATGAAATTTATTCACATAGTAAATACGTCAAAATTAAAAGACCATTACATAAAATTGTTACAAAACACTATTTTAGAACAATTTAAAATCATAGAAGGCACTATCTAATAAAACATGCTTTATCTCCTTTTTATATTTATTTAAATTTAGCTCTCTGACGTTTCGAGGTAGCTTATTGTAAAATACTTTTGTCCAATAATTAGCTCCATATTTATATTTATCCGCTCTAAATCTAGATTGCTGAATATCTAAATTTGACCTAGTAGGGAGTTATGACTTTCAAATTGGAAACTGAAATTTGAAATATTCAATTTAAGGTGGACCAAACATTCGTATATGAAAACACATGGTAATGTTAAAAATCTATTTTGTTTGAAATATTCTTTACACGGAGTTCTTGCCGATACCTTTGATAAAATTCTGATGGCTCTTTTTTGTAATTTCAAAATATTGATGGATTCCGGAGATGAACTCCATAATATAATGCCATATGTTAAAACTGAATGAAAATTTCCTTAATACATTTTTTTTAAAACATCCTACATTCTGCCATTTTCCTCAAAAGGAATAGTACGGTTAGTATAAAATGTTTGCCGCAGCTGTACCACATTGTTCTGGCTTGACAAGTCTGGAATGACATATAAGCTAAGTTAAATGGAATTTAATTTAATTTTTTTTAATTACACATAATACTGTCGTACACAATAATTACGAATGTATTAGCATTGAAATACAAATTTAAATTAAATTATAATCAAAACATACAAGCAGACAATTGTGTGTCATATATTTTTGAGGTTGTATTTTCAATTTTTTTTAACTATTGGTTCCAGCCCTCTAGATTAAGATTGTTAAATAAATAAATAAAACGTTGTAGAATTATTGAGACAAGAGTAATTTATGCTGATGTAAATCATCAAAAATTAACATAAAGTGTCCACAAGAAGAAAACTTATTATTTTTTCGGTAGCCAGAGCATTTTTTTAATATATAAAAGAGATTAACAGGAATTTGGACTATTAAACAAAACTCAGATATTTTTTTAATTCCCTACTTGTCTATTTCAAAGGCTTCATCAGGCTCTGTGACTAATAACTACATGAATTAATTATACAATTCATATAATCTAAATATTCTACGCATTGAACTTAACATTGAAAAACTTGAAAATTGTAATATTAAAAATATAAAAATAATCGAGTAATAAATTAGTTTTGTATAAAAATGTTTAAATTACAATTATCAATCCTTTCGGAGAAATTATTTTCAACAGCTACAGTTTTATTATAACAATTTATAGTTTATGCTTTAAACTTAAGAAGTTAAACTTCTTTTGTGAGTTTATGAGGGTGAGGCTCATTATAATTTTTTTAATATAAATATTATTAAGTTTATAAGAAGTAATAAACAGTTCCTTTTTAAACTTGTTAATTATAAATTTTCAGCTTGTTAAAGAAATAAGAGTAACATTTCAATCACACACAAAAATACTCCCTTAAATGAACGGTGATGAAACTCTTTATCTGAATTTGTATAAAATAATTGATATTTGTTAAGAATCACAGCAACACATGATTATCGGAGAAAAAAAACTAGGAAAAACTACAGTTAAAATCGATGTATTCATTAACAAAAATATACAAATAATTTCAATCAAGATGCACTCTGTACGATTTGTTCACGGTACGGAAAATTTCAACAGTATCAGTATATAATAATATAATATTTTTCTGTAACGAAAAGCGTACCTATTCACTGCACAAAGACAATAGAATGGAAAGATATTCTGATTAGCGGAATAATACGTCACGATGACGGTCGTTGATGATGGTGGCAGGAGGTGGGCGATAAAGGGGGAGGGAAGGAATGAATGAGAGATCTGGTTGGCTGCATCACAGTCTGCTTAGTAAAGGAATATTAGATGAAAACAGTAGAGCTTGAGGCAGCCTAGCTGGTAGTAACAGAACAGAAATCATCATAGATGTAGACAACTGCTCTTTGTTCTTTACTCTGTTTGTGCTATCAGGTGGGCTTTATATACAATTATATTTATACCGAATGGTTCGCGAAATATGCTTGAGTAACGTTGGTTAATTATTAAGGGGATATTCTGGTCCAGTAATTTGAAAGAGTCGATTTTTTGAAGTTTAACTTCTTTAGCGCCGTATCTGTTTGAAAAAAGTAAAAATCGAGGGGAAGTAGAATGGTCACCGAAAGGGGAAGTTAGTTTGACTTCTAAATTACATGAAATTGACAAAAACAGAAGTTTATAGCGTGTTGCTAAGTACATATTGTGTATGTGTAAATATTATTAATTAGTTTGACATAACAAATATATAAACTTGGAAATAATATTAAAAACTAAAGATGTGAGGCTTATTATATTTTTTTTTGCATATTTTCAAAGTGTATATCTACTTGGACCATTCCGTTTTCCGTGAGAACTTAAGATCTAGAATTTTCGTTTAGGTTTTTCTTGTAAACTATAGGTGAGGTTTTTTTTTAAAGTTTTAGACTCAGTAGCTTTAAAGGTAAAGGGGGGCAATGCTTGGATTTCCGGATATTTTCAGCTATAGGCATTTTAAAATTATAAAAGAAATTTTTGTATTTCACTCCACACGTCACATGATGCACTTAAAAAAATATATTTGTTTTATTTTCTAATTCGGTTCCCAAAGTTAACCCCCAAAATCGGACTTTGTTTATTTACACTACACGTCCGTCATTGAGTCATCTAATTCTATATATGAACCAAGTTTCAACTTTTTTCGTCCATTAGAATCGGAGAGTTGTTACAGACAAACACGAGAGTGTTTCGAAAATGATTCGGTTTTTTCATCGGATGTACGGAACCCTAAAAATGAATATAAATATTGAATACTCATATATAGTAAGCAAGTTCTTTATTCCAACTGGTGAGAGAAAAAAAACGCATATTGAAAACGTTAACAATAATTTATTACAAGTTACATATTAAAAAATTCGGATAAGTTATAATAAACAATCTTTACAAATGAGAAAAAATATTTCCATTGTTACAATTTTTTGTTTGAGTTGGAAGTTTATTAAAAAACAGAGAATAAAAATTTGTATGTCATTGGAATTTCAATTTCATGATATTATATTATACTAGCCGCTACCCGCAGCTCCGCCTGCGATTGTAATGATACACGACAACAACAACAGTAGTGGAATCTTCATCAAGACCTAACAGCTACATTTTCAGTCCATAAAAAAATTAGAGTGCGTTAATTATTGATACCCCTGTACTTCCCCCTTTCCACACCTTAGAAGACTATTTTAGTATCTCTACTCAACAAAAGAAACATGTCTGCCAAATTTTAAGTCAGGATGTCTAATAGTTCCAGAAGGTATCGTGATGACCTGTCAGTGATATTCATCTCGTATTTCGCCTCCTTCAATTTTGTATTTTCAGACAAAAGGTAGCCTATGTCCTTCTTTAGGATGCAATCTATCTTCTTGTCAAATTTTATCGAAATCTGTTCAGCGGTTTAGGCGTGAACAAACTTACATTCGCATTTATAATATTAGTAGATAAGGATAATAATAAAAAAATCCGGGCCGCAGTGCCAAAACCCTGCCGACAATATAGTGTATTTGCTTGTATAGGGCCGTGTGGTTTTATACTTTTATTATGTGAAATTAAGTTTGTTTTTGGGAAAAATAAAAAATTTAACTCCTTAATACACCCCTTAAAATAATATTTTTTTTCTTAAATGTAATATTATTATCAATCTAACGTCTACACCCAATTAAATACACCCTTCAATAAATAAGTCACTATCTGCAAATTAGTGTTTTCAAAAAATTTGTAAGTCCGGTCCTGTTGAGCCGATTTTATTAAAATTTTAGGGGCACTTTTTAATTGCTACTAACGGGTTAAATGTCAATTTTGAAACGATTCGGAGAATTTTTTCGTTATTTTGGGGCCCAAAAACAGTTTTCAACCCCTAAAAACTACCCTTAAAATAGCCCGATTAGGCCCATTTTAAATAGGCTTCTTGCGGTGATGGGTTTCAACACGTGGCCCAAATTTCGTTGAAATCAATTAACTCTTTCGAAAGTTATCGCGCGTACACACATATATATATATACGTATATAAATATATATATATATATATATATATATATATATATATATATATATATATATATATATATAAACATTTTTAAAAATGGTGCCAAAGTGTTTAGGAGGTTATGAAACGTCGAGAAATTTTGGTCCGACCCCTAGGTCCCGCCATCCGACCGACGCCAATAGTGTATGTTGCCATATGGCAAATACACTAATTATTCAACTGAGTTTAGGCAACCTACCTTACTAAGGCATATGCTCCGTAAATCAGACAGTATATAACGGATATATTATTACGTTCAGAGATATTATTAGACTGTTGATATTGCGAGGTTAAATTCTACCTATTATTGTAATTAATTTGTTTGAACGTTGTGTTTTATTCATAAACGTTCATGTTATATCTCTGCTATTGAAAGGGTGCTTTACATACCCTTAACCACTGACGTATTGATTTCGGTATGTAGTTACTGATGTGCGGTTATGGTGACCTCAATGTTTTTTACTGAAGTGTTCGTATATCAACTCGGTTCAGTGTTTACAAAAACTGTCACTGAAAAAATTCATAGCTGAAAATCGTTTACGGCAGCTTGCTGTAATAACCATTACTAACTACGTTTATATGCGTGATAACATTGAGAATTATTTAATACCTATTGTTTACTTTGAATAAATATATTCAGTTAATTACAGTTACACATCGGAATAATACCATTTACACGGGTTAGTCCAAGCTTTGATCGTACAAAAATCTACTGGACAACACTACACTAAAATTTTATTAAACAGTAGAATAGCTATCATTTGCTATAATTCTTTTACATTCTTTTTTTTTTTTAGGAAAAAATATTTTCAAACAATGAATTATTGAATGGAACAATTCATGTTTAATTTACAAAAAAACTCTCACTGCTGTAAAGGTTCATGTCTAGCGTTACCTTTAAAAGTTTAAAATGCTAATTTGCCTTCCTGTAATTCGAAATCTCGTAGCGTGCTGTAAAGAAATAAATATATATAATACATATGTTTTCTTTAATGTTTAAGCAGCAAGCCAAATTTTGTAAAGCTTATGCTGGGTTGCACAAAACATTGTCAAAAAATTGGATTTGAATATGAGTTTGGATTGTAATAATATAATTACAATTTTCATACATGCAAGAGCAGTCTAATGTCGTATTCAAACTCACTGTCATGTACAACATTAGATTGTATTCACACAAAAACAAATGCTTGATCTCCACAGAAAGAAGCCGTTTTTCAAGTCAAATTAAAATGCGTAGAAAAATGTTGTTTCGAAAGAAAAATTATGCAAAAAACTATGTTAATTAAATACACGTATACACAGTTAAAAAAATATCGTTTCAATCGATCAATTATTTATAGAATAGAA
Organism: Venustoraphidia nigricollis; assembly: GCA_034508555.1. Classification (NCBI taxonomy): domain Eukaryota; kingdom Metazoa; phylum Arthropoda; class Insecta; order Raphidioptera; family Raphidiidae; genus Venustoraphidia; species Venustoraphidia nigricollis. The sequence continues at coordinate 2,791,107 of JAVRKA010000057.1, read as the reverse complement.
ACGAAATTAAAATTCTACAATGTTTTTCTTATGGAGAAATATAATAATAATATTAAACAAAATGAAATTACTTGCAATTACTTTTCAAATTAATTTTTTATTTATAAGACGTTTCGACCAACCATTTTGGATAAATAAAAAATTAATTTGAACAGTAATTGCAAGTAATTTCATTTTGTTTAATATTCTATTACTGTTGGTAGAGTCAATATTATTTATAATAATAATAATGCGTTTAACGTCAATTTCTCGACTTTATGTCGTAACAGACGCCATTCGCACCATTACTATTTTTTCATCTACCACTTCCCGTTACTTTCTACATTTTAGAGAACTTCAACTAATGTAATAGCAATGGGCGAATGAAGGAATTATACGATATTAGGATAAGATAGGTAATTTTTGAACAAGGAGTTTGATAGGTTTTCGGCCATGGCCTCAAATAAGGAACCATCTCGATATTTATCTGGAATTAATTGAGGGAAACCATGGAGAACCTCAACAAGATGGCCGGTACAGGAATTACCGTTTCTCGGCGAGAGGCAGTAGGAAAAAGTCCCAGCCACATCTGCCCCTGCCGGGATTTGAACCCGGTACCTCCCGAATGCGAGTCTAGTGCTGTCACCACTACTCTACCCAGCTCGGTTTAGTAGAAACATTAGTATAAAAACGGCAATAAAATGAATTTTGCGACCATAGTTTCCCGAGAGCGTTTTTACGATCTGAGGGATCAATCACTTTTAACAATTGTAGCAAACTATAGCGAATGCTACTGTTAATATTATATTTTAAAATCTTGTATATAAATTAGCGGTATACTAAAAACAGGTCTGTAGATTCATGTTTGCGTGACTCAGTTTAAATCAATTAACACTATATTTGAGTAGACGTTGGATTAAGACTATTCACAGATCGCTCATAATCGTTGAGCACTTCGCCTTATTAATGTGTTCATCAGTTTGAGCACATCTGTTATTAAGGGAATCACGTAGAAGCGCTCCAACGCTGCCACCCGCTGTCGTAGCGAAGCTTTCTCGTATCTGCTTGAAGCGGCGAGGAACACCCGAACATACCGTGCTACTGCCGTGCGTAACATCTGTTCTTCCACGCCACGTTTTGTATACTATGTTCCACGAAAGGACCGGATTGCTATGAAGTGTTCAAATAAAGTCACAACACTCCCGTTGTCTCGTGTTATTATAGCTCAGGGATTCCTGAACTTTTCAGATCTCGAAAACTTTTACCTTTTTATATTATGTAGACATCTTATTTTATAAGAAGAACCGACAACTTCTTTAAAATACCCAAATAAAAACTTTATTGTCGCAACTCTGGAAGCTTACAATAAATTGTATAAATCAATACTTTTTATATGATTCAAAGCTATATGAAGCCAAGTATTGATTAGAATAAAATGTTTTCCATGGTTTCCCTCAATTAATTCCAGATAAATATCGAGATGGTTTCTTATTTGAGGCCATCGCCGATTACCTATCAAACTCCTAGTTCAAAAATTACCTACCTTATCCGAATTTCCTATAATTCCTTCATTCGCCCATTGCTATTTTATAAGTTCAAGTTTTAAAAAATGTAGAAAAAAACGGGAGGTGGTAAATGGAAAATAGTAATGGTGCGAATGGCGTCTGTTATGACATAAAGTCGAGAAACGGACATTAAACGCATTATTAGTGTATTTGCCATAAGGCAACATACACTATTGGCGTTGGTCGGATGGCGGGACCTAGGGGTCGGACCAAAATTTCTCGACGTTTCATAACCTCCTAAACACTTTGGCAACATTTTTGAAAATGTTTATATATATATGTATATATATATATAGGTATATATTTATATATATACGTATATATATATATATATATATATATATATATATATATATATATATATATATATATATGTGTGCGGGCAATAACTTTCGAAAGAGTTAATTGATTTTAACGAAATTTGGTCCACGTGTTGAAACCCATCACCGCAAGAAGCCTATTTAAAATGGGCGTAATTGGGGCATTTTAAGGGTAGTTTTTAGGGGTTGAAAAATGTTTTTGGGCCCCAAAATACCGAAAAAATTATTAGAATCGTTTCAAAATTGACATTTAACCCTTTAGTAGTAATTAAAAGGTGTCCCTAAAATTTAAATAAAATCGGCCCGACAGGACCGGACTTACAAATTTTATGAAAACACTAGTTTACAAATAGTGAATTATTTACTGAAAGTTGTATATAATTTGGTATAGAGGTTCGATTTATAATAATATGGCAATTAAGAAAAAAAATGTTATTTTAAGGGGTGTATTAAGGAGTAAAATTTTTTATTTTGCCCAAAAACCAACTTAAGCTCGCAAAATAAAGCCACACTACCTGTATAAGCAAATACACTATATTGTCGGCAGGGTTTTAGCACTGCGACCCGGGTTTTTTATTATTATTATTATTATATGAAGTCAAATATTGATTAGAATAAAATGTGCAATTTCTTCAATGTTACCATTCGAATTTCACAAGTGGGGTGGTACTAATTTGGTTTAAAAGTCTTTTTTTCTAAATATTATAATATTTTTGAAGTTATACTTCTTATGGTGCGTTGCAGGCAACGGATGTTGCGCGCACACAGCTAACGACAATTCGACAGTACGAAGTTGCCCGCGCTTATGAAAATTTGACAGTTGAAATTAGTCACGTGGCTCAGACTGAAATAACAGATGGACGAAATCAATGCACTTTCTGTCATCTGGAAACTTGATAATATACTAGACGACTCTAACTTTTGATTACAACTAGTCGTTTTAAATGTCACCAACGGAATATACATTATCGTTTTTTTGATTACTTGATGGATTAATAATAATAGAAGTAAAAAACAACCTTGAAAGTGTTTTCAAATATTTGAGGTTAATTTTTGTAAATATAACTTTTTGAAAATTTTATTTCTATTAAGTAATGATTTGCATTTATTATAATCACGCGCCAAAGACGTACAACTTACAACGCACTCACCCTTTTTTTAAGGTCCCTTGAGTCCAAAAAAGATACATTTGGAGAAAGTATGTTTGTCTGTTAATCTATTTGTCTGTTAGCACCATACAGGTTAAAAAGCTTAGCGGATTGAAACCAAATTTTGATGCGCTCAGAAAGAATATTATTATTCCAACTCAAAAAGTGGAACTGGTTCCTACTACCTACTAAATTAGGTCAGATTTCACGTCTTAATTTTACAAATTTTTTCGTTTTGAACTCCCCGAGTCAAAAAAACATATTCTTAGAAATAATGCAGAGAAATAAATTAATGAATAGTTATTAATTTTATAGGTGAAATAAGCTATACATGTGGTATTTAACAGAGGTTAATGAGGAACGAACTTTGTACGTACAAGTCATAACATTTGTGTCTGCTTAAGTCGAAGTATGCTTATCATATCAGTTATTTAACACGTCGCTTAGTAGTTAAGGAATGATTTGTGTACTGTCAGACAATGTGCTCTTTAAATATTAATAAAACAGTAAAATCGATTCCACTTAAGTTTCAGAACTGATGGGTCAGATTTATAAACAATTAAAGCTGTTCTCAATGTTTCAATAGTTTATGTTAAATCATTTCATCTTAATTGATATTGGTTACCTAATATTTGATAATTACAATCTAAAATTAAACATTTTGTACCGTGTGTATTATCTGTGCTAATATTATAAAGAGGTAAAGTTTGGATGTAGGAGGTAATCTCCAAAACTACTCATCTGATTTCAATATTTTTTTCACCAGTATTTAAAATGGACCTTCAGGATGGACGTAGGTGATATTTTATGGCGTTAAAATAAAAGCGCTTTTCGTAGAAACCAATATTACATAAAAATGAACATTGGTATATCTGTTCGAGATGAATATACTTCGACACCGTTTGACCGATCACCATGAAAGTTGCCACATATATGTATTTGTCATGGAGAAGGTATTTATGATATCCACATAGTTTTAACTCGCCATTAGACTGTATACGGTGGAGCCGAAGGCTTCACTACATGTTGCTGCCGTTTTTCATATAATCGGGTGCAGAGCGGCGGGTAGCGGCTATAGCAAATAAAATAGTCAACTAATATAATGCAATTCGATGGAGCCGAAGGCTCCACTTCAGTTGTCGCTGCGTGTGGTATAAACTCATTGTTTTATGCAGAGTCGCGGGTAGCTTCTTGTTGATCAGACCTGTTTACAAGACATAGAAACTATCGTAATAATACAAGATCAAAATCCGTGTTTTAGAATCCTTTACACGGATTTTTTATATTTAACAAAAAAAATTGCAATTGTATTAAATTTTTTAATAAAATATCGACTAAAAATATACAGAAGGTTGCAAAAATAAATTACAATTTCGAAATGATATGAATTTTATATAATATGTAAGTAGACTCAAACATAAGAATTGTTAATTCAGTGTAGAAAATTCATACACATTTTTCCGTAGAATACAGCATAGCTACGACATTACTTTTATTTAAAGTAAATTCTCTGTTAGAATACAACATTACTTGGTACAATAGGTACATGAACTATCATCATGTCACAACACATAAAACAGTTGCAAGAAACTACTTGTTTATTATCATGCGCATAATATAATACGTGTTTTGATCTGAAACTATCCTCTGTCTAATTTAATAAAAAATGAGTGCGTTTGAAGTTTATCTTCTTTGACATGATTAAGAACTAATTTTTAATATACGCGACAATAATTTATTGAAATAAAATCTTCAAAAAGTTTAAGAGTAATACTAACAAAAAACCTCAAATATTTGAAAAATTTTATTTTGGTTTCTACTTTTATAATCAATCTACTGAGTAATCAGAAATACGATATTATAAACTCCGCTGAATGACACTTACAACGACTATTGGTTGTAATCAAAGGTAATAGTCGTCTGATGGTATATTACATAGTTTCCAGATGACAGAAAGCGCATTGAGTTCGTCCATCTGTCATTTAAATCTGAGCTTCTTAATAACTTCATACTGTCGAATTTTCGTTAGCGCGGCCAACTTCATACTGTCGAAATATCGTTAGCTGTGCGCACGTAACTTCCATTGCCTGTTAAAATTCTACTCGCAACGCGCCAAAACAAGTATAACCTCAAAAAATTTAAATTCCTCTAGATGCCGCCACTCAATCCTTAGCCCAAATTGCCCTTGATTCTATTAGGTTACCGCGCGCGTATATACTCAAACGCATGCGCAAATAATTTTAGATGATACATTTAGATGTTTAAGCAAAAAAATAACGTTTATAAAAATATTGCGAAAAGGTTCCAAAATACATTAAATGTCGACATAATTATTCTAATCTCTAGCGAGGTTATTAGATACAGAGGTGACCTCGTTCATGAATGACGTCAGCTGGAAGACCGTTTAATATTTTTAACCAGCACGCAATATCATTTGACAGTCTGCTGGATGACGTTATAATGATCATTTATATATAATATAAAATATAAATAAATAAAACACAATAAAATTTGATTTAATCAAGACGATGTCTAAATACGTCTGATCACAACGAGATTTAAAATTATTATTTTTTATTTGTTTCTCCAGCGTTGCTAATAGAAACTTCAAACAAAACAATGTTGTGGTCGACAATGCAGAGTATTAATGTTGTCACTAGGAGACCCAACAACGTCATACCCCCACTACTATCTAAACTGAACGAGGTCACCAATGTATTTAACAACCTCGGAACTCTAGTTCTCGTCACTCGCTGTATGTTATATGAATTATATTAAGGCCCCAGTACACAGTGGTCTGTAGTGGGCCATGCTTTGCAAAGTGCAACTGTAGGCCACTATCACTTGGTGTTCACACAATGGCCCATGGCTCATTTCTGCCTGGCGAAGCACTTGCGATGGACGTGGAGTGAGTCCCAAATAGTGAGCTCAGATTGATATAAATCAATAAACTTAAACGTTTCTTCATTGCTCCATACTGACATTTTGAGCGATTACTTTAAATAGTATAGCACGCAAGTACCTGTCCCGGTCAGCGGTCGGTGACGAACTAAGCATTGGGCCACTGACAAAACTGACAACAAATGGATTGCGCACCACGATTCACAATTGTCCGCCACTACAGACCATTACCCCCTGTACACAATGGCGATGGTCTACAATGGCCCACTACAGACCACTGTGTACTGGGGCCTTTAGAGAAAAATATACAAAAAACATTACGCAACATGATAATACAATAATCTACTAAAAGTTTTTGTATTCAACCACAACCTACCCCAGTGCCTATAATATGTATGATACGTGAAAACGTTGTGAATAAGTTAATTTCTGTACCAGAATAGAAGCTATACGTTCCTTCATAATATTGTGTAGCTCACATCTGCCTAAGGAAAATGCTTTACTAGCGTGCACAACAGCTATATACCTCCTGGGAATTAACTGAATGCATATTAACCATAAAATATATTTATACTCCTTGGTCCGTGCAATAGTTGTACGAACATATGTATGTGAAGTTATAATAACTACTAGTGGCTTGTGAAGGAAGGTAACTTCATACAGGGCTGTAGGGTAAAGCCACCAACTCCTGACCTACTTGTGATTGGCAACTTTTATACTTCTACTGGCGGCCCACTATCGCTTCTTCTGGGATATAAGATAGATTTTGCCTGCGATTAATTTATTATTATCGGTATTCATTTCTCAAAAGTGTTTTTTTTGTCGGTTTTTAGAAAGGCTTCCTTTTTATACGATAATGTACAGAATCATCGTTAAAATAGTGAAGTCCTTAATATAAACACCTACATAAATTAAACATATAATCAGCTATTTACGAAAAAAAATATATACAACGGTCATCATCAGGATTCAAACCTGAAACTTCCAATTAGATATCTATATATAAATAAAATGATAGAGGTCTGCCATTGTGCGTGCATCACGCAAAAACTATTGGATAGATTTCGATCAAATTTTTTTAGTTTTTGTTCTCAAATACTTGATTTTTATCTAAAAAAAATATCACGATATCTTCTTTTAATATAAAGTTAATAAAGTTTTATTATTTCATCATATCTGTGCTAAGTAGACTATCCTTTGAATTATATAAATAGTCGGTTAAGGGAAAGTGGTCGGAAACTGGTATCTTTACCCTAATATGCAAATATAATTACAATTATAATTGCTTATTATACTATCAAACTTTTAATAACTTGAAATTGAAAATCTATTTTTTTTTTTCATTTATGCACTTGACACTGATTCATACTAATCCAAGGAGAGCTTGGTGTTGCCAAGATTGTTGAGACGTCGTTCTTTATACATTTCTGTAATCTTAGAGCACGTACCTACATACGCAATTCTTCACATATTTTTTGCATTCATCTATCTTGTGGATTATAGATACTCGACAAATAAGATCTCTAGCATCCTAATCATAAATTAAAACAACAAATATGAGCAGAGATGGAATCGAATCCACGAAAGTCTGATCCAAAAGCCACTACGCTATCACATCCCTTGCATCTATCTGGGCATTTTTAGGAATATCCCAACTCGCTGTTTCGATATGCTATGAAACTTTAAAAATAATACTCTACTAATTTCATATTCACAATAACTTTATTATTGGATGTGTTTATTTTTTCCTGAAAATGAAAATGCAGTTCTCGAAAAAAACAGAAAATAGAATTTTAAAAGGTTTAAAAGTTGTCGCTTTTCGGTTATATACTTTGGATTAGTAATGTAAGCTTACGATAGTAATAATTTGGACCGAATAATTTACCGGTTATTTAACCAACTCTCTATCAAATAAAATGACGGCTTCCGGTTTCTGTTTCTTAGAACAACAAACCAAACAATAGAGTAGAATCTAAATAATTAATTGAATAATGTATTTATATTTATGTAGATCTTGGTTATAAAATTAAAATTAAAATATCGATCAGATGGTTGTGCAGACTTTGTCACTTTTTAGTGTATTTGCCATATGGCAACATACACTATTGGCATCGGTCGGATGGCGGGACCTAGGGGTCGGACCAAAATTTCTCGACGTTTCATAACCTCCTAAACACTTTGGCACCATTTTTAAAAATGTTTATATATATATGTATATATATATATATATACGTATATATATATATATATATGTGTGCGGGCAATAACTTTCGAAGGAGTTAATTGATTTCAACGAAATTTGGGCCACGTGTTGAAAGCCATCACCGCAAGAAGCCTATTTAAAATGGGCCTAATCGGGATATTTTAAGGGTAGTTTTTAGGGGTTGAAAAATGTTTTTGGACCCCAAAATACCGAAAAAATTCTCCGAATCGTTTCAAAATTGAAATTTAACCCTCTGGTAGTAATTAAAAAGTGTCCCTAAAATTTTGATAAAATCGGCCCGACAGGACCGGATTTACAAATTTTATGAAACAAACTAGTTTGCAGGTTATGAATTATTTACTGAAAGGTGTATATAATTTAGTATAGAGGTTCGATTGGTAATAATATTGCAATTAAGAAAAAAAAATGTTATTTAAGGGGTGTATTAAGGAGTCTAATTTTTTATTTTGCCCAGAAACCAACTAAAGTTCGCATAATAAAGTCACACTGCCTGTGTTAGCAAATACACTATATTGTCGGCAGGGTTTTGGCACTGCGACCCGGGTTTTTTAATATAGTCGCGACAATTTTAAATAAATTACGGCAGGTATTTAACCAGATATTTAATTAGTTAATTAACCGGTAATTTATTTTTGGTCACTACTTTGAATACATATTTATAAGAACAATAGTAAGAAGAGATTCAATCTTTCGGAAAACCTTGTAAGTGTTTTTTGAGTAACTGCGAAGTTAAATATTAATTTCAGAGCCACCAACCGTAAATATATTTTATTTAGTTACGATGCATCACAGTAGTAATGCTGCAACGTTGTATTATTATGTAAAAAAACTTTCAAAAGAAATTAAGTGGCTGGAATTCAGAAGAAAACTCCTAGCAACGTCATGAATTAAATGATCGATGAAGACATCATAAATGTAATAACGAACAAGTGGGTGAAAAAAGCCCGGCAGAAGAAATATTACCAAGGGGAAGTAAGTTAGTGTTACAGTGAAACTTTGTAAGTGTTTAGTTTATATCTAGGGCAGTACGAACCTATTATTTGACACGTCACAACATATTAAACCACCATAACTAAAAAAAAACAGTTCTCAGATATTCGCGTTTTAATTTTTTACGGAATTAACATAGCATATTTCAAGAAGCACTTTGTTTTCCTTATTTGCTAATTAATTTTGTAGCTATGAGGTCATTAAATACTCAGACTAACGAAGAATTTAAATAGTCACACGAGCCGTCATATTAGTATGCACGAAATATGTCAGATACTTTTTGCGCGTACCTCTTATAAAAAAGCTTTTTTCAATTCATTCTCACAATCTTATATAGTTGACTTTTATAGGTTATAAAAAACGACTGACAAGTAAATGGTGATTTACTGTAGAGTTGGTATTGCGCGACCAGTTTTCGTTTATTTTACAACTCTAGTGCGTAATGAGTCTCTTCAGAAAAAAATTTCACCGGTTCTATTGGGCTTTAATATGGTTCACAAAGAGTTCTAAAAATATGATTATTTTTAGATGCTTACATTTTCGCTTGAACGTCCAATTTATAGCAAGATAAAGCGTTTTCAGAATGTGTTCATTTGTTTTTCTTGGTCTTCTTCGAAAATAGCTGGTTCAATTTTGATAAAAATTAGCACACTTTCACAATTGAAGTTTAAAGTAACATAGACTTTTTACCAAAATCAAACAAAATCAACATCGAATTCGTGAGCAAAATTTAATACATAAGTAATAATAAGTAATATTTATTGTTGATACCCGTTCTGCCACCATATATTACCGTAATCCCACCATATGTTTCTACTATATTCAAACAAACGAATAAAGGTGGTTTTTATAAAATATTTTACCGAAGGATATACTGCTGAGCAAAATTGGTACACTTTTCCCAAATACAGCCTCAGACATCCCCAAACATCCCCAGACATAGTCGGAAATGCGTGAAAATATTACACCTGGCATTGCATAGTGTAACCCTAAAACCATTCCAAACTGATTTCATATGCAACGTGCTTAATCGGCTTTATTTCAATAATCAGTTTCAAAACAAGGAAATAGTATATAATTCTACTTATTAAAATTTATACAAGGTGTTAATAAAAAAAACTCATGTCGCAGTGCCAAGCCATGCCGATTATATAGTGTATTTGCTAATACAGGTATTGTGGGCTCATTTTATTAAGTTTGTTTCTGGCCAAAATAAAAAATTTAGCGCCCTTAATACACACTTTAGAATTATAGTCATTTCATAGTTTCAATATTTCGTCTCTGTTTTGTCAATTCGTCATTTGTACAAGATTATATGTATACAGCCTTGAGTGAGTATTTTACAATATCTTGTCGTTTTAAGGCTCACGAGTTCAAAACACGTATTTTTGGAAAAAATTGTGTTTGTTTGTTTGTATAAAAACACGATATTTGTAAAAAGCGGCTGAGCGGATCGAAAGCGATTTTCGATAAGATGTTTGACATGTAAATATAAACAGACCTATTGTTTTTGACGAAAATCGGCGCATGCGCAGATGACATACGAGCTGTAATGTTGTTTTTTATATAATAACGATTTACTTTTTATAATGGTTTGTTAATCTATTTATTTAAATATTTAGAAAATAAAAAAAATCAGCATTATTTTGGTTTGAAGATCTGTCAAACACAAATTAGGTGACAAGCATGCTTTGGTTAATTTTTAAAGGTGATACCACATTACATATTTAATATAATTTTTTACGTCAAAGATAAACATTTTTGAAGTTGGAATGGTCCTATCAGTCAATTAGCAGGCATTTTTTTCTCGTTTAAATCTCTGCCATCACTTGTTAAAGTGTTTTTAAATACACTCTGTATATGACAAATGCACAAATATATACAATGTTTGATAACGTAGTTGAAGTTGCGTAATAAGCTTTCAATTAGTAAAATTTAATTACAGGTACAAAATACAAACAACAAATATAAGTATTATTTATTTAATGATGTTGTATAATAAAGTTACAAAATATCTAAATTTAAAACCCCTTTTCTGTCCGTTGTTAAGTCTGTGTTTTCGTTTCATGTCGACTCAAACTTTATATTCATATATCTGTTTTTCGTACAGCATTATGCCACTAAAAACATGTATATTTGCAAAATCTTGAATTTTTTTTCCAAGCATTTATCGTACCGGATTTTTGTTTAAAAAAATCAAAAACTATGACGTGAGTGAATGCTGCTGATTGATTTTATTTTGTTTATAAAGCTGCAAATTTTATTCTTAAAGCATATTTATTTTTCATATAAATTATAGTTTCAAACAAATAATAAATGTATAACCCGTGTTATTTTGAACTTCTAAAGAACTGAAATTATTAAGGTATTTAATAAAACCTGTATTTATTTAAGCAACGGCATTTGTAGAAAAAAAGTTATTTTTTGTTATGTAACTACAAATTTACACTTCTGGAATTTTTCCCTTTAGGCACTTGTGCTATAAGACATTGTCTCTTACCAAATTTCATGATTCTAGGTCAACGGGAAGTACACGATAGGTTTTGATTCCCTTACGAGTATCAAAATAAAACGGTCGTATCTTTTGATTGCGTTGACTTGGAAATTCGATTTTTTCAGGGCTCTAAGGTATTGCAGCCCTGAGTATTTGATATTAATTTCAACGTGATACCTCCAAGCGTTCCTTAAAAAAAGGCTCTTGACAGACGGACAGAGAACGAAGTGATCCTATAAGGGTTTCTTTTTTCCATTTGAAGTACAGAACCTTAAAAAAAACAAAAACTTGGAACGTGTCACGGGACACGCATTTGGAACGAAGTCCCTTTCGTATGCAGGGTTAGCATAATTTATCATTAACGTGCCAGGCTCTTATTCTCTCTACCCACCCCTCTCTTTAATTTTGATTATTGAAGCAATAAATAACTATATTCATAGATGTATTTTGCAATATATATATTTATTTATTTGTTTGTTTTTAAAAGTATTAAAGCATAATTCTGTTTGTTTTTTATTTTAGTAAACAGGATACTAATTAATAAAACAATTAAAAAAAAACAATAAAAACTAATATTCGCCCAACGTGGGTTTCGAACCCACGACCTTGAGATTAAGAGTCTCATGCTCTACCGACTGAGCTAGCCTGGCTTGACATCAGAGGTCGATATCACCGTATACCAGTATACATTATACGTCTCACGGTTTTTCGTGACACTTTGTCTTACGGTTTTTCGTGATGCGTTACATTTTTTCTCGGCTAAGTCCCCTCGCTAACCCGCGATAAGGAATTTGGTTCCAATAAAGTTCGCATTAACTAAATGTAAATCAAATTATCATACACAGTGCTTTATAGAAGGATGATTAAATATATAAACATAAGTGTCTTTAAATTCACAAAGCTTTTTCACATTAATACAAATAATAAATGTATGTAATAGTATTTAGATACTTAGTCTGGAAACATCGTGATGATATAATATAAATACAAATTACACAAAAACAGTTCAGGATTCATAATGAGAATCGTACACGGCTTACACGTGTAGATATTATTTACACGAACAATCTATGTGTACACACGAATACACACAAACAACTACGTCGCCCATCCTCTCTCTTCGTTATACTATTTATAAGTAACGTTCAGTTCTTGCCGCACTAATGGAATACGTTGTTTGTGTTTGCAGATTGTAGAGAATTGTGAATACCCCAGCACTGAATCCTCAACTACACCTATGAATGGTTCACTGCGCAATTACTCTGGAAAAATAGTTTTGTTTGGTATAGAAAGTATCAAAGCATATTGAAGACTTCTAGTCTTTCAGAGTTGATGAGCAAAGCAAGACCAAGACTGAAAGCCAATTCAGACTAGCCGTTCTCGGTTACGATTCACCGGTTCGGTTCGGTTTTCGATTAATCTAGGCTGCTCACACTATCCCGATTCGGTTCTACGTTTATTCTCGGTGCGCATGCGCAATTTCGAAATATGATTTGACGTTTGATGTGTAGTTAAACGTCAACAAACACAGCTGGCTAGTCACGTGACTCCAGCAAGCGTTCTCATTGGCTACGGTTGCGAACGGGCCGGTTGATATTAGAGCTGAACCTAAACGCTCGAACCGAACCGCAATCGGGAACGACTACGCCCTGATTGGTCGAGCTCCTAACCGGACCGGTGAATCGTAACCGAGAACGGCTAGTCTGAATTGGCTTTGAGACAGTCTTGATGTTGGTCTAAGGTAACCATTGGATAAGGATTTATAAATCCTTATCCAATTAAATATAAAACATTTTATTCAGATCAAAATTGTGGGTCAAAATAGGTTCTCACATGACTCATTATTTTTTATCCAATTCTGAAAGATAAAAATGGTTACTGTAGGCATCCTTAAAAGATAGACATGTTATCAGAGACTTTTCTTTAAATCTTTCTAAGATATTTTACATTATTTTGATGTAGGTATATCTTTTATTTTAGTGAGCGTCAGCCATGTTTGTACTCTAAAAGTGTCTTTTATGGTTTGGTTACTAAACATCAAGATTTCTCTATTATTTTTAATATCAACATAAATGTATTATACACGTAAACCTTCCGAAAGAATGATGAAAACCGCATTAAAATCCATTGTGTAGTTTAGAAGAATTAAAGGAAGACACATACTCACACGGATAGCAACTTTGTTTTATATATTTAGAAATGCCCATAGGATGAAAATGAATTGTAGTCGATAGAGAAATATTTACGACAAAGAATTTTGAAAGTCTTCGAATGTAATACAGTACACATTTTTTTAAGCTTTATAAGTTAAGGTCGTATTTTGTAATATTACAAGGTCAAATGTGAAGAGACGCAATATTGCTGTCAACCACACAGTGGAATTACAAGATTAGCAGTTGATTTCTGTAGTTCTTTAAATTTTATAATTGTGTTCAAAAAAATACTCCCCTATTTAGACATGTTCTTATAATTTTATGTTAATTCATTCAACTTGCATCTGCGTTACTTTGAGTTACTTCTAAATAAAATTCAAGTTTCTTGTACTGCAAATGTTAGTTTATAAATTCACCTTATAGAATAACAAAATATTTGTTTGCTTTTTTTGTAATTTATATTTTAAAAAATACGGGTTGATCTCTAAATCTTTTATAAACCCTAAGTTATGTTAACAAGTGTAAATTTTATAACCCCAAAGTGATTATCGTGGTGTATGAGTAATTTTCTGTTACACCTCTGATATACTTTGAACTTTGATCTTCAACTTTGACATGAAACAGTTCAGTAACATACGAGTATTAGAAAGAGACAAGCAAAGGTGGAGGGAATTCAATTAGAACCCACATAATGGTCGCTTAGCGACTTGTACACTTTCCTGCATCTAGCTATCTTTCTCTTGCATTATGTGTGAAGCTACCGTCAAGGCTTGTTTAACAATGAATCGCTTTTAGCAGCTTACCAAGTCCTCAAGTTTGTATTGTCAGGGCTACGAACTCATTCGTAGGTCTACAGACTTTAATAACATCCCACGGAATTTGTAATAAAATCTCCGATTTTATAAATATTTCATTAAGATACACAAAAAATGTGATGTAACAAAATACATGAACAATACGTTGACAGAGAAAATTAATTTTATGAAGTTTCTGAAAATTTTATCTTACATAAAAAACAATATAACATTTATTCAAAAATGTATTTCACCCTTATAGCAGCGTAGTTAAAATTGGCGATTTAAGGGCTCTAATAAAATTATCAAATACAAAGTATTTAATAATAATAAATTGATATACAATCAGATAGAATAGAAAAACAAAGGTATTGGAGAAGTCTTCGTGACACAAAATTTGCAAGATTGCGTTTTCTGACATTTCAATATGCTTTATGCCACTTCCGGAGTTTTTGTCAATAACTAATTAGTATAAGTCTTCTATAGAAAGTAACAAAAGACTAATAATCTGAAGTTGTATTGTTTTAATTCATGACGTGTATAAAAAAACCAATTAATCTGAGTATAATATTATGTATTCTGCATTAATAATGTATGTTGGTTCAACATGCCTGTCGTAATGATAGTCTGTATGATAGCACCACATACAATGTTACACCCAGTCCAACATAACCTCTTGGGTCCGAGGTCCAGGACCTACATGCAGCGGTGGGGGTTATGTGTGGGGGCTGAACGTCTGCAAGAACTAGTCGGTCGAGACTTCCGTATCGCATTAGAGAAACCTGCATTCGCCTGAACTCGTGACGACGTAGAGGGTAGCCAAAAACAAACTGCATCGATACAACAGATTTACAATAAAGTCTTTATTCAACACCACAAAAAGTACGGAGGTTCATAACGAAAAGAACAATTTATATTAGTGTACACATAATATTAAAAATTTAATACGATGCTAAAACCGTGCTTTCCTAAGGGTCCCCTTTCTAATTTTTGGACAGAACGATTTAGGAGTCCTGCTTCGTCTACCTAATATAAAAAAAATATTAATACATTTTACATACGCTTGTAGCTACGTACCAGCTGAATTCATTTAGTATAATAGCTTTTTGATTAACTCATTCCGCCGCGAAAGTAGAAAGATTCGGGTTTAAATTCCGACGGTGACGTGTTGGAATAATAAATCTTTCTAATATAGTGCTACAGCAATGAATGCTTCTTAACAATTATAGCACACAAAAGCTATTATACTAAATAAAAAAAATAGAAAATTATTTTTGGGCAAAACGGTTAAGTAGTCCCCTCCTCTAAATTTTGGACAGAATGGTTTAGGAGTCCCTCCCTCGTATACGTAATATGAAACAAAAATTTTGGAAAAAAATTCGGATAGAACGGTCCAGGAGTACCCCACACCCATCTAATTTTTTGACAGAACCTTTCGGGAATCCCCCACCATCGTGTCCATAATAGAATACAAAGCATTCTTTCATTTTTCATTTTCGTAACCGTTCTCGTTGGTAACTGTAACTCGTCACAAGAAATTTCAAATAGATACCCTCGATAAAGACGTTTTATTTTAAAAAAATGAGCTTCCTTCAAAAAAGACCACTAAAAAGCATAAAATAATAAAGTTTTGTGTTCGGCGCAAATTTAACTTTTTATTTAAGTTAATTTAATTTAATTTACATTACACTAGCTTCGACCTCAAAACTTTATCATTTTACGCTTTTCAATGGCTTTTGCATTGTTATATAACCGCATTTTTGGTTTTTGTTGTGCCTCCAGGAAATATATGCTACACCGAGAAATTGCTAGTGTGAATGCAACAGATATAAAACGAAACAGTTTATAAAGTTTGAGATTTTTTGTTACGTTTTAAATGAAATATAATAGCAGTGGACAAATGAATGATTAGATTAAATTCGTCTATAAGGCTGATATTATTACCTTTTATGTGAAACTATTACGAACTAATAAGTTTGTTTTTTCAATTTATTATTATTTCTAACAAGAAATTGAAAATCAGTTTGATATTTTCACCATTTCTGATGCGATTTCATTTTCATATATTTTAATCGATATTAACCCCGACAAAGTCGTAGGTAAACGCTAGTTGTATATTATTATGTTGATTTTTTTTAACAGCGTGTAGAAATCAAATAGACGAACAGATATTTCAAGTCACTTTTTTATTCAAACTCAAAAATAAAAGAAAAACAGCCTTTCAAAGTATAACCAAATTTTTTATATTTAAATTTTAAATCATCCCGCATAAAAATGACTAAATCTAATAAAATTGTATTTAAATAATGTGTTCTAACTGTTCTTATATATTTTTTGCACACATTTAACACTAGTGCTGAAAAGTTGCGTAAAATAATAGAAACGTAGTCGCACTACTTTTTCCATAACAAATCGTAGTATTACCGCATGATAATTGAACGCGACTTACAATTAGTAGAGGTCTTGTTCAAAACTGAACTGTCAAGAATTTGGAAAATTATGTGAAAATTTGAGTACAAATCTTGTGCGTGATTACTTTATAAGTAATTGTAGAGTGTTACCATAATGTCAAACTGTTATAAATTAATAATGACGCACTAGATATATACATTTTAAGTTTACTGTATTTTATTGCAGTATTTTTTTCAGAAGCGTAGCGTGCCTTGGCGGGGCCCCGTATAAAAATTTGTTTTGGGGCCCTTCCCCCGTTGAAGTAAATGACTTAAACGGGGAAATCCCGCAGGCCGCGATAACCGATGTAGGGTGTTGGCAACTTTTGAACGCACGCTTTACGCGGGAAAAAAAGAAATTGTTTTTTTTGACTTTTGTCATTTCTGAAATAAAAAAGAAATTGGGAAGTTTTTATTAATTTTTGCTTACGCACGTTGGGGGCCCCCGTGGCTCGGGGGCTCCGTATAATTGATATGGTAGATACGGCGGTAGCTACGTCCCTGATTTTTTTATAATATTTTTAAAAAATCTTTCTTATATTTTAATACTTATAAATAATTTATGGTATGTAAAATTGTTTAAGATTTATTTGTTTTTGTAAAAAATATTTTGTACTTATATGTATTGTTTCCAGACACCTGATGAAGGAATAAATTAATTCCGAAACGTCGTGTAAAAAATAAAAATTTAGTATTGATTTAAAAAAACTGATCCTAAGTCCTCAGACAATTTTTCATCTAATCTTTCTTATGTCAAAATGTTTTTATAATTGAAAAATGGTGCATCCAGAAAAACAACCCAAATTGTGTCATTTAAAAAAAATCTGTATTGTATTTTATTGGCTTTAAAACCAGTAACAACAGAAATTCAAAACCTTTCAGTGACTTTGTACACATTTTTATCGATTTGACATTGACCTAGAAATGATATAAAAACATGTATTTCTTTATACGGAATCATTTTATAGCTCTTCTATTTACATATTTTCACCCCAACAAATTATTATTATCGTATTATCAAGATACCAAAAGTAGATACGTGATACTTAGACACATAGAGTAGTATTTGGTTTTAGTTCTGATGAGAAATCGATACCAAATACGCATAAGAAATGTAATCTGAACCTCAACGCCACAAACACCGGGGACTGTGAAGGTCCCACACTTCCCTTACTAAAGTAAACTCATTATTGTACCAACTTTGTTTTCCATTACTCATTTTTAATTGCTGAACATTTTTTGACTCGGGCTTGAAATTCATTCAAAACCTTTACAGACTACCTTTTAAATCTGAACCAATTGCATATACAAATTTTCATAAAAGATTTTAAGAACAATTTACCCTGTTGAGGCGTAAGGTGCTTCATAATAAATTGCTAATGACTCTTTACAATTGACAAATGAGAAATCTTGAACAAAAATTTGGCTTGCCAACTTGGTTAGGAAATTTCTAATCTTTTTATTACTGTTGTAAGAAAATGTTTTTTTCATCCGATAGTGATTTGGCGAAGGAATTTTTTTTTTTTTGGAAATGTTTCTAAAACAATCATTGATGATTCTTGGCATAATTTTGCATCAATTAATAATTATAATAATAAAATTATAATGTATATTTAAAATAACACATTAATAACATAATATATTTATTCTTGCTTAAGTTGTTATAGCAACTTATCTGCGAGAAACTTAAAAAAAAATTGTTTCCGAAATTTGTTTACGAAAATAAAAAAAAAGTTCTTACTGTAGTTTATCACTTGTATTATTATTATTAATACGAGTATTAATATTATTACTTAATATATGAAACTTGAAGGGTCGAAAAGTTTGAAAGGATATTTCATATAAAATTATCTATTTGGGTGTTGTAATTTTTTTTCTTTTAAAAGGGCTGTAGTCCAGAAAAGATTGGGAACCTCTGAGATAACTAAGAATATTGGATACTTTTTACCTATCTGCCCTTAAGTTCTAATTTGGGACTTGTAGTCTTGAAAGGATTTATTGCTTTCTATGAAGACTCAAAACTGTTGGGGACATAACAACAACAAATAACGAAGGCCACACGTTGCGCTACCAGACCAACTATTTATGAAATAAAAGATTTATCACAACCTTTGCGAATGAATTGAGCTATTCGGAATTTAGTTGTCGAGAAAACGCGATGAGCTCTTGTAGGCTAATTGCATGTATAAATATTTTTTCTATCTATCAATTAGGTTCTCATTAGCGTTGCTAGGTGTCCCGATTTGCGCTAGAAATTCCGATTTTTATGATCCTGTGCACACGTCAAATTACCTGTTTTTAGACAAAATTAAAAAATAAAAATATAAATAACGAATGTAAAATTAAATGTGTATATTTAATAGAAGAGTCATGAAGTCAAATGTGAAAAAGCGACATGATTTTACGCGTTATTTTTGATAAAAAGTTTATGTCGGTCATTTGACCGGATTTTTATACGTTTAGTGCTAAAGAAAAACAAATTAGTAAATCACAATTTCTTTGTGATCAGAGGTGGCTTTATTATAGTTCTCTTTGAATTATTTTTTCGTAATTTTTATTTTTCATTTACCCTTAACGATTTACCTAATTGCTAACAACATCTACTACTATACTATTAATTAACAACAGAATTATCAAAGAGAGTTTAATTACTGCTTTTAAGTTTTTCTGTCAGTGAGTGAAATAAACACAACAAAGAACATATTATATTGTTTATTTTTTAAGTACAAGATTCTTGCAAATATGATGTGAAACATAATTTTAATTTTATTTTATTATTTATAACAGTATTTTACATTTTAAATTAACTTATGGTTATCCACTTTGAAATTTATTCCATTGAAATTTCATAACCGGCTTAAATATTCGACTGTTTTAGTATTTTTCATAGAGAGCTACTATACTAGTCTAAAACGAAAGTACGTTGTCAAATGTTAGACTCGTAAAAAATCTATAAGCAAACTTTAGTTAAAATATGATTTTTAGCTTAATATTATTGTTACCGTAAACATGGGAATGATGCCAAGCTATAATGACAATATAAAAATGTCATTTATATTTAACTAGGATTATGTCAATCTCTTACCTTAAAAATTCAGATTATTACATATCAATATTCTGTCTTTCGATTTCTTTGACATTTTGTTATAAATACTGCCATTAGGGCTTATAAGCAACAGCCGTTGCCATGCAATCAATTAACAGGTCCGATATTTGAAGTCATCTCTCCAACTACTATCCAACACAACGAAGCAAACCATGTAGAATTCTGGTCGGCCACAGAATGTAGAATTTTTGGAGGATTTCCAGTTCCCAGTATTTCTTAATAATATATGCAGTACGGTAACTATTTTAGCACATAAACACAAAAAATGTAATTTTCTCCCAGAAGCCATAGTCGACGATTCGTTTTCATAAAAGATTTTAAGAACAATCTACTCTGTTGAGGCGTAAGGTGCTTCATAATAAATTGCTAATGAGTCCTCTTTACAATTGACAAATGAGAAATCTTGAACAAAAATTTGGCTTGCCAACTTGGTTGAGAAATTTCTAATCTTTTTATAACTGTTGTAAAAAAATGTTTTTTTTCATCCGATAGTGTTTAATTATGAGCATATAAGAGCAAAAAACGTGATCTTTTAATTTTTTCAAAAATTCAATTGAATGAAACAAAAGAACGGCTAGGTGGATCAAATTGACACTTTATAGGTTTTTTATGGGTATATTGAGCTGTAAAAGGCACACTTGACATCATTCGTTTTATCAATATTTTTAATTTAACGTATGATTTTCCAAAAAACCACCAAAAGCCCTTTTTTCTCGTTTTTTCAAATTGATGTCCGAATGGAATTTTTTTTTCAAAAAAACAATGTTCAGTTCTTATAGAGAATCTATTCAAGTCTTTGAAACCCACCTTCGATTTTCCGTGCGATCATTGGTTGCTAAGATATCGATGATCAAAGACATAATTATTCTTTTTCTTTCAAAGTCCGATATCTCAGCGAGAAGTGGTCGTATCAAGATTAAGAAATAAAGCAAATTAAAGCTGAATGAACAAGTCCATGCCGTGGCGTAGTCGGGAAAAAGTTTTCCAAGTCCGCGGACCCAAAAAAAGAACCAAAAACATCTCAAATTTTTTTATCATGGTATCTCTTAGGATTGCATAATACCTGTAATTCTTTGAAAGATTTCAAAACTAGAGACTTCAAGCTTCAAATTGTTGTTTTTTTACTCCGATACGATAACGAAGATAGTCATTTGAAAAATCGCTAAAATTTTGGATTTTTTTTGTTCCTTTGATTGTTTGTGTTAATGTATATTTATATATATACATATATGTATATAAGAATTGCTCGTTTAAATATATAAGTTTTTTTATTGCTATGAATAGATGTTGTGTAATAAGAGCTTTAGTTAATGAGAGACAGTGAGAGAGAGAGGGAGGGAGAGAGAGAAATGACGTTATGGCGCTACGGCGAAGTAGGAAACACAGGCAGGTCGACCAACCCAATCTCAGCAGACATACCAGATTATGTCATAAATTATTATATGAATCTGTGAAACTCGGCCGCAACTTAACGGCGAGAAGTCTGAAAACGCCCCAGAGAATAGGTTCTGCGCCCGCACTGTTCATTGTTCACTTTGGTGAGCTCTGCAAATATTACGAACCGTTGTTATCGTTTGGTGTGTAATTCCAACAATAACACTACAAATTTACACCGCAATCTATCTTCTCAGAAGCAAGAAATGATTCTGTTGTTTTGTTCTGTTTCGAGTCGATGCTAAAATGACTAAACCGATTTTAATTAATTTTCACTGATTTTCACTTGTCACTTGGTAGAACACGATTCATAATAATAAATATTATTAAATTATTTCTCGACGATCGTTTCTGACAATAAGTCCATCCTCTGGAATATAAAAGATATACTCAATATATTTTATATTTCTGAGGGTGGACTTTGTCCGAAACGATCGTCGAGAAGTAATTTAATGATAATTTTTGTAGAGTTTTCAAGCGTTTTTATTTATTTGCGATTTTAATTGAATTTCACGGATAGTACATGTTCTTAGAAGTAAATATAAGAAAATGTTTAACCTACAATATTTAAATGAATCTTATTCAGTGTGTAATATTGTTGTATGAATTGTACAATGCTTTATGTTATGTAAACTACGAATACTGATATTGTAAACGGATGCAGGGGCATTCTGTGTTGAGGCAGATTAGAGTTCACATTGATTCTATCGCGGAACTGAAATATATTTTATTTAATAACTGAATTCTTGTTTGTTAACTGGTTTCATCATTTTATTTCTTACATAAACTAGGCTATATATTATTAGCAAAAAAGAAATGAATAGTGAACGAAAAATAAAAAGTTTAGTACTACTATAATCATCATCTTTTACTATTAAATCAATGCCAAATCAAATACCCTGTTACATAGCATTTTAATAGATTATGCAATGTTTTTCTTTGACAGATTAAATGTGTGACCATTGTTAAATTAAGAATCTTTTTTTTATTTTATAAAACTGAAAACAGTTCAAAATACGTCAAATACAATTCAACAGACCTAGTTCAAAAATAAAATAAAAAATATCAGTTTTCTTACAATAAAATTGTATTAAATTGTGTTTAATTTAAATTTTCTGAAACGTTTTGTTAACTAACATTTTATTCTCTAAAACTATATAATTCCAGATTGACAATCTTGTGCAATTTTGTTGCTAAATAAAACTTTCGAGGTACGTTTATTATTTTTTTTACGGTGGCACAAAAATATGTATATTTTCTTTGTTGATGCAATATATTTCTCAAATAATATTTTTATGCAAAGGACAACGTTTTCTAAAACATTTGCATACGTGAGCGATATTTGAATATATATTTAAATGAAAAGTTCTCCATTATATGTAAGGAATCATCTCTGAAGTTTTTCGCACTTACTTAGAAACAGCCTGTAGTAGACATTATTTTCATTCAAGTCAACTAACCGCTTTAAATTTGCTATTATTTTGAAACAAAGCCAGCCAGTGTAAGTTATTATAATAGTTGTTGAATCACTTTTCACGCTGTAAAAAGCGTTTAATGATAAACTTGTATAAATTACTTTCAACTTTAAATTAAAAATGTTGAATAAAATTATTCTGTACTTGTCTTATTAAAACACGTTCTTTCTTTTGTTTTTAGGTGAGTACAAAAACATGCATGGTGTATTGCAGTAGAACAACATTCAGTTCAGGTAGTACCTATTATATTTATGATAAAATACTATTTAATTATTTTTAAATAATATGTAGCAGTTTTTAAATGCAAACGTATAACCATCTTTTTAAACAGATAGCGCTTTAAGGAAGCTCGACAGATTTTGCTCATTTTTTTTCATAAGCTCAAAATAACGCTTTCTAAAAAACTCCGAAGGTTCAGAATTTTTGACCGTTTACAACGCGAGATAATTAATAACAAAGTTTACAATTTTCACGGTCAGCATGCAAACATTGCAAACTTCGTTATTAATTATCTCGCGTTCGAAACGGTCAAAAATTCTGAAAGTTCGGGATTTATTAGATAACGTTATTTTGAGCTATTGAAAAAAATGAGCAAAATCTGTCGAAAAGTGATTTTTATTTATTATACCACGCTAGAACTACCTTAAAACATTTTGTAAATTTTAAAGGAGAGCCAAAAAAAATTTTTTGGCCTATAGATATTCGATATTTTCCTGCTGTAATTTTGTTTAATAATATTATATTTATTACCCGTAAAATTATTACGGATTCTTCATTTTAGTGTAAAAGTGTCATACAGTACATATTTAGATAAGTATAAAATCTTGTTTAAAAAAACAAACGTTTTGCTACCAACTTCAACTAAAAATGCCTTTTATATTTAGAAACTTATGTTAATAACGTCACAGTCTTTCGATCAAACAAATCAAAATTAATTTTCACTATTTTTTTAATTTGAGCATAGCATGTCAACTAAAACTGAACCAGTAACCCTCAAAATAATCAAGAAAGAAATCAAATTTTAATTCAACGCGTGTCATATGCGTGTTTTTTTTTGAGTTACGAAATTGATTTCTCGAGCTACCGTCTCGACTAAAGACAAATTTCTCGAGAATTCTTGAGCAGAAACCCTAATTACGATAATAAAGTAAGAAAAAAGAAGAGCGAAACATGTTTTCGCATATGAAAGCAAATAAAGTGTTTTAATAATCGTTTCCTTGGCGTAGGTCTAATCCTTATTTCATATAAACTGCAGATTTAGCATAAATTACACGTCTGTTCTACCTAAGAGCTCACATTAGCCGTTAGGTGTTGGAAATTGGGACTTTAACACACATAGGACGCACTTTAATAGCACGGCACGACACTGAAAACAGCTGCTGCCCGTCCATTGTTAGCACTCTTAATTGTTACAAATCACTCTAGTGTTTTGTGCTGTTTTGTTTAGTAAATATTACCTAACTGAAAGTTGTATCTCAGCTTTAATAAATTGCAGTGTTTAAGTAATTCAAGCAGCTAGGATTAAATACATTACAGATTTAGTAGATTTTTGAGATGTTGAACAAAATGAAAAACTGTTATGAAAAATGTAGGTACCGTTTATTTTAATGAACGTCTATAATTTCTAACAATATCTCCAGCAATATTTAGGGACTCGAAAAAACATCAGGATCAGACAGATATCGTTGTATTTGATAGAAAAAGAAAACATGAAGTTGCAACAGCCAATAAACAAAAACCAACCACATATTGGTACTGTTCTGTATGGTTAAAATTAACAGCGCTGTTAAATTTCTGTTTCACTGTAACTTATGTGATGTTAAAGGAGGCGGGTGAAGATTGGCCTTTTTTCGCCCATCATAGACATAAAAATTCAAAGTATTAAAGCCATTTAATTATATTTATATAAAGTTTAGGTATTGACCTTTACATTTATCCTAAAATGGTAAGAAAAAAAATAGCAAGTCACGTAAAAAGGCCATCAAACTTGACATCTTTGTTGTATTTTTGCCATTTTTCTGTCTTTCGTTTAAAAAAAAACTGTTAAGCGCTAAGTGCACCACTATATTTTTAGTCTCTCAAATATTATAATGAATGGGCTTCTAAACTAGCATTAATTTGTTTTGGTGCATTGGGTGCTTAGCAGTTTTTAAAAAATGAAAGACAGAAAAAACATCTAAAATAGCAAAAATTCAATAAATATGCCAAGTTTAATATAGCCTTTTTTATGGCCTGTTATTTTTTTCCTATCATTTTAGGATAAATGTACCTAAACTCCACATAAATCTAATTGAATGGTTTTAATAAATACTTTGAATTTTCATGGCTATGATGGACGAAAAAAGGGCGATCCTTATCCAACTCCTCTGTTAAAAAGAGACAAAAAATTAACAACATAGTAAATTCTTACAAATGACTAAATAGAACGTCACAATACATCTTACTTACGTAATGTTAAAATCTTAAATAGTTAAATACAATATGGTATATTAAATATTATGGTAGAATAATTATAATAACATAACAAAATAGTTTTTTAAACTTGTTCTACCGTTTCATCTGATACCCATGTAGAGAGGGTAGGAAAGTAATCCGCCATTTTGTGGAGGTGGGCATAACCTCCACAAAATGGCGGATTACTTTAAGTTATTTCAGTTGCTTGAAGAAATATACAGAAATATACGAAACGTAGCGATTTTCACAATAGTCTGCTTTATTGTTTTGTCCACATTCCCGTTAAAAAATATTAACTATTAATTATTGGACGTGAACAATATGGAGACCTATTTATTAATTAACGGTATCTTTTGAAAATCGCGTCAGTATTGATACTAAAAATTTATTAAGGGTTGTTATAGACCAATTAAAATTATCTCTCAATAACTGTGTTGCTGAAGGCGAAAAGTTAATAATGAGAGCATGAAAGCGAGTATATCAATGTACAAACCATTGCATGATCGTGTTTTAATTAACTCGATTATTAATTATTGCGTTTTACGAATCGCGGTATTACGATCAAATGTCAGATTATATGGCTTTCAACATGAGTATACTGAATAATCAAAAAATTTGATTCAGAATTTTTTATGCGTTTGAAATCAAATAATTTTATTTTAGAAGCTATACTTCTTTTGACGCGTTGAGGGTAAAATTTTTTCAGGCAATAAAAATTACGCGTACACAACAAACGAAAATTCGACAGTATGAAGTTAGTCGCGCTAACGAAAATTCGACGGTATGAAGTTGGCCATAAGACAGCAATGACAGATGGACAAAATCAATGCACTTTCTGTCATCTGCAAACTATATAATATACTAGACGACTCCAAGCATTAGTCGTTTAAATGTCATCTAGCGGAATTCATATTATCGCATTTTTTATTACTCAATTAATCCAGAATTTTTTATGCGTTCGAAACCAGTATTTTCATTTTTGAAGTTATACTTATTTTGGCGCGTTGAGGGTTAGATTTTAGCAGGCGTAGACAGCCAACGAAAATTCAACGGTATGAAGTTGGCCATAAGACAGCAATGACGGGTGGACAAAATCAATGGACTTTCTGTCATCTGCAAACTATATAATATACTAGACGACTACAAGCAATAGTTGTTTAAATGTCATCTAGCGGAATTTATAATATCGCATTTTTGATTACACAATGAATTGATTATAAAGGTGTAATAACTATGTACGGTAAAATTTTGAAAGTGTTTTGAAATATTTGAGGTTCATTTTTTGTTAGTATTATATTATAGTTACTTTTTGGAGATTTTTTTAAATAAATTGTTTGCATGTATATTAAAAATTAGTTTTTAATTACTCTGAAGAAATATAATATAAAACGTGCGTACTTTTTATTTAAAGGAAGAAAATTTTCAAACAACACGAATTTTGAAGAGTAAATTCCCAATTTACCAGTCCTATAACATTCTGAACAAAATGGCATCGAAATTTGTCACGTCGGTTCACAACTATCGCGGAATATATACAAAAAACATTTTTTTAACATACGCATCGAATTTTGTAACCTCCTTTTTAGTCGGTTAAAAATGAAAACGTACACTATACATTTCTGAAGTATATCATGAAAATTATTTAGATTTGTAATTATTTTAAAGTTGTTTGATATCTTTATTTAAACTAAACTACAAAAGTCTTATTACAATTAATGCCTCTTTATGAATACACATAATTTTTAACTGTTAAATATATTGTGATATCAGATGTCTGTAAAGTGATAACAGTATAGCATTTTTAACATGAAATTGATAAAATGTTACATTCGATTTTTGAATTCAATGTTCATAGGTATTTTTTGAAATAAATGCATATATAAAAAGAGGAAGATAAAAACCATAGATATTGACCTCTTTGCCTTTTTTTATTATATTTGTTTAAGAATATCTGTTGACTTTTAATTCGCAATATTTTTTCCGTTCAAATATTTAAATATGCTTCAATGATCATTTCGTTACAATTTTGATATATTTTTATTATTTCACTTCAATGAATATTCATTTTCACGGAAAATTACTACAGATAATATTTAATCAAATCAAACTGAAATTGTAAATTTAACCAATTTAGTCAACACATTTCATGTTCTGTGTTTATTGATAGGTAACATAATTTATAAATAAATGAACTATAACATTTTATTTTTAAACTATACACTTCAAAATTTACACTATATATTTTTGGAGCAGACTGTACCACTAAAAATAACATTTTAATTGCCTTAATAGGCTTAATTATTTGACATAAATTGCGGAACCAGTATTATTGCAACGTCCATTTGTTGTGATTTGTTGTTCAAATTTACTATACAATAGAATACTCTTTCCTCGTAACATAAAGGTCGTAGGTTCGATCACGGCGTTATTACTTTTGGCATTCCAGCCCACTAGTGGGGAATGGTACTAATTTATTTTACAATATTTTTTCGTTTTGCGGTCTCCTGAATCCAAGAAACATATTTTTGGAAAAACTCTGCGTCCGTTTGTCTGTTAGTCCGTGAGCACGATACAGGTCAAACGGATGAACGGATTGAAACCAAATTTTGAGAGGATGTCTGGTATGCAAATATGAAGACCTCTATTGTTTTTGAGGACAATCGGCTCATGCGCAAAAGAAATATATGCTATAACGTTGTTTTTTCATATATAATAATATACTTTTCCACTATGTTTTATGTTCTATTTATTTTTCTAGGAAAGTTTTGTAACAACATTTTTTCTAAACTTTATAGTTTTGGAAATATTTTTGTTCTGTCGCCCAATTGGCTGGATTTTTTTTTGTTACAACTGTACCATTTTTATTTCTCTATAATGTGTAGTGTAAAATACATGTTTTCCTGTACGGCATCTATCATTTATAGATTTCACCATATATATCATGAAGTAGAACGCGTTAGCTGAATTAAAATTTCCCTTTTCTCAGTTTGTCTTGTCCACGTTCTGCAGCCTATAAAAAGTTTCAGGAGTTGTAAATAGACTAGCTATGTAATTAGACGAAATAGCGCTAATAAATGTAGGGTAAGTCGTTTTGCTTATAATAACAACTAGTGATTGAAAAATGTTAATACGTAAACAGTATAACAGCTACCGTTTGCTATAATTGTTAACATACATCCACTGTTACATTGCTACATTGGAAAAAAATATTTTCAGAAACTGTCACCGTCGGGGCTCAAAATAAATTTTCTAATATACAATTGTAACAATGAATATTTCTTAACAATTGTAGCAAACGATGGCTATTATACTCTTTATGAATGTAGTCTTACGAACTATAACGTATGACAATTTACTAATAAGTTAAGTAGCATTTTCCAAATTTAATTTCAGGTTATAAAATTTCAAATTCGGGACGCTTGGCTAGAGACTTTAAAATGCCTCTAAACGTAGTATCAATTAAATTGTCTTCGTTTAGAATTTTATAATGTAGTACTTCTAAACGGTCCGTTATACTGCTGGAAATCAAATTAGTTTTATAACTAAAAATCCATTGTCCTTATCTGTTGAGATAGAATACATAAAATCAGAAATGTTCTGGTAAAGTCGGAACATACTTTAGACGCCCTGTTTTATATAGAATTTTGTAGAGCTTGTAGAAATGTACCCCGAGGTGGGAAACATCTGATATTGACATGCTTAGTAGCTGCAACGAAATGCAGTGAAACTGATATAATATACGGTCTATATTAATTATTTTAAACATTGCTCAAGGCTCTTTCGTAACAATTTTATACAGTAATGTTGTGCGTTTAAAACTTTCCGTAAAATTATCTTACTTTTCTTAAAAATATTTTCTGTGTTGTTTTTGTTTCATCTCGATGAGACAACGACATCAGGACGAGATTGTGTAACAAATAAAATGATGGAAGCAATAAATAAACAAGAATTTGTTTATTAAATAAAATATATTTTAATTCGGAAATACATTCAATGTGAACTCTATTTTGTCTCAACACCGCATGCCCCTGCATTCATTTCTCCACAATATCAGTATACGCAGTTAACATAACATAAAGCATTGCACAATTCATAGAACAACATATCACACTGAATATTGTGGGTTAAATATTATAGACTCTAGAATATCTGCATTTAAATTGCATCATAATAGTATATTACACCACAAGAGTCGAAAGTTGAATATCCTACACTGCGCCATATGATGGCCGAGGCGACGTCGAGGGCATCATATGTCGCGCCGTGCAGGACTTTTAGCTTTCTGCTCGTTTGGTGTATACTATTTTACTTCATACCATGCCGAAAATATGCACTTTCACCAATATATAAAAAAACTATTTACTTTGAAGTGGGCAATGTTGAGGTTATATCCGCAATGACAGTTCACACATGCATCTTATAATGTTCATATAATAACGTACCTTTTACTGGCGTACACAGACATCTATGGGCGAACATGACAAACGCCATCAGTGCGCATGACAAAACTGTTTTGACCCGCCTATACAGACGATATGCGTTTAATTCCAACATGTGATAACAACAATGCAGAAATGGTATACTTTCTGATCTGAAATCGAATCAGAAAGTACGTACTTTCGGCATAGTATGAAGAAACGTATTTTAAAAACAGTAAGATAGCTATAGTTTGCTATAATTATTAAAAAATACACATTGTTGCAATGCTACTGCAATGCTACAAAAAATATTTTCAAACACTACCAGTGTTGGAACTCAAACCCGAATCTTTCTACTATTGCGGCGTGACTCACAATAGTGAGAGTTATCGAAGATAAAACTATTTCGAATCATGCCATAGAATACTTCCTTTATCTGGTCAAAGTTAATTATTTCGTCGGTTTTTAATCGATAAAATAATAAATCTAAATTACGTCTGGACAGTTTTGGCATTATGTGGCGAGGATAATGTGCATTATAATACAAAATGTGCAGCATAGTTCTGGTAAGTCCGATGTTTTGCTCATATAGAGAAGCAACACTAACACGTTCCATCGAACCACAAAGCGTCACAAATACGTTACGACAGACGGAATGTTATAACATCTGTTAGCTCTGTTACCCTGTTACATCACAGGCATGCAAGTGTATATGTTTCGTGAATTTTGCTCAATACTGCTCTCACACTGAACAAAATACACCACACAATAATGTCTTTAGCAGGGTTTCCGTTTAATATACTGATTAATTCAGTGGTTTTTGTGTTTGTTGAAATTTTAGATAATCAGTTTTTGATTTCATTTTGTCAAAAATGTTTGTTCTAACAACTGGCACAATTTTTTACTGGGCTGTGGTGAAGTCAAAAAATGTTTGCGTGCTGGCTTCTAGACTCTAAAGCTTAAACAGTTGAGCCGATTTTGATAAATGAAGTGGTAAAGGGTTCTTCTCAATGCCCCGAATTATACTGGATACGTACTATGTATGTAGGTTTGTTTTTTCATATAGGTATTCAGTATTATCCGGACGATTCAGAATAACCCTTTAACACTTCATTTATCAAAAGAAAGAGATTATACATCTAGAGTGCACTGAAATATTTAGAAAATTTTCGACTAGTGTAATTAGCAAATGAAAACAACTAAATTATTTGGATTTTCTAACTTTTGTGTATCCCATAACAACAACAAATTTTGTCACTTTAATTTGTAATATGTGCTAATGGCCTGAGTAGCCGAAGCACTTTTTTTTTGTTTAAATAAAAAAAAAAAATGATTATCTATGTTTTCAAAACAGTGATAACTATTTAGGAATGGTATGAGTTAGAATATTGAGTTGTAAATTTAAATCTAAATACGTATCAATTAAGAATAAGGTGACAATTTTTTAAATTTATTGTTAACGGATTAACTGAAATAAAAGTTTGCAATTTTTTTTTAAACAATCGTTTATTGAAATCGACAAAAACGGA
Source organism: Venustoraphidia nigricollis (assembly GCA_034508555.1). Lineage (NCBI taxonomy): Eukaryota > Metazoa > Arthropoda > Insecta > Raphidioptera > Raphidiidae > Venustoraphidia > Venustoraphidia nigricollis. The sequence continues at coordinate 2,759,673 of JAVRKA010000057.1, read as the reverse complement.
AAAAATACATGTGGAAACTTCTCGCCAAGCTAATTACAATGAACATAAATACGGCAGGCCTACTATTTACCATGGAAATATACATGCTAATTTTTAAATGATGTTTGTATCACTTTCCTTCAATATTTACAATCAAAATACAAACCAATGAGTTTGTTATAAAAAAGTAGGTGCGCGAATTATATGTATGCGCGTTTGATGTTCTAGTTGTTTAGCGTGATTAAAAACTCATTTTTTATATGCATGCAAATAATTTATTGAAATAATATCTTCAAAAAGTTTAAGATTAATACTTACAAAAAATTAACCTCAAATATTTAGATACACTTTCAAAATGTTATTTTGATTTTTATCATCACTTACGACTATTGGTTATAATCAAAGGCTACAGTCTAGTTACCTGGTATATTATTGTACAATTTCTCTTATAGTCAACTTCTTACTTTTAATTTTAATTTTCATTAGTGTGGTAGACTGTCAAATTTTCGTTAGATGTGCGCGCGCAGCTTCCGTTGCCGGCTAAAATTGTACTCTTAACGCGTCAAAAAGAGTATAACTTCTTAAACAATCAATGATTAATTGACAGTTTCCGACAATTTATTGGTAGAAAAAAGTTTGTGAATTACGTAAGCTTCAAATGTTTTGTGTGCTAAAATAAAATATATTTTGAGAGATGTAACCTTGTGCGTGTGTTCGGGGAATTCCGCACGACACATGTATATTCTCGGTGCACAGGGACTCTCCCAAAGCGCGATCTGCACGATCGCGCTTGCCAAAGTTTTGTGTTTCCAATGAAAGTAGGTTGAAACTAACTGATACAGCAAGAGATTATTAGGTATAACTCGTATGCATTTCGAAATCGTGTCTTGTCTCGCCATATTTTACGTTAATTTCAAAATATAAGGTGAACCGATAATATTGTTCCTAAGTATTAAAAATAGCGAGAAATTTTATTATAATATCTTATTTATTGTAGATTATAGACACTCGACAACTTAGACAATTAACGTCTAATTACATCAAGTTAAATTAACCGAAATAACAAATAAAATAAATAAAAAAACTTTTAAATCATCAACTGCACCAAAAACTAGAAAATAATCTTGGGCTTTTAACTGGCTAAAATAAAAATATGTGGCGTATTATAAATATGTCTTATGGAGGGCTTGGAAACACATTTTTCTAGATAATTCATTATTATTTAATTATACAATCGTTATACAGATTTTTAAGCGCATCACATTAAAAGTCCTAGATTATTTTCTAGTTTCTGGTACAGCTGATAATTTAAATAAAACCGTTTAACTTAAAAGGTCCTTTACCTATTTTATTTTTAAGTTTTTAGTGTAACCAAGTCGGTCAGTTAGTTATCATAATATTGTATTGTCATCGGAACTCTACATGTGTTCAATATTTCAACTCAATCGATTAACAGGAAGTATAAAAGTATAAAACTAAAAACTTAAAAAAAAAATATTAACCTCCTTCAAAAAAATCACTAAAAAGATGAAAATAATGAAATTTTGAGGTCGGAGCTAATTTCATTACAAAAACTTTTAATTACATATCTACTTTTATTAAATAGACGCCGACCTCAAAATTTCATGTGATTTTTTTTGTAATGAAATTAGCTCCGACCTCAAAATTTCATTATTTTCATCTTTTTAATAATTTGTTTGGAGGAGGTTAATATTTTTTTTTTTATTTTTTTATTTTTTACTTTTTAGTGGTGGATTTGATTTTGCACATTTTTGAAGATTTCCCTCGATTTCTCCAGGGTTCCATCATCAGACCCTGACCTGATGACCATGGGACCACCTAAGATGTATACCCTTTCAAACAAAAAAAGAATTTTCCAAATCGGTTCAGGCGTCTTCGAGTAATCGGGGAACATACATAAAAAAAAAAGATTCCGACGAATTGAGAACCTCCTCCTTTTTTTTGAAGTCGGTTAAAAAGCTATCGCAAGATAAACAAAGATAGTTATAAGCAAATATAATTTGAAAATATTAACTGGTACAAGCTTTGTATAACCTTAAAAATTAAAAATATTAATAGTCGCGTGCTATATAATAATGATATGGGTTTTCAGTCTTAAAAAAGCTAAATAATAACGAAACAAAAATGGTAACTAATTACAATTACTTTCAGAAACGTTTACTAGAGTGTGAAAGAATAGGCCCCTATATTTCTGTATTTAAATGGTTGACTGTCAAATGAAGCCGTATTTCATGATATTCAAATATATAATAACGTATCCATATTAATCCGAACCAAGTCTCTGGAAGTTGAATATTATGTTCTCGTATGAAGATTAACACGATCACTGCATTATGCATATACGCCAATGAACTGGGCTGCAATTCGCTACAAAGTCTGTACGATCGAGCAATAGAAGTCTTATATTCCAAAGGTGCAAGATTAGATTTTAGATCAATTAAAACTTTACATATTAACATAGAAAAAAGTGAATGTCTGTACTTATGTACACGCGTTTGAAGTTATACTTCTTTGGCGTCATTAAAAACTGTTTTGTAATATACAAGGAATCCAATTATTGAAATAAAATCTCCAAAAAATTTAAGAAGTAATACATACAAAATATAACCCCAAATATTTTAAAACACTGAAAATTTTATTATGGTTTTTACATTCATATTCAATCCATCGAGTAATCAAAAATATGTTATTATTAATTCCGCTGAATGACACTTAAAACGAATATTGGTTGTAATCAAATATTATAATCGTCTAGTATATTATTTAGTTTTCAGATGACAGGAAGTGCATTGATTTTATCCATCTGTCATTTCAGTCTGGATCTCTTAAAACCAACTTCATACTGTCGAATTTACGTTTGCTCTGCACGGTCAGCTTCATACTGTCGACTTTTCGTTAACTTTGCGCGCGCAGCTTCAGTTGCATGCCAACATTTTACTTGCAAAGTATAACTTCAATAATATAAATGAATTTTGAGATGATAAAATATAAATAATCTCTTTTTTTTCTAAACAGATATTGAGTTAAAAATGTCTAAAAAGTTTCACGGTAATCAATTTTTATCTATCTAATGAAGATGGCCTTTGCGTGGTTGATATAAATGGTCTTCAGCATATAGTAGTGTTGATCCAATAGAATGTCACGGTGAAGGTAAACTTTACCAATCTTACGCTAGTGGTCAATATTAGAGATGGGAAAAACAGGTCTTTTTAGTGATCTACATCTTTTCATCTGGATCCCGTATGTGAGCCGATCCCCTGAACCGGTTCAAAAATCTGCAATCTGCCACTGAGTTACCTAGTTCAGTCAATCATATCACGACCTGTATAAAATCAAGAATGCATAGCCAAACATGTGATGCATGAGTCATTTGAGCTGACAGATGCATCAAAGTAAGAACTGATACGTAAGTGTCGACGTCGGCTCTTTAAACCGGTTCAGATTTGAATTACCCAACTCTAGTCAATATTTCGAAAAATTTATTTTCATCTTCAGGGCCTTAAGCTGGTTAAATGGTGTTATACTATTAGAACAATTTACCACCATTTGACCAGCTTAAAGCCCTGAAGATGAAAAACAAAATTGCGAAACGTTGGTCACTAACGTAACATTGGTAAAGCGTATGTCTTGATCCTCAACCAAACCTTCCTTCACCGTGATATAAACGGTCTTCCAGCTGACGTCATTCATAAACGCAGCCACCTCTGTATCTAATAACCTCGGCTACAGCCATGCTTTTTATGTACTGTACGGAAGGTATTGAAGTTAAATCGCACACTGCTCTCTACGTCTTTGCCTGTCTCCTTTCTGTTCTATTTGCATTCAAAATTACTGTTAACCTTGGTTTAGAACAACTTGCGGTTGTCGTTGAACGCATATTTCATCAGCAAGTTTCAAATTTCCAACTTTACAAATTGTATTTCAACTTGTATTGAGGTATTGAGTAGTAGCAATATTGGCTTTTCGTTGTCATGCCTGCCATTTTGTAATTTGGCCTGATTTTTAGACACTTATTTTAAAAATATATCTCTTCTAACTCCTTACATATTATAAAAAACCCGGGTCGCAGTGCCAAAACCCTGCCGACAATATAGTGTATTTGCTTATACAGGCAGTGTGACTGTATTATGCGAACTTTAGTTGATTTCTGGGCAAAATAAAAAATTAGACTTCTAAATGCACCCCTTAAATAACATTTTTTTTTCTTAATTGCAATATTATTATCAATCGAACCTCTATACTAAATTATATACACCTTTCAGTAAATAATTCATTATCTGCAAACTAGTTTTTTCATAAAATTTGTAAATCCGGTCCTGTCGGGCTGGTTTTATCAAAATTTTAGGGATACTTTTTTATTACTACCAGAGGGTTAAATTTCAATTTTGAAACGATTCTGAGAATTTATTCGGTATTTTGGGGCCCAAAAACATTTTTCAACCCCTAAAAACTACCCTTAAAATGGCCCGATTACGCCCATTTTAAGTAGGCTTCTTGCGGTGATGGATTTCAAGACGTGGACCAAATTTCGTTAAAATCAATTAACTCCTTCGAAAGTTATTGCCCGCACACATATATACATATATATATATATATATATATATATATATATATATATATAAACATTTTTAAAAATGGTGCCAATGTGTTTAGGAGGTTATGAAACGTCGAGAAATTTTGGTCCGACCCCTAGGTCCCGCCATCCGGACCGACGCCAATAGTGTATGTTGCCATATGGCAAATACACTAATTAAAGTTCCCCGCCGCGCTGAGTTTGTGTTCGTCTTGGTTAATTTCAGAAACTACTGTACGAATTTTCATACGGTTTTCACCAATAGAAAGAGGAATTCTCTAGGAAGGTTATGGACAATAATTTATGCACATTTTGCCGAAAATAAGCTACCGGTATGATCATATTTGTGAATGAAGTCGGAAAAAATCGTTCCTTCTGAGAGCTTCCGTGACGTGCGCTGCGTAAATAGTTAAAATTACTCGAAAATAATATATGGTGGAACAGTTTCTCTTAAAAAGTTCTAAAAAGGGCTCCGATAACATATATCTATCGTTTAAGGTTGATTTTTTTATGGTTTTCAAATTTGTTCTCAAAGAATGCTTTATTTGCGAAGGTGTTTTACCGACATAGTACAATAATCCTTATTTAAATAATTATGTTAGTGTTCTTAAGTATTTAATTTAGACCAAAATTGCCCTTTACATCATTTAATTTAGATGAATATCTTAAGAAATATCACAGAATATAGAACTACTTATCTATATATTTAATTGCATTCGGGCGAAGCGGGAGCGAGCCGCTAATCTATATATAAAATTTGAGACAAAAAGCGTTTTTTTTTTGTCCGGAAACTCTTAACGACTTCTACTTGATCATTTTTGAATTTTTTTAATTAATCGTCTAACTTCTTGCCAGCTTTACCTTTTAGGCCATCATCGTCGACTGTACATCGCTAGAAACTTTTGCACCCAAAAGTCGATTTTAATTTGTTGTAGATTATTGACTAAGGTCATTAGCGTCTGTTTAAATTAAATTAAGTTAAACATCACAAAACGGAAGTGTCACACCAACCTGCTCTCTCTGAAAGCCGACCATTATCTATAAGTGAAGGCTCCAAATATTTTATTTTGGAAAATAAATTATATACTAATATCCTAATATCTAAATTCATACATGGTAAAATGATTTGCTCAGCTTATTCTAACACATGTGGTCGACTATGCATTGTTTCAGAAGCGAACTGCGCCAACCAAGTAACGTTCTAAACCTGAGCATATGTATTATTACTCGTACTTTGTTGGTCGTGGATGTTTTACGAAATAATGGGAGTGCAATCATAGATTATATTTAATAACAGAAGTTCAATTTACATTTAAAAAGATTTATGTTTGCTTTATAGTATTGAACGAAATCGTGACTTCATTAATAGTATTTAAAACAAAGATTCCCAACAAAAACGGTACCCCCCCCCCTCGTGGAAATCTGGAGCTTACTATGAGGGCTTTATAATTTTAAATAAATAAATAGAGAGATTAATTAGGCACAGATAATATGCAACAATATTTCATACAACAATATGTCATATAAAATAACTATTGTGGACTACGAGGCGTTCGAATTTTTTTTTCTTTTAAAGTGGCCGTTGGTCCAGAAATGGTTGGGAGTCTCTGCTCTAAATCAAACTGCAGTTTTATAAATAATATGTGCGTACATAATTGGGTATGTGAATTGTATGAGAAAGGGTATAAAAAACTGAAAATTCTAATTACAAAATCTTTTTATTACATATTGAAATATAATTAAATTATCTTTAAGCAGGAAAAGCATATTAAACTATGCAGACGTTTGAACGGTTCAAAATCCGCCATTTTCGTAAATGACGTCAAAAGGCTCCGATGCTGTGTATCCATAGCTGCATAATACATAATGCCTTGCTTTAACTATGCAAATCTGTATCTGTTATTATTACTAATTTTATGAAAAATCAGTAACTGGATACCGTATTTACTTTGATAAGTCAGTACGATGTACCTTACTTAACGTTTTTGTTGCTTGTATGTAGACTGCAAACATATGACGTCACGCCTTGTTCGATAGGTGGTCAATTTTTAATTAACTATAACTATTTTATTTATTGACATTTTTAGGAACGAGAAAATGCGAGTAAATTATTTTTTCGCTAGTAATCTGTTTCAATAATTAGTGAAAATTAGACAATAGTCAATTGTCAACTAGAAGACCTTGTGAAAAGTTAATTTTGACTTAAATAGGAATATTGAAATGACAAAATAAATACAATTTTGATTACGCATCTTGCCACGTGCATAAAAAATGCTAAGCCAATTTCCAGACATAATATAAATATAATTTTAAACACATATCTTTTAAATCAAAGTAAATATTTTGACCCTACTTTTCCCTAGGCAACGTAACAAGAAATTAAATTAATATTAAATTAAATTTTGTATTACAATGAAAAGGTCTTTAATTATGCCATGTTTACGTTATGAAGTTGTTGTTATTATTTCTTGCTAACATTTTTACTTATTATATTCGTAAATGTGACTTTTGCTTTAGTAATAAATAGCCGGTGTGTTTAAAAAGAAAATAAATAGTTTTTACTCTGCGGAGCAAAAGTTTTATAAAAGTTAGTAAAATATTATTTGAAATCAATGTTTATTTAAATTCACATTTTGCAAATAAAATATTGATTGCAATTATCAATGGCGTTATCAATTTCAACAGAACACTGTTCTATCTAATTACAAGAGAAATCTGAACACGGAACAGTTCAATTAAATAATAAATTGTTAATTTTATTTGCGCATAAAGTATACAGCACACAGATTTTCTGTCTAACAAAAAATCAACATAAATGTATATTCCACAATTTTGTCAAACGAATATAATCGCCAAAATATTATTAAACATAAGTTTAAACATCGTTTGATTTGCGATTGCTGTGGTTCAATTTTATTAAAATGTCGCTGGAATTTTTTTTGAATAATGATTTAATGACGTAAATAAACAGCTTTTGCACTCCCGACGTATAAATTTAATATAAAATGTAAATAGTTTGTTGTGTGAAGTTCAAAGGGCTAAATAAATATGTGTCTTAACACTGGAAAAAATTCCATCTTCGATTCAGCTTTAGCTCTCGTTACAATGAAGATTCGTAATTAAACTTGCGCTCGTGTGATGCGAAAAAATATGTTTTAAATGTGATAAAAGTTTAATGTTTAGAGATAGCACTGTAGAATAATGATCTCAGCCACCGAGAAATCACCTTCTCGGTGGCTGACTTACCATTCGGATGTGAGTCGTTCCGACTGTGAAATTAATATTGCTTGTGTCAACAATAGATGTATTGCAAAAGCCATAGAAAACTAAAGCTATTCATTTGTATTATTTATATATAATATAATCTCAGGAAGTTCTAAACCAATTTAAAAAAAAACCCGGGTCGCAGTGCCAAAACCCTGCCGACAATATAGTGTATTTGCTTATACAGGCAGTGTGGCTTTATTTTGCGAGCTTAAGTTGGTTTTTGGGCAAAATAAAAAATTTTACTCCTTAAAATAACATTTTTCCTCTTAATTGCAATATTATTATAAATCGAACCTCTATACCAAATTATATACAACTTTCAGTAAATAATTCACTATTTGTAAACTAGTGTTTTCATAAAATTTATAAGTCCGGTCCTGTCGGGCCGATTTTATTTAAATTTTAGAGACACCTTTTAATTACTACTAAAGGGTTAAAAGTCAATTTTGAAACGATTCTGAGAATTTTTTCGGTATTTTGGGGCCCAAAAACATTTTTCAACCCCTAAAAACTACCCTTAAAATGTCCCGATTACGCCCATTTTAAATAGACTTCTTGCGGTAATGGATTTCAACACGTGGACCAAATTTCATTAAAATCAATTAACTCTTTCGAAAGTTATTGCCCGCACATATATATATATATATATATATATATATATATATATATATATATATATATATATATACGTATATAAATATATATATATATACATATATACATATATATATAAACATTTTCAAAAATGGTGCCAAAGTGTTTAGGAGGTTATGAAACGTCGAGAAATTTTAGTCCGACCCCTAGGTCCCGCCATCCGACCAACGCCAATAGTGTATGTTGCCTTATGGCAAATACACTAACAATGTAACTATCTTCACTGTGTCAGACCTCGGACGCGAATTCTGCGTGGTGCGTTGCTTAACTTATACCCCCACCACAAATTCCGCTGCCAGGGAGCGCGTTGCTGGCGATTGGAGCGCCGCGCGGCGGCAAGTTTCATAACTGTACGGACAAACCTTGTAGACGCAAGTGGCTTTTGGTTCTTTTAGCTCTTAGGACATTTTAGTAAAAACCTATTTCAATGCCCGGTAGAAATTATGAATGTGATAGGCGGGGCTGCCGGTACTGTCTCGTCATACAAATGATATTTGCGCTGATAGAATGACAGCGGACGTTGACAGTTATAATCAAAATGTTTTATGATTTATTGACCTTTCCGATAAAACACAATCACACATGAGAGAGACACAAAAAGTTCAGACAAGCGAATTTATATTATGAGTGAATCTACATTCACAAAATAAACTCGCCTGCTTTGTATATTTAACGGTAACAATATACAAATCAAACAACCAAAATTTGAACAACAAAGTTAAGAATACAATAAGTTTTTTATTTAATCACGGGAAATTGGACAATTGAATTTTAATATAGATAAACTAAATTAAAAAATTTTGCGACGTTTCGTTAATTTCTTTTAACTTCTTCGGGCAAAACTGAAATGATAAAAAATACAAATTAGTTAATGAAATAATTATAATTTTTTTTTTTTTTTTTTTTTCAGTTTTGCCCGAAGAAGTTAAAAGAAATTAACGAAACGTCGCAAAATTTTTTAATTTAGTTTATCTATATTAATAATTCAATTGTCCAATTTCCCGTGATTAAATAAAAAACTTATTAATTATAATGGACGTGAACAATATTGAGAGTTAAGAATACATTTTTAATAATTAGTATTCTAGCAGGATAGCTTGAGAAAAATGTTTGTTAGAGTGAGAATCAGTAATAAATTACTTTACGTAAAATTTAAAAATTGAATTCTACATAACGTTTTATAAATGATACGTTGTTTACAATAAAACTCGCGAGTAAAAAATCGTAGCTTTCAGTAGGGTGTCAATCCAAGCGTGCTAACGTCGTTTTGATTCGGAAGAAATTTTATCAAAATTGGTCCAGTCGGTTTTTTCTGTTTAAACAAAAACTGCAAAAAGTGATTTAGCTTTTGTTAAGTTGCTAATCGAAGTTTTATTAAAATTGGTTCAGCCGTTTTGTAATTTAAACAAAAATACTGCAAAACACGAACTGTCGCGAAAAAAATTGATTTCGAATTCGAAGCGAAGCGTATAAACGTCCGAAATACATTTTATCAAAATCGGTCCAACCGTTTTATTTTTGTTTTAACAAAATGACTGCAAAAAGCGAATGTTAAAATTTCTTTAAAAAACAACTTGTCGGATCTAATTTGTTCTGGTGGAAAAACAAATTATTTTCTTTTAATTATAAGTTCTCACTTTTAAGTGTTATTATTAGTGTATTTGCCATATGGCAACATACACTATTGGCGTCGGTCGGATGGCGGGACCTAGGGGTCGGACCAAAATTTCTCGACGTTTCATAACCTCCTAAACACTTTGGCACCATTTTTAAAAATGTTTATATATATATGTATATATATATATATATATATATTTATATATATATATATATATATATATATATATGTGTACGCGCAATAACTTTCGAAAGAGTTAATTGATTTCAACGAAATTTGGACCACGTGTTGAAATCCATCACCGCAAGAAGCCTATTTAAAATGGGCCTAATCGGGCTTTTTTAAGGGTAGTTTTTAGGGGTTGAAAAATGTTTTTGGGCCTCAAAATACCGAAAAAATTCTCCGAATCGTTTCAAAATTGAAATTTAACCCTTTGGTAGTAATTTTAAAGTGTCCCCAAAATTTTAATAAAATCGGCCCGACAGGACCGGATTTACAAATTTTATGAAAACACTAGTTTGCAGATAGTGACTTATTTATTGAAGGGTGTATTTAATTCAATGTAGACGTTAGATTGATAATAATATTACAATTAAGAAAAAAAATTTTATTTTAAGGGGTGTATTAAGGGGTTAAATTTTTTATTTTGCCCAAAAACAAACTTAATTTCACATAATAAAAGTATAAAATCACACGGCCCTATACAAGCAAATACACTATATTGTCGGCAGGGTTTTGGCACTGCGACCCGGGTTTTTGTTACTAACATTCTTGTGAACCTTAGACCGGGCTGTTTTTATATTATAATTATTGCGGACTGTTCCATTAGTCGTTAGTTTATTAAAAAAATTATTGATTGTAACTTTGCAGTTGATATCCTGCACTCACATAGTAAAACTACAGTTCGCATTATAAATACGTTTTCTATAACGCTTCTAGTTTAGATTCAGAATTTCGAGCGTTGTATTACTAAATAACTTTATGTAAAATTATGATGTAAATATTCATGACCACCGACTTACGCTAAAGTGCAAATCCTACTATCTGGCAAAGAACTCCCCAAGGTAGTCTTTAGCTTACAAGTTACAACTTCCATAGTGACCAGCCGCACTGAAGGGTCAAATTTCATTTTGTTATTTTCCTAAAATATGTATTATTTGATAATTTATGAATCTTCATAGGAAAAAAATCGTCGAAATAACAGTTACATCTCAGTTTAATTTTCAATAATAATAATAATATTTTTAGTGTATTTGCCATAAGGCAACATACACTATTGGCGTCGGTCGGATGGCGGGACCTAGGGGTCGGACCAAAATTTCTCGACGTTTCATAACCTCCTAAACACTTTGGCACCATTTTTAAAAATGTTTATATATATATGTATATATATATATATATATATATATATATATATATATATATATATATATATATATATATATTTATATACGTATATATATATATATATATGTGTACGCGCGATAACTTTCGAAAGAGTTAATTGATTTCAACGAAATTTGGGCCACGTGTTGAAATCCATCACCGCAAAAAGCCTATTTAAAATGGGCCTAATCGGGCTATTTTAAGGGCAGTTTTTAGGGGTTGAAAACTGTTTTTGGGCCCAAAAATACCGAAAAAATTCTCCGAATCGTTTCAAAATTTAAATTTAACCCTTTGGTAGTGATTAAAAAGTGTCCCCACAATTTTAATAAAATCGGCCCGACAGGACCGGATTTACAAATTTTATGAAAACACTAGTTTGCAGATAGTGACTTATTTATTGAAGGGTGTATTTAATTCGGTGTAGACGTTAGATTGATAATAATATTACAATTAAGAAAAAAATGTTATTTTAAGGGGTGTATTAAGGGGTTAAATTTTTTATTTTGCCCAAAAACAAACTTAATTTCACATAATAAAAGTATAAAACCACACGGCCCTATACAAGCAAATACACTATATTGTCGGCAGGGTTTTGGCACTGCGACCCGGGTTTTTTTGAAGTTATACTTCTTTTGGCATGTTGAGAGAAAAATTGTAGCAGGCAACGGAAGTTGCACGCGCAGAGCTAACGAAAATTCGGCAGTATGAAGTTGATCGCGCCAACGAAAACTCGACACTGAGAAGTTGGTCGCGCTTACGAAAATTCGACAGCACAAAGTTGGCTGCGCTAATAAAAATTCGACAGTATGAAGCTGGCCATAACAGGCTTAGACTGAAATCAATCCACTTTCTGCCATTTAGAAACTATATAATATACAAGATGACTAGAATCTTTGACTACAACCAATAATCGTTTTAAGTATTGTAATTTTGATTACTCAAAATGATTAGATCAAAATAAAATTTTGAAAGTGTTTTCAAATATGGTGGGAGTGAAAGTACAAATGGTGGGAGTACGAGTATACAACGAAACAGAATTTGATATTTATATTATAAGATATATTTTATTTCTACAAAGCTGCAGAACGCTATATAATTGTTATAAATATTCATTGTTACAATGCTATATTAGAGAAAAATATTTTTTATCCACCAACACCGTCGGAATCTTTCCACTTTCGTGGCGGAATGAGTTATGAGCTCTCGCATGTAGTGAATTTAATGTTACAATTTGCTTTATTATGATGAATTGTTTGTTTAGATATCGCACCGTAGAGTAATTGATAACTCATTCCGCCGCGAAAGTGGAAAGATTCGGGTTTAAGTCCCGACGGTGTTGGTGGATAAAAAATATTTTTTTCGAATTTAGCATTGTAACAATGAATGTTTATAACAATTGATATTTATAATAATTGAAGGCAAGGCACTTGATTTGAGATCAAGGAAATTTTTAAATATGAACTTAATTTTCAGTGAACATATAACGTGCCATTATTCATTTTACTCAGAATTTCAAGCTCTAAAACATTCGTTTCAGATGGCTTTGGTTGTTTTTAATTGAAAACACGTATTTACTGAGATTACGCAGCGGCTAAAGCTTACTTAGCAGGTAAGAAAAAACTTAGTAGGTTCATTTTAAACCTAAACTGGAGGGATTAAAACCATTTGCAGGTGTCCCCTAAATAATTTCTAAATAGGCTTGTTTTCATTCCCCGATCACTGGCCTACAAATGAAACTTTGCTAAATAAAAACGTCGTTGGCATACTTATTATTGAAGTACCCACCTCAGTAATTATGAAATGCTTACAAAATATATGAATAGTTTTGTTTTTATGTTAACTAGAGTTATAAAGTTTGAGAGGCTAGTAAAGATGAGTCGATAACGAAGTTATTAATTAAAAAAAATAAGTTGCTTTAATTAAAAACGGTCTTAACGTGAACTGCAAAAATTTGAAGTTTCAAAATGCATAAAATATTATTGTATGTAGTTAAGAGTTGTAAGTATATTGGTGTTGAGGCGTTTCACGCGTCTACATGGGTTTTATACTACGCTAATTATGAACCAGCGCAACCAACCTACTTTGTATAACGTGTTAAAGTGCGCCAATTCGTTTCCGTATAACGGACGTTATAACTTCATAACGACGAATTCAACGACCAACGGTAACTTACTATCACTGCTTGACTTACATTGGTTTCGAAAATGCACCACAGAAAATCTTCATGAAACAGCAAACAAACTTTTAAACAGCTAGATTTCTGAAAGCATTATGTAAGAACTAATATAAGCACTTACTTTAAACAAATAACTGAATTATAAATAGTTCGTACTGAATTGTTTTCTCAAAATGTAATCATAAGATTACTTTTTTGAATGTTATTAATAACTGTTGGAGAAGGTTTGGACTAAAATCCGTGACAAACAATCAATTCAGAAGCAATACTGAGTTTAAAATTGCATTTATTTACTGACGTTTTGGTACACTTCGTACCATCTTTAGAGTTTCAAATGCTGTCAAATCATATCAATATTTTGTCAAATAAAAATAAAGATGGTGTGTAGGCTTCACTAATATACAGAATTTATTGGACAAAATACAGATATGATTTGGCAGCAATTGAAAGTTTGAAGATGGTACGAAGTGTACCGAAACGTCAGTAAACAAATTCAATTTTAAACTCAGTATTGCTTCTCAATTGATCCTTTGCCACGGATTTTTATCCAAAGCTTCTCCAACATTCATCAAGGATGACAATCACTCCAATTAATCGTTTAATAAGAACCAACCTAGTTATTAATAACAACTTTCAATTTTCCTCGTAGCTAAGTAACGCAATTTAAAAAATATTACATTATTTAGAGAGAGGGTTAATGTAATAATGCTTGCTGCATTTGTATTAAAAACTGATTTGACAATGATCCTAGATTGAGATTATATAATTGGAATTTTTATATATACTGGAGCAGTCTAGGATCGTTGTGAAACCACATGTTATATGTAGAACATTCGATTGTACTCACAGAAAAACAAATAATCAAATAATTGATCTACATAGAAGAAGATAGCTTTTCAAGCTAAGTTTCGAGCAATAGTCATAGAAAAATATTATTTTGAAGTGAAAATTGTAGAAAACACTATATTATGTGCATACGTCATTTAGAACGTACATATCTCTTTTTAATCTTATAACAAAAATATTTTTTTTAAATTTATTGACAATAAACTTCTGGAAGAGCAGCTAAGATATTAATTACACTTTTTTCTGGCAGATTGTTTCTTATAACACTTTTTTTAATGTAAATTTTGGACTAGGTAGAAGATCAACGCAAGTTGAACTGTGTCCTCTGTATGTTTTTTTTTTTTGTACAATAAATATTTATCATTATTATTATTACTTTGACAGCTGATCAAGGAGTCTTCGAAATAGTTGAAAGTGAAGTCTTGCATCACTTTCATGATAAACAACTTTTAATTTAATTCCAGTAAAAATTCAGGGGGGGGGGTGTAATATTATTTACATTTGAAAAAAATCTATTATAGTTTTTTTTTTCAATTTTAAAAGCATTGACATTTGCATTTTCAATTATACAGCGAAGTTGAAAATAATTTGTACTTTTAATGTTACTTTGATGATGTAAATAAAAATATTAAATACTTCAAAGAATTTTTCTATGGTTATGAGCAATTGGAATTAATTACTTTTTTGTTGAACCGTGTCTATTTGTTCATTGAAAGATACTAATTGTTTATAATATTATATGAAATTATTCTAACATAATATATATGTAAACCATAAACGCGTTTTAACTAGTCAAAACTAGTTTTCAATTCTTTCGTCAATACTAGTTTTAACCAGTCAAAACTAGACTTGTCTGATAGAACTTAGTTAAAACTAGCAGACCCTAACGTTTCTCGTAGAAGGGTGTTGATACGATGTCGTTTTTTTTGTGGGGTGAAAAGTGGAGGGATGCTTCGTGGAGTTCTTTAAAAAATAGTCTCAGGGTGTGTTGGTAATTTTAGACAGTCATTGGTTTTAGTATATTCTAGTTGTAACTAGTACGATCCAGAAATACCTGAAAGATTTTTAGTTAATTATAGAATTTACTAAAAGACTAGTTTTGACTAGTTAAAACAGGTATTGACGAAAGGTCAATGTTTCAACTAATTTCGACCAGTTAGATTGTATTTTAACTAATTTCGAGTTTTAACAGTAACATGTCTAAATATGAATTATAATTTAAATTATTATTAAATATATACTAGTTGTAACTAGTATGACCTAGAATTAAATGAAAAATGTTTAGTTAATTCTAGAATTTACTACAAAACTAGTTTTGACTAGTTAAGAGTAGTATTAACGAAAGGTTAATATTTCAACTAGTTTTGATTAATTAGATCGTATTGTAACTAATTTTGAGTTTTAACGGTAACATATACAAATATGGGTTATAATTTAAGTTATTATTAAAATATGGAAATCGTTGTACAGGATACCCTTTACATTTTCGAACTTCAATAAACCAATGCCTGCAGGAGTTGCCAATATTGAATTATGACTTTCCGTATTAAACCGGCTCGTGGTTATGCATGGTTAGGACAGTCACGCTTGCCACAATCATAACCTTTTCAAACCGCTACACAGCTAGGAGAAACAGACGTATCATATAGCTTCCATACATATATATAATACATAAGTTGTGGCTCGCTTCGGCTTGTTATATAATGGCTGTTCTCTTAATGATGCCAATTTGCAAGCCTAACTTTTACGAGTCTATTAACCGCTATGTACTTTATATCATGGCAGCAGGGCTACCAACTTCGTGACATGCATTCGAACAACTCTCTCACAGAATCCGCTCAGAAGCAACTCATTCTATTTACATAATAACCTGCAAAGATACATTCGTGCAAAGAAAAGGTATAATGTGATTTTATTAAAATCACTTCATAAAGCTCATATAACACAAGAAACACTATGTCTGTACAAAAAGTGCTGTCATCTGGGATCAAATCAGTGCTGTTATGCCGCTAAAGCCTTGGTTTCCTTAAATAGCGGTAACGTAATATCGTGGCCGTGATATGATAGTGAATGATGTAACAAAAAACGTGTGCCTAGAAATAAAAATGATGAAACCAATAAATAAATTTTCGTTTAGGTTTTCCTGTAAACTATGGGTGACACTCGACGTGCTCTGTTTTTTCAAAATTTAAGGCTCAGTATTTTCGGAGATAAGGGAGGGAATGGTCAACTTCTTAAATAACTTTTAAACTATTTATTTTAAGATTTAAAAAAATATATATTTGACACCCTTACTGCAAGACATTTTATTTGATATGGCATACGGTACAGTTTGCAATTTTTTTTTAATTTCCTAATTTGCCTCCCCAAAAAAGATTCCAAGCTCAAAACTCATTTATTTACGGTATACATTGACTTTTGGGTCATCGACTTACATATGTGTACCAAATTTCAATCAGTCTAGTAGTTTCGAACCAAACTGGCTGTGACAGACGGACGGACAAACACGGGAGTGTTCCTACCAGGGCTCTGTTTTTTTCTTTTGAGATACGGAACCCAAAAATCCATTTACTTACAAAACAAATTTCACTTTTTAATAGAAATTAAGTTATTTGTTTGCTTACAGTCAAAGCCCACTAAGTGCACAGCTCGAAACCGAGGCCCATCCTTTAAGTGCACACTTCCCCTACGATCTTTTTCATCCCCACTCTTCTAACTCCTATAGCTATCTTTATTCAATCAGATGCTATAAACAATATCTCTAAAACTCTATGAATATGATGGAAATGGAAAGTTTGAAAATAGCGCGCTTACGGTCGCACGTGATTGGTCGCAGATTATTCGAAGTGGGGGCTGGGGAACGTGCACTTAGAGGGCGAGTTCGTGTGCAGTAAGAGAGCGTGTGCATTTAGAGAGCGTGCACTTAGAGGGCTTTGACTGTATTTCATACACAAAAACTTACAATTTTTTTTGCGACCGGACAATTTTTTTATACGACCCGGTACCGGGTCGCGACCTACACTTTGAGAAACGTTGGTATAGAAGATAAGAAATATTAACGTTGTTCTTTTTTACAACCATATTAGGAACGCCACTGCTTATGCATAAAGCTTTTACTAATCCTATTGACAAAAGTTATATGTTATATCTTTTTCAGTGCTAGTTTTATCACATTAATGATGTTTGTTTTACAGTTAAACATAATAATAATTTCTCTGTTTAGAACCTGAACTCAAAACAAAGTTTCTTTATAATATTAGACATTTTCGGTGTATTTTATATTAAAACAGAAGTTTGTTACAAATTTATGCGCTAAAATATATTCATTTATACTTTCTACTAGACATTAATAAAATTGTAGTTTATGTTGCGGTAATGTACGCATGACCATAATAAACCCGAGCACCGGTTGACCGATTTCGACGAATCTGTCATTGAACGATAAAACATTTCGTCACTTTAAATGTGTAATCAAAATTGGCTCTTTAATTATAGTCGTTTTTGTTAACGCCGGTCAGCTATTACATATAAAAAGGCATCGTCTATCTGTTAGTCTAAGGAAACGCGTTAGACTCGATGAAACTATTCAATCATCATGCGGTTTCCGTGAATAGGTATTGAGAAGATCACTGGTGTTTGAAAAGCAATAAAAACAATTTTTTTTAAATATAATATACAATATATAATTATAGAGATCTTAAAAGGTGCTACTGAAAAAATGGCGCCTCATTGTCCATATGATAACTGCTCGAAATAATGATGGATATGATTCTTTTTTAGTGTATTTGCCATAGGCAACATACACTATTGGCGTTGGTCGGATGGCGGGACCTAGGGGTCGGACCAAAATTTCTCGACGTTTCATAACCTTCTAAACACTTTGGCACCATTTTTAAAAATGTTTATATATATATGTATATATATATATATATATTTATATATATATATATATATATATATATATATATATGTGTGCGCGCTATAACTTTCGAAAGAGTTAATTGATTTTTACGAAATTTTGCCCACATGTTGGAATCCACTACCGCAAGAACCCTATTTAAAATGGGCCCAATCGGGCCATTTTAAGGGTAGTTTTTAGGGGTTGAAAAAAGTTTTTGGGCCCAAAAATACCTAAAAAATTCTCAGAATCGTTTCAAAATTGAAATTTAACCCTTTAATAGCAATTAAAAAGTGCTCCTAAAATTTTAATAAAATCGGCCCGACAGGACCAGATTTACAAATTTTATGAAAACACTAGTTTACAGATAGTGAATTATTTGCTGAAAGGTGTATATAATTTAGTTTAGAGGTTCGATTGATAATAATTGCAACTGAGAAAAAAATGTTCTTTTAAGGGGTGTATTAAGGAGTCAAATTTTTTATTTTGCCCAAAAAACCAACTTGAGTTCGCATAATAAAGCCACACTGCCTATATTAGCAAATACACTATATTGTCGGCAGGGTTTTGGCACTGCGACCCGGGTTTTTTAATATTTGAGTTTTTTTGACTATTAAATTTGAGAAATTTCTATTATATTGTTACATTTGCACATAATTTATTACATTTCTTGTTCGATGAATTGCTCAAAATGAAATAAAACTTTTTATTATATTTCATTTTGTATTATATAATTAGAAAACTTAAACTAAACAAAAAATATTCAAAACACACGTATAACCAATTCAAAGTCAGTATTCGGTTGGTAATACATGATGTCGTTTCAGAATCGACTAAAGCGCCATCCATTAGAATTTGCGCGTAGTAAAGCTAAAACATTTCATCTATTGCAGTTTTCTGGCAATCTATTACATTTTCTTGAGAAATCTGATACAATCAATTTTGTACCAAGAATAATGCTGATCAAGACAAAGCCGTCTGCAACAAGAATTTCATACCAAATAAAATTCTCATGTTAATATAGTTAACAACCCGGGTCGCAGTGCCAAAACCCTGCCGACAATATAGTGTATTTGCTAGTACAGGCAGTGTGACTTTCTTACGTAAACTCAAGTTTGTTTTTGGGCAAAATAAAAAAAATAGTCCTTAATACACTTCTTAAAATATCGCTATCAATTCAAAATACAGTAAGTAAATTCAGTAAGTAAATTGTTAACATGATGCGTATTCATAAAATTTGTAAGTCCGGTCCTGTCTGGCTGATTTTAATAAAATTTTAATAGCACATTTTAATCTTTACTAAAGGGTAATATTTTAATTTGGAAAGGATTCTGAGAATTTTTTCGGTATTTTTAGGCTAAAAAACTTTTTTCAACCGTAAAAAGTATCCTTACGTAGATATATACATATATATATAAACATTTTCAAAAATGGTGCTATGAAACGTCGAGAAATGTTAGTCCGACCTCTAGGTCCCGCTATCCGACCGACGCCAATAGTGAATGTGCATATGGCAAATACACTAATAATATTTAGACATCACGCTGATAACTGCATTATAAAATTTTATCGTAAGGCCATTTCCGATATTCACATTCTCTTCATCTGTATTCGTATTGAAATATTATTACGGTCCTGCGTCGGCACATAAAACGTTTAGATGCAAACTGCATTTGTGCGAGTTGGAGACGGGATCTAACTGCAAATTATCGCATTAAAAACAATATTATTATAGTGTGCAAGTCTGCTTTCTGTCTCATATTTATTATGCCATTGTGTGCATAAAATATATTTGGTGAACAATTTTTGAATATTAAATCGACAAATATGTTTCGAATTTTATTATACTTTGCTCAACCAAGTATTTAAAACTGGAAAAAATGAATATTAATTCTTTTATTTACCGATCATTCGAGATGTCTCCCGTTACAAATGGTTGACAATAATAACTAAAGATGGGATATTTCGAGTGAAAATTATTGAACTGTTCAATTACTAAAATATCTCGAAATGTCTCGAGAAGTTATTCAAAATCATTCGAATGATATGATATACAATCTCCAGTAATAAATGCTCTTTCTTTATTCTTTAAAACAGTGCATGCAATTATCAGATTGCATTTCACAGTATTGAATATATATGATTACTTAGTCTTTTATCTGCTACTATTCTATGACGCACTGCATGCAGGTGACTCTGTCAAGTCTCATGATTTAAAATTCATTCGTTATAATAAATCGAATGCATAGACAAAACGAAATGTCTTTTCATTCGCCTATTAACCACTCAAAATACTTATATGCAGCTCACAGTACTGAATACGATTACTTAGTCTTTTATCTGCTACTGTTCTATAAAGCATTACATGCAGGTGACTCTGTCAGGTCTCATGATCGAAAACTCATTCGTTATAATAAACAAAATAATAGATAAAATGAAATGTATTTTCATTCGCATATTAACCACTCGAAATACTTATATGCATTGCACAGTACTGAATACGGTTACTTACGTCTTTTATCTGCGTCTGTACTATGAACTACTCGCTCAAGGCCGTCAGTCGAAACCGAGAGCAAAATTTATTCAAGAGTTGAAACATTCATAGTACTTACACACCTATTATTATGATACATCAGCTGAAGGAATTATTTCGAATGAATCGTTAGATTATAAAAATCATACGAATAACAGTCTTTCGATTATGAAAATCATTCGCTTATTTCTAAGAGTAATAATAACAGCCCAGTCGTAACTTGTCAAAGACAATTTCGAGGGTTAATGACATTCACGACAGGTGCTTTTGTAAAATTGTGTTTATGCCTGAATTATTATCTTCATCAAAACAGTTGAAAATCTCCTGCAACATAAAAGAAGCATTAGACAACAAACCCGAAAACATCACAAAAATAATAGATTACCTAAAAATAACAAACATATACAATAAAATATAAACACCAACATAATACTTACCCTACTCTTTACTATATTATATTAACTGTATTACAATGTACTTACTTTATATTTTTGTTTTTTTTGTAGCGATAATGGCCATAGATGCCAAATCGCATTTATTCTCCTGTTAAAAAAAAAAAAATTATCTTCATCAGTTCCGATACTATCGGGTAAAACGACATGTGCGCTGGATGGTGTAGTAAATCGAACAGAAGTAACACATACGCAAATCGACTCTTTGTATATATTCTATACAATAACGTACCAACAATAAGTCGCCACACTGTATGGAAGGCTATGCAACTTGTGAAATGTGTCTAGCCTGTTAAGTTGAACGTTATGGTACATATATACAGACATTTGGAAAGGCTCAATCTGGTCTCAAACGGAGCAAGACCGACCGTTAATGTGTCTGCAGCTTCTCCTATGGCCCACCGCTTGCTTAGATATAATGTATATCCGTGCTCTGTAACCCTAATACAGAATTGTACAAACTATTCATGAAGGGCTTAAGGCTGTCGGAAAGCCCTGAATTTTGTTTGTGCTGAGACCCAGCGGTAAGGGGCGAGGTAGGCAAAAGACATATTGTGGGTGTGACCTGTAGCTCTGTCTCGCTCAAATCATCCGCATGTTTCAATTTTTGGCTGATGCCAATTACGAGGCTAAAAAAAATTTTTACAAGGGTGCCGCTGTCAATTGATTACTCTAATTTTTGGAAATATTTTGAAGATTTAAAAAACTTTTCCGATAAAGGAAGAGTCACTTTAGGTTTGTGATGGAACGGTTTTGTGAAATAAGTACAAATAAGGTCATAGTGTGACATTGAACGTGTGTTTTTTTAGCACAATTAATGCCACATTTTTTCTAGTAAATCGTACATCAATTACAAAAGTAGTCCATTAGAGACCTAGATTTGTCCTTTATCTTCCTTATAGAGACAGAATTTTTGCAGAATGTTGACGAATAAGTCTACAATCAGTTGACAGCCAAAGCTCTATTTTTGGCTTAAATTCAGAGCGTTCCGACAGCCTTAATCTCGAGCAAGATAAAATTGTAGAATATAACACTGCTCTGTTTGAATGAAGCTGTCACAATAATTCTGTTAAATTTTGCAATCAATTGCCGGAAGAAATAAAAAATATTAAGACCATCAACACTTTCAAGAAAACCATCGCAGATAGGCTGATGAATCTGGAATTATATAAAGTCATAGACATTTTGATGTATTTTAGAATTTTGGCTTTTCAATTTGTATTTCAATTTATAACTCTGTACATGTATTTGACCTCTGTATTTAATAAATTTATTATTTTTACATTTTGTAAATGCTTCCGATTGTTATGTTCTCATTTACGGCGCATTATTTGTAAGATAATTAATTTTTTTTAAACAAGCGGATTCATGTATTTTTAACAGATTTTTAAATTTTTAGTCCATACTTTTCACACAAAGTGTGTCTTCTTTCGCAGTTCAGGCAATGAAAAAATACGTTTGAAAACGGTTAACATTAAATTAATAAAGGTTTTTTTTTTATTACTCTATGACTACCACGAAGTAACGATGAAGGAGGAGAATAAAGAAGTCGATTAATCCCGACAGGTTAAAAATACATGAGTTCTACTGCAATGGAATTCAGATACCACTTATAATTACCCGTATACAAATAGTGAGTTTCCAGCGCTTTTAAGTTTCAACACACGTGTGAAAAATTAGATATGAATATGTCAGCAACACATAACCTCAAAAATTGACAGCTGCCCGGAAATAGTCAATAACAATGGAACTTTACGTCATTTCCGTGACACACCATTTTCATGATATTTTACACTAAACTCTGGCAAATTTTTGGGGCAAACACTAAACATTATTTCAGAGAAGATACGGCTTAACAAAAAAAAAATATTAATATTTACGTGGAAAGTTCTGTGTCAGTGGTTTTTCGCGTAATGTATATTACCTTATAAGATAAAGTTGACCTGGGCGGCATTCTGTGTACACAAGCCTTTAGTCGGAAATTCGATAGAAAAATAATATAAATATTAGAGATACATTATTAAAGAACAGTCTGTTTAGGTTCTCAACAGCTGACCTAACAAGACTAGGCACACTTGTTTCCTTTAATGTAACGCTTTTGTCGCAAATTCCACGCTTTCTCAAACATTGGTTCGCGAAACGATCGGCATTCACTATCCATGTTTGTTATAAAATTTTAATATAATCAATACCCATGATAAAACTATAAAGGAAGGTTTTAAGGTTATTTTCTAACCAAATTTCATTTTTTAGCTAGCTCATAATAATTAATAATAATTATTATTAATCATGTCTGTCGTATCGGAAATGTTTAGCTTCTAATCCAAATTCAATAAAATTTGGTACACGTATGCAGGACACCTCAATTTGAGGCTATGCTACTGTATATTGTATTCGACATAAATGTAATTAACAAATGTGTTCCGATGGGTAATGGCCAGTATTTTTTACTTTTGTGGGCCGGAAGTGTTCAAATCAGTTCGATTTTTTTCGTGGTTTTAATTAATTTTACGTTTTAATACCTCGGGAGTCATTTGAGCCCATTTTATGATTGATGTTTCTGTGTATGTGTGTGTGGGGGGAGGGGGGTGTGTGGTAAAATTTGTCTCTAGATATCGTTAAAACAGAACAACAATTTTTTATTGCGTTTGTCCGTATTTAGCTTAAGATCTGATAAAACGATGACAATATTATTTTATTTATTTTTTCCCAAGCTGGCAAAAAGCGATCAATTTCACTTCCCCATTAAATTATTATATTAAAAATAAGTTTCTCGTTTATATTGCAATTAATGTCCATAAAGTCTATCGAATAATTGTGTTAAAGAAATTGAACTTATTAAATTATTTCAGAACTTTGGTAAATAATTAAGTTGAGTAATAAAGTTGATTAAAGTATTTGTATTAACTATCATTCGAAAACTGTTTATGCTTTTTATGCCTTGCTGTTAATATTTGTTAGTAATATAATTTGGTTACATAAAACTAAACCCGTACTTCCACCATATTTAAACCTTTACTTCCACCATCACCATTCTTGAGTTATTATAAATCATTGGAATTTAAATGGACGTGAATTTGTGCATTTCATAATAATCATAATCTTTCGTTTGTACAATATTTGTTGTCACAAGGCAAACTGACTTATGTCAATTAGTTACAAATAGCAAACAATAATATTTCAATACTGAAACGACAAAAATTTGACTGTATTAATTTTATTATTTGCACTCTATTAAATAAACAATAGCATAATTTAGGCAATAACTGATACCTTGGAAATTAGCAAGTTCTTATGTCAATTTTTTGAGTTTTATTGGTAAATCAATCACGCATTCCATTTTGAAAGTTCTTTTTTTCGAAATATTTATACATCTTAAGACGCCGTAAAGAATTTTAAATTTAAATATAATAATAATAATAATGCGTTTAACGTCCGTTTCTCGACTTTATGTCATAACAGACGTCATTTGCACCATTACTATTTTCTATTTACCACTTCCCGAAATTTTCTACATTTTTTTTAAACTTCAACTTATGTATTAGCAATGGGCGAATGAAGAAATTATAGGAAATTAGGATAAGATAGGTAATTTTTGAACTAGGAGTTTGACAGGTAATTGGCCATGGCCTATAATTAGGAACCATCTCGATATTTATCTGGAATTAATTGAGGGAAACCATGGAAAACCTCAGTCAAGATGGCCGGTACAGGAATTATCGTTTCTCGGCGAAAGGCAGTAGGAAAAAGTCCTAGTCACATCTGCCCCCCCCCCGGGATTCGAACCCGTACCTCCCGAATGCGAGTCTGGTGCTGTCACCACTACTCTACCTAGGTCGGTATTTAAATTTAAATTTAAAATTTAAATATATGAGAGTGTAATACGTGATTGTAAATGTAATATTCCAGTCTTTATATAAACGACGTGTGTTTTATCTTATGCTACTGCATTTTGCTGTTACACACTCGTTTGTTTCGTATAAACATTTTGAGTATCACAGGTATTGAGTATAGACAATTGTGTAATGCGCGAGACGGAGGATAACGGCGTGTAGGATTGAGGCGAACACTCATACTTCACGGTCGTTGCGCATCGTTAAACGGTTGTGCAGACAGTTCTCTACTGTACCGACATACGTCTCTCTCCCTTTCTCACATACGTCTTCTAACGCGATACATATGTGCTAGCTTGACTGACCCGACTTGAGTTCAAAGAAATAATAAAATTGCTTCTTCTTTCCTACCATGTCGTGAATATGACGTAATACTTTTTACGTGTGCCAAATAGAAATACATTTTAATATTATATAACAAATAAATGGTACATGTGGGCATTGAATACATGCATTGTGATTTCGTGCTGGGAAATTTTTATATTGAGTGTTTATTCACCAGACCGCGCACGTAATGATTTTTTTACAATTCATTGTGCAAAGAAATATTTTTCACATCAATAAACTCTAATGTTTGTATGAATGATTGTTTGCTCCGATATATTTTTTTTAAAAATGGAAGACATATTTACTTATTTATTATTATGTGAACTGGTCTTTAGTCTAGATATTGTACAAAAACGTTGAACACAGTCGTTGAGCTGTAAGCTAGGGCCAGACACATGCCAAGGCTACCCCAATAGCCATCGGCAAATATTTGCTTCAAATATCGTCTTCCTCTACTCCAGTGACTTCGAGCTAACTACAGACCGGTCCAGCCACGCCAAATGTTCCTTGACGAATATTTGCTTCCAGAACAATTATTTTGCAGTAGATATTAAGAACGCTACAATTATTAATATCTTTCAATAATCATTTCATTAGAGTCTCAACCATGGGGGTTTTGGATTACCATTAATACGAACAAACAAATAAACGGAACGTGAAGTTGTATAAATTCATTTATAGATGTAAATACCATCTTGCATTTCTGTTTCTAATACAATATAGCTAATTGAGTTAGTATTTAAATGCAAAATATGTATTCTCAAAATATGTTTATTGAAATAAAGTACAATTATGCATGTTTTGCTTAAATTCTACTTAAAGCCTGGCTTAACGTCGGATATATTATTAGTCAATACAAAAATTAAGAATGAATTGATGTAAAATTGGTGGGATTAAATATTAATATTTTGTACTTTACTTTTGTACTTTAAATTACATAAGTAAAATTCACATGGACTACGAGACGCAATAAGTTTGTTTTTGAAATATACAGTAACCATTTTAATGAATGGCTTTCATTAACTCTAATTAACAATTTATATAGAATTCATATAGCCGACACTGACAATAATTATATTAAACATTTCTCTTGTAAATTAATTTTTCAGTTTTCTGTGCTGCTAATATTCCCTGGTAGACATTATTGACACAAGAAAAATACACAAAACATTAACGAAATAATACTATGATTATAATACATGCAGGTGGTTTTTTAAGAAGCTCAAAATTGTAACCTTACCATCACTTTACATACTGGGATGTCTCTGTTATATTAGTACAAATAAATAGTATATAACAATACGAAGGCAGAAAGTTTAAGTTGCTGCACTGCGCAACATGATGTATAAAAAAAGCCAAGTATATAAAAAATGTGATGCGTTTTAAAAAAAAAATAATATGCCAGTTATTTTCATCGGGGAAACTCGGATTTTCAAGTGGCATCCCTATTTAAAAATCGCCTCAGCTATGACCATAAAAAGTTTGAAAATCTCTATAGTTCATTAATCCAAAGATTAAAAAAAAAATCTAAACGGAAAGTCAACTATTGCAGTATTAAAAACAAAAACATTGTCCACAAAATTCCCTTGAATTTTTAATTTAATTTAAAGAAAGCAAAAAAAAAATAATTAAAAAGCTTTATTCTATGTATATAAGTGTACTTGTTATATTTCAAAATGAATTCTATTGAATATCCCTAACAAAGAAATATTGTCACGTTTAAAAATTATCTAAAGATTATTAGTATTAAACGTTTGTTTGATAAAATTAACTTAATTTATCCACACACATTAATAAGTACATCTAAACGTTTAATTTGTTTAAGTGCAAGCAGAGAACCCCAACTTTGGATCAATTCATAGCCACGCAGCAACGCTTCGTTTGCCACGTTTCACATTATTTACGTAGTGTAATTATTTTCGAGTGCTTTAATCGACATTAGATGATTAAATGTTTACAATAATAACCAGTTGTGCCGTTAATACTTACCTCCCTCTCATCTGCCTCTGTATATTGTAAATTATAATGTACGCGTCTATAATTTTATTAATACATAATTGACATTTATAATAGAAGTTGGATTAAACGTAATTAAAATAGTTACGAGTACAGATCTCTGCTCAAGCCAATTATTTGTAATTTTAACACGAAAATGATTTTACTAATAAAACAGTTGTTTTTTATGCATTAGTGCTTAAAGGAAAACGAACGTAGGTGATTTTATAAACAGTATAGGCGTGAATATAATTTTTAAAAACATCCTCATAAAAGTGAAGTGTGTTACATAATTGAACTGTTAATTTTTTTTAAATATACTGAACATGAAATGAAAAGCAGCTCTTTTATACTGTACGTGCAAAAAGTATAGTACAGTAGGGCCACGATAAGTTAAAATCCAAGGGAAACGTTAAAAAAATTTAAGTTATCGAGTTTTTAGCTTATCGAGAGTTGAAGTTAGAGTGGTTTTCAGAGTAAAATTTTTAACTTACCAAGGTCTGTGGATTTTATAGAGGATGTTTCTTTCGCTCGTTAATTAATATTTGTTGCGCACTGCAATTACGTAAAACGATTTAGTGGAAGAGTAAAGTGAAAATCAATTAAGTTCTTAGCAAAACCTTTTGTTTGGATACTTACCCATTGAGACACATGATGAAACTGATAATACTTTAACTTATGGAGGTCACCAAAATATTATTTTAAGTTATGGAGGGCGATGTTCAGAATATTTGTTTAAGTTAGCGAGGTTTTCTGATTTAACTTATGGAGGTTTTATGCTTTCAGGGGAAGGGAATTCAAAAAATGTTTAACTTACAGAGGTTTTTAACTTATCGAGGTCCTACTGTATATATTTTCGATATAATGACATTACGACTTGTATGACTGGTATAACTCGCAAACCCTCGTTTTAACATACAAAATTGAAATATTATTTTTTTATAGCGGTCAATCGGTGTTGTAACTTTATTTCTAAAAATATTCTACGCATTGTACTTACACTTTTCCAAAATACTCAACAGGAGAGCTTACATATTTGATGACATTTAAATTTTGTACCGAAAAAAAAAATAATGAGTTAGCTAAATAAAGATTCAAACTTTTCGCAACTCGTTACAAAGATTTGTTATCATACTACAATTAATATAATATTAGGGAACACATAGTACTGGTAAAAAAATTCCAAATAAACGTTTACGTACTGCTGGAATTACTCGCACGCCATCTGTAATATCGGGCCGAAACAGTTTTCTCGTGCACAATGATACGAAAGTGCGTATTTTCGACCGGGTATGAAGAAAAATAGTACACACCATACGCCCTGAAAGTTGAATTCCTGATCTGACGGTGTAATATACTATTTCTAAAAAAATGTGTTAAAATTAACTTTTAAGAAGTAAAAACCTGCTGCCATTTTCTGAAAAAAAATCTTTCCTCATAAATAAAAAGAACATTTCGTATCTACAATATTAAATATATAGGCAAAATATATGTTCATTTTTTGCAAATTTAAAGACAGAATCAAATATAATGCCAACACATTGTGCGTAATCTGTAATAAATTATTGAGACCGTAAAAAATTTATAAAACACAGCATCGTCCTCTAGTTTCCGATTTCACTCCAGTGAAAAAAGAAAAATGTGTTCTTTTTCATACCAGGCGCAGCGTCATGTTTGTAAACTAACAAGTCGGATACACAACATCAGAAATTTTCCACATCTATTGTTGGCTTTTTAAAAACGAGTAAACATGTACGTTGCGAACACAACTGTAGATATATTTGCTATTATAATGGGGATAGAAAACTCTTGTTATACCGTTTCCTTTTACACTGCGATATGGAAATACATTTTGTTTATTGAAATTTATTGGTGTCGTTTCATTAAATTTTTTATGACGTTAAAGAAAGACAGGAACAGGGCCGCATTTATTTTTAGAATTGACTATAAAGCATTTCAACAGAACATGCATTATTTATTGCCGTATATATTTTCTTCCGGTGTATGTTCGAAGGTTCGTCGGCAGTAGCGTGCAGTTCAAGTCATTTAATTAAAAAAAATTTCAGCCAATTGGGCGACAGGACCATTCCAACTTATTATAACATATTATAACAAATAAAATAAAATTTCTGTTAACGCGCGCAGTGACGCGGGTAACGGCTAGTAACAAACATGATATAATTGCTATTTGTCTCCATGGTAACATAATATGGTTTAACAAGTAAAAATTAATCCAAGTAGCTACCTAATTTCGTTCTGACAGATCTTTAGAACAAAAGAACAGCTGATTTTTATTTATTTTCAAAATATTTCTGAAACTATAAAGTATAGAAAAAAAAATGTTTACAAAACTTTCTTAGAAAAATAAATAGAACATAAATCATTATGGAAAACTGTATAATTATATGAGAAAAACAACGTTATAGCATATATTTCTTTTGTGCATGCGCCGATTTTCCCCTAAAACAATAGGGCTCTTCATATTTGCATCTCAAACATCCTCCCAAAATTTGGTTTCAATCCGTTCATCCGTTGGACCTATATCGTGCTCACAGACTAACAAATAAAACAGACCTCTTCAGTTTTCAGAAGTAGTTAAAAATATCCTGTCATTGTTTTACATTGTTTCCCATACATAAACCCTTGAGAAGATGTCATCAATGTGGGTGGAACAAAATTTTACAAAATTATTAGTTTTATTATAAATTTCAAAGAGTACCTAATAAACACACTCTTTGAAATTTATAATCGAGCAACATTTAATGTAGATACACATAAAATATTTTACATAGTTCTCAAATTGAAAATTCAAACACGAAAACAATTATAAAAAAGTGCAATTAATTAAAATGCACACTACATAAATAAAAACATTCAAATAGTAAGTTAAACACAATATAGTTAATCGAAATCGGTCGATAAAAGTATCAATATTTCTGAAATTAAGAAGATGACACAACAAAAAAACAGTCGAAATTTTTATTAGACGGTTTTCTCTGTACTATTGCTATTAGATAAGGTCCTGAACCGGTCCTGAACTCCCAAAAATATTTGTCGGCAAATACAGAACACAATTGCGTGTTTTTTTGTCCAATCTTGGACTTTTTAAACTGTTTGAACTTGGTTTAAGCAAGTAACAACATAATTAAAGGCCTCGCCCAGGAATACACATAGGCGCCGAATAAACCAATAAGTACCATTAAACATAAAAAAAAAAACATAAACAACAATTTATCCGTGTGCCTGTGGTCCGAGGGTTTGACGGTTCTATAGTTGACCACGTCGTTTGATTAGAAAAATCCACTCTTGTTTCACCTCCAGGTCTACGTTGTATTTCCTCATCTTCATCATCAAAATCGGTACAACTACCGGGTTCCAAAGATAAACCGGCTCCCATTTTTGGCAACTTTAATATTCAAAACAAAAATTTTGTAAAATTGTGTTCCTCTGGAGTGACCACTGCAAATTTTGCCATCTGGTTCGCTTTATGACTCAACTGAGCTCACAAATTTTTAGAAATCTCAATTTCTAATGGTTAAATCTCAAGCCGTGTAAAAAACAGAAAATATCACGAAAATATAATTTATAACACCAGAATGATAAAAATACTTTAAAATTTAAGATATTCACTTTTGCAGTCCTGTGACGAATTATATAAGATATTTATCATCAGTCAAACTGATTTAGTCGCGTCGGTGTGCGGTATGTCATTTAACTTAATGCAATTTCATCTTGCCATCTTTTACCGAAGTATACTGGGCCGATTTGAGCCGAATTGATCTCGGTAACTGCGTGTGCTTTTAGCTGAACTTTGCTAACTGAATGCTTCCTTTTTTTATTACAGCAAAATCTTATTAACAGAACACACAAACAATAGGTTTCCTTGTATATTCTATACCGAATCTAAAAGTACTAGAACCAAGTATTGAACATAACAAATGTAGAATCATAAACTTTAAAGAATTATTTCAGTATTTGAAGAGAAATAATTATTATTCTACCTCATGGTTTCCGAACATCTTTAGTGTTGCCACCCACTACATAGCCAAAAAGTTATGTAAAAAACGTTATGACCCCCTCAGTACAATATGTTAATTTGACGTTTATCAAAGTTCTAAATCGGCCGGTTACACGACGACAATTCGTCCTTTTTTCAGTATCGTGATTTATGGAGAAATGTTTTTATTTTTAAGTAGCTTAATAGCTCCTACGAGCGTGTTCACACACTTATGAATTACGTTTCTTGAACACGTCTCGCAGGTTGAGAATCGATAGTTAACACATTATATTGCTGACAGTAGCCGAGCGGGGTAGAGTAGTGGTGAGAGCATTCGGGAGATATCAGGTTCAAATCCCGACCGAGGCAGATGTGGCTGGGACTTTGTCCTACTGCCTCTCGCCGAGAAACGATAATTCCTGTAATCTTGTTGAGGTTTTCCATGGTTTCCCTCAATTAATTCCAGATAAATATCGAGATGGTTCCTTATTCGAGGCCATGACCGCTTATACCTATCAAACTCCTAGTTCCAAAAATTGCGTAACTGATCCTAATTCTCTATAATTCCTTCATTCGCCCTTTGCTATTAATTAAGTTGAAGTTTTAAAAACATAGAAAAGACCGGGAAGTGTGGTAGATGAAAAAAATACTAGTGGTGCGAATGGCATAAAGTCGAGAAACGGACGGTAAACGCATTATTTCTTCTTTCTGTTATTTCTATTGCTGAAAATATGTATGTTTGTCTGGAAAAGAAAGCTCCAGATGAACAGAACCATTTAAATTTAAAAGAACTCATTTTAATAACGGGTGGTTTGATATGTACTCCAAAACCGCTTGAATAAACGACATGAAATTTGACACGAATATTCTTTGTTATGAAGATCAATAGATACGAGTTCGACGTATTTTTCGATATTTCAACGGTGGTAAAAACTTTCTTGAATGGTATGCTTATCTCTGAACTACTTAAGCTAGGAACGTTAAAAAATAAAACGGAGGCAAAAAGCATTCTTAAAAGGTATGCAAATCTTTGAAACCACTTGAACTAGAAAAGTTAAAAAGTATGAAAATATACGTTCGGCGGTTTTTCGCGAAAAAAACATTCGAACACTATTTAGAATACTTTTTTTAGCAACGGTGTAGTACGTAAAACTAATTAATTACCGTAGGATAGCTGCGCTTTTTATCTTAGCTCTCGCACGATGTGGAAAGCTGTTACAAACATGCTTTAAATATGGGAAATATTGACTGGATATATCACTGTAGAGTAATCGATAATGCATTCCGTCGCGACAGTGGAAAGTTATAAAATAAAATAAATAATAATAATAAACAGTATAGCAAGTAATTTCATTTTGTTAATTTATTACTGTTGGTAGAGTCAATATTATTAATAATAATAATAATTTTTTCCACCAAAATATTGAGTAGATATACAGTGAAAAAGTTACAATATAATTGGAATTAACCTATCCAACTTGGCAAGGTCAGTGCTAGAATAGGTTAAGGATAGATTTCGGGTTTAAGAGTTGACAATGTTTAAAAATATTTTTTTCTAATATTGTATTGCAACCATGGGTGTTTTCTTAACAATGGGAGCAAAACGATAGGTATTCTGTTGTGACTATTCAAAATGCCCAAAACATTTTATACTTCACTCGGGTCAAGCCCTAACAACTAGTGTTCAATACAAAAAAATTTCAATCTCAAATGGACAATTATAGAATCAAGATTATCAACAATAATAATTTTCTGGATTGGAGCGTAACACCTCTGTCTACCTGGGGGATGGCCAGTACACAAAACATTACGCTGTACCGCGCCAGGTGAAATAATCTTTTTCCTGACTGAACATATGAAACTCATCTCATTGAGTCTGTACATTTATATTTATACAGTGAGTACGGTACTCACTGTATAAATATATTCTTTAGGTACTCAGAATACCTAAAGAATATCAACATCATAACCTCACATTATGTGACGTTTCAGTATATACTTGTATTTAAAAAATGTTTAGTCCGAAAATTGTTCTATCTGAAAATAGAGAATATGATATTTAATCAAATTGACTCTACCAACAATAATAGATATATTTACGAAATCAAGTTGCTTGCTATATTGTTCAAAAAAATTTTTTTATTAAAATAAATTACAACGTTTCCACCACTTTTGTGGTCCTTTTCAAGTTTTAAATGCGTCCATAAAATTAAAATTACAACAGTTATAATTTTAATTTTATGGACGCATTTAAAACTTGAAAAGGACTACAAAAGTGGTTGAAACGTTGTAATTTATTTCAATAAAAAAAATTTTTGAACAGTATAGCAAGCAACTTCATTTCGTAAATATAATATGTAATATTTTCCTTTCTGAATTTACATGAAATATGTGTGTTACTACCGTTTGTACGTCAAATTACAGAAAATATTTTGTACTTCAGTTGTTCGCAATTTTAAACGTCAGATTCAAGTCGTTTCTCCTTGTCTTACTATTTTGCGAATCAAAATGCAACACACTATAAAGTTCTATCCTTGTCAGTTTCATGTAATTTAGGAGACAAACTAACTTCCCCTTAATTTGTTTCATTCTACTTCCCCTCGATTTCTTACTTTTTTCAAACAAATATGTCGCTAAGAAAGTTAAACTTCAAAAACTATTATTTGTCAACCAAGAAGATAAGTTATAAAATTTCCGTCTATATAATTCTTTTCCGCCAGCTATCATCTTTATAAGCATAACATTATTTGTAACATCGTTTTCATTCAGCATCGAGAAACAAAAAGAAGATAAAATTGCAGCAGTTTTTCTAATTTGCATATGCGAATCTGTCGTGTTATAATGGAAACTCACTTGTACGCATATCGGTTCCACGGAGATGCGAAAACAAAGTGTTTGTGTCTCTGTCTTGTCGCATGTAGATCAGAAGGTTTGTTACATTTCCATTTGGATGCTTGACTGCCTTCTCACTTTCGCATTCTCTATCTTCATCTCTCTTTGCTTTCTACTAAAGTTCTGTTGCCACTGGAGTCTGCAACCACCGGAACTTCAAGTAATATCACGCATTTTTTGAGGTTAAACTTGTTTTGGCGCGTTGCAAATAAAATTCTAGTAAGCAACGGAATTTGCGCGCGCAAAGATAACGAAGATTTGACAGTATGAATTTTGTCACGTTAACGGAAATTCGATAGTATGAAGTTGGCCTTGCTAACGAAAATCCGAAAGTATAAAGTTGGCCATAAGACACTGAAATGACAGACGAAATCAATGCACTTTCTGTCATCTGGAAACTATAACCTTTGATTACAACCAATTAAGTGTCATACAGCGGAAAAAAGTAAAAATCAAAATAAAATTTTGAAAATGTTTTCAAATATTTGAGGTTAATTTTTTGTAAATATTATCCTTAAGCTTTTTGGAGCTTATATTTTAATAAATTTGCATGTATATTAATAATTAGTATTTAATCACGCCGAAGAAATATAACTCTAAATTATTTTGAATAGGAAAATTTTATATCGTAAATATTAAATAACTGTGTGACTACGTTTTCTAAATTGTGTGAATGCCACTTAACACTGTCAACAGCTATTCCTTTAACAGTTTTGTACAAACTTACACACATTTCGTGCCAACTGAAAGCTGCTTGATAAGAATACTAACTTGTAAACATGATATCATAACCTTGTTTCAACTACTGTGCGAACTAAATTCTTTCCGAACTACCGAAAAATCATTACATAAACCAATAATTTGTTTCATTATAATTATTGTAATTAATGTACATCGGTATTGATTTTGAAATTTTTATACATAATGTTCCAGTAGGAATCTGTTAAAATTGAGGGACGTATTCCTTAGGTCATTTGAAGCAGAAAAACTTATCATAAGTCAAATTCCAGAAGGCTAGCGAATTACATCTTGTTGAATTTTTTTTTAAATCATACAATACTTTTTATTAGACTTTGAGGGAAAGTTTGATTGAAGAACAATTTAAAAAAAGAAACTTTACCGATGTTTTTTTGTAGCGAACGTTTTGAAAATCTTATTTTCATCATCAAGGCTACAGTATCAGAAAATTGTACTAATTCTAAATACATGATGTATTACAATAATATTTCTGTAAAATGGCTTCATTTAAAATGACCGTAAAAAAACTTTTATGTGCTACTTTTTATTTAACAAAAATTAAATTTAAAGGTGCAATAACATAAATGCGCTACACGTAATGTTGAAGATGACCACTTATAGTTTCAATTCACCTTTGATCACGATCAAACATAGAGTTTGGTAGTTAGATAGTAGAAGTTTTGGGTTTGAGTCCCGACTGTGACATTGTATGAAAATAAATGTTCCTTATGTACCATTGTAACTGTAACGAAGTGTGTTTCATAATAACAATAGCAAACAATTGCTATATATATGTGTTTTTTAAATATCTATATAGTTTTTTACAATTATCAAACGGAAGTTGTTCCATGGTCAGGTACTAAATTCAGCATAGAATGTGCAATGTTTATATACGGGACATTTTTGCTCGTTTTCGAATTAATTCATTAATTAAACTGTCTCGTTTATTAATGAGTGTAAGGAATAATTAATTTAACACATTTTTATCTTACTGATTAAATTAAAAAGAAATTACTTTTATTAGTGGATGCAAGTACTGTGGTTGTTCTCAAGTAATAACGTTGAACAAGGTTTGTGAAGAAAAGCGAGAAACTTAGTATGTGGTGTTAAAATTAACTTGATCTAGAAATTTGTGTAGTTATGTATACCGTAAGGTGTATCAAACACGTAATCTATTTTATTCTTTTGCAAGAAGTAGAAGTCACTAGTCGCACATATAATGTTATTTTCTGAAACAAAACTAAGTGAAAAGTTGGCATTGTTATTCGGCACCAACCGTAACTTTATCTCTACCAACAACAGAAAAAAAGAAAACAACTCACATGTGAATATACACGTACCAACATAACAGGCATGCAGGTATCAAGAAAAAATATAAAATATTGGAAGACAAGACTTTTACTTATTATATACAAGAAAGATTCATTGTTGTTGTATTTATATTTATTAATCCACTGTATATTAAAATTTTTTAGTCTTGGGAATTTCAATAATTGAAAGTTTGCTATTTTTTTATAAAATGATTCATTCGAAATGATTCCTTAATATTTTATTATGTGATTAGCGGTCCAGTCCGGCTTCGCCCAGGTGTAAATGTAATATATACGATATAAAAGATGAGAATCATTATCATTAAATTCTCAACGTGTATTGAATTTGCGCGAATTCAATCGCTTTTATTTGTGAATGTTCAAAAATCGAAGAAAAATCTTATTTCCCAAAAAGAAATTTAAAAAATTCTGTTGATCCGATCGCTACCAAACTTCAGAAGATCATCCACTGGGCTAATCTAAAGATTGTCTGAAAATTTCATCAAAAATGGTCTACCCGTCTGGAGTCCATAGATTACATATACATAGTCTTTTATCTATATAGATTATTAAAATGTAAAAAGTGGTTATTGTGACATAACGATAATAGTTGGACATATAGTATCGCGAAGTTTTTTGTGGTTCTTTAATATTATAGAACATACTTTTGTTCTATCATAAATAGTTTCCGCAGCTCATGCGACGAAAGATGTTTTATGGCATTTTTTTACACCTTGGGTTACGTTACTTAAGTTTTAGTAAGGATCCCTAATATTTTCTAGCAATAAATAAAGCCTATGTTACTCAGTGAGAATGTAGCTTTCTAATGGTGAAAGAATTTTTTAAATCGGCACAGTAGTTTTTGACTTTAT
This sequence comes from Venustoraphidia nigricollis, assembly GCA_034508555.1. Lineage (NCBI taxonomy): Eukaryota > Metazoa > Arthropoda > Insecta > Raphidioptera > Raphidiidae > Venustoraphidia > Venustoraphidia nigricollis. The sequence continues at coordinate 2,722,246 of JAVRKA010000057.1, read as the reverse complement.
TCATTACAAACATACACACACACAAAAATACAAATCTTTCCTCTTTATAATATTAGTGTAGATTTATTTTAACCCTATTTTTATATAATGGACTTTCGGTTTTAACGGACACCCCTTCCTCCCAATTAGTTCGTTATGTCTAGGTTTTACTGTAATGTCATTTATTCGTCGAAAATAGCCTACATTACATCCTAATTACATAAACTACTATTTTAACTCTATTTTGAGCAACACTTTGTAAAATATTTCATCTGTGCATGAATTCTAAATTTATACTGTATTTCAAAGCGGCTTACTAACCCTCCATTGTTTATGCGGATCTCTTAGTAATCCATTTTTTGCTGCAATCAAAAGAGGCAGAACCGTCGATCCAGCCTTTAAATATTTTTCATTCATCAACCTATATTTTCATTATAAATAGACTCACAAAAACATTGAATCACCCTCACAGAGCAAGTATTTAATTAGTTATTCTACGGTTTTAGTTTTTGTGAAAACATTTATAATATTTAAAAGAAATAAACATTGCTCGTTTACTTTTATTATTTAACCGTGTCAATAGAACGTTTTCTGATGTAACGCCTTGTTCAAAACAACGCTACTCACAAAGTTTATTTCATTCTAATTATTCATTATTCTATAAATGCACATAGCGTTGACAGAAGCTAGACGGAGTCACAAGAGCGAGTCGGTTGATAATTTTGTATAACGACGTTAAAATGTGTTAGTTGATACTGACATTCCCAGGCAGCCTTCTCCAGCATCTAGCATACTGTATAACAAACTAACTAACTGTCAGCGCAGGGCCGAATTGCATTAAAACTAATAGTTCAAGCATACACCGTACAAAACTCTACTGGACAACATTACTAAAACTTCATTAGTGAATTTAACAGAAAATAAAATATTAAAAAAACTTTTATAAACACAAGCTTCTGTTGCAGTGTACTAAAAAGGATAAAAATAAAAAAGTCCGTAATTATAAAAGCGTGGGTTGTAAGCTCTCCAGTAGCCACGGCCCACGATTTTATAATTATTAACATGAATTACTCAAAAATATTTTTATCCTTTTTACTACACTGCAATGAAAGCTCGTCTTTATAGAAGTTTTTTTTCTAATACTTTATTTTCAAAATTTTAGGTACGCGTTTTGACCACCATATTGGACTTTAAATAACGTCACATAATTTACTGTATTCTACTTGTCATACCCTCTCATCGGATACCTATATCAAGGCGGTTGTAAAGAAATAGATGATCCGACATTTTGTGTCGGTCGCCATTTTGGATTTGGAATGAAGTCACACTGCTGATTGTATTCTCTTTTTCATTTGATACCCATGTGGAGGAGGTTGTAGAGAAGAAAGTAATGCACCATAATATTCAATGTGCTATAGAATAGAATAGAATAGAATAGATGCTTTATTTGTGAATCACATTGTGAGTACAAAAAGTCAAGAAATAAAGTTTAAAAGCTATAGTTATATTGTGTTGTGGTCAGAACCAAAGGTGTGTGCAAAATTTCGGCTCAATCGAACAACGGGAAGTGGGTCAAATTCAACTTGTACGATTCGATTACAAACCCACAGAAAGACATCTTTTTTAAATATTTTTATGGTAAGTAATCTCGTATACTGATTATCAATTCTTGATCAAAATACAGATTGTTCAGAAATATCAATTACTAGCGTTTCGGTCTGGCTTCGCCCGGATTTGTAGATTGCGTAGATAGGCGTATTATGCTGCAGCGGAGTTTCTTATAGAATAATAGCAATATTTGCTGAGCGATGTTTTTTTATTTATTATTATTAATTAATTAATGTTATCCAGCAGACTTTTGTACAGCGGGAGCTCGAACTGTAACCTGGAAGTCCAATAATATCTACACAAAAATCAAATTATTTGCCTCAATTAAGCGAAAATGTACATTTAACACTTTCAAATAAATTATGCATAACAGTTGTGTCTTTAAAGCGAAGTGGTCTAAGCTGTTTGTTAGGTTATCTTTATATAACTGCGGTACGTCAAAGAGGGTTTTGTTTTTGCATTCTGTGTACGTATTTAAGTTTGTTTGAAGTCTATGCAGATTCCTGATAAAGGCATCAGACGATACGTCTTGCTTCTACAAGTAACATTAAAAATAGTATAGTTAAAAACATTCGACCTTGACAACATTCAACTGTCATCATCAGTATCAGGCTGTCAGCTTTAAAGGGGGGTCACTCGGGCGGTTATTGATTAAGAAAGAATAGCGTCACTACAAACCAAGAAAAAAACGATTTAATAAATTTGTGAATTCTTATTATTTTAATCAACTATTGCGTAGTATAAATTCAAAATTCAATTTTCTAATTTCTATAACAATAATTTAATAATTCATTCAATAATTTACCGAGCACTATACATTTGCAATCTATTTTAAAACATATAATAGAACAGTGATTTTGTTCACGAGTCGTTGACAAAAACTATACTGAATCCGACGTCAGCCGTCATCAATGCTCGCCTTCTGATACAACTACAGCTTTAAATCTAGATTTAAGAAAGTCTTTTGTCTTCGACTAAATTGAAATGTCCATTTAGTTGAAAACATATGACATTCTGAAATCTAGATTTAAAGCTGACAGTCGTGTCAGAAACCGAGATAAATCTTGTTTCTTGTTCCATTTTCGTCGCTAGATTTTTAAAATATTTTTTTAAGGTCTACTCAGTGTAATCTGTAGAAACTTGTGAAGCCTACATAAAGTTTGGTCGTGATTTAAACTGAATTTTAAAACGGCTTATCAACCCGTCCTCAGGCGCGTATTTGCTTTTCGATACAATAAAAAAAAACATGCGCTACCAGTCACATACTTCGATGTTTCTCTGTGTTACACGAGTGTTGTGAACAACGAATCGAACACATTTTATTCACTAGTCTATTTTTAACACGCTTTCATTAGCTTCACCTGTATATTTGTTTATAATGGAATCTTTCAACGCGAAATTCACTTACTTCAAAACGTCAGATAAAACTGAAACTTTGCACACTTATCAAAGACTAATGACAATGCAATATTTTAATAGATTTGTCCCATTATCCTGACCAGGACCTTCAGGATAAAACAACTCAAAAAATTATAGCAAGCAAGCTAACACGCTGTACAGTGACGTACGTTGTGTTTCCTACCTTATAGTCAAATGCAATATCTTATAATTGAAATTAGAGTTTAAGAAACCTAAAACAAAAAAAAATGCAAAATAATTTGACAACAAAATTATCTTGTAGTAAAAAAGTACCACCTCAAAGCGTAATCTGCGCTGCTGAATTTTTCCATTGGAGCGAACTTTCAGTCTACACTGAAAAGTTTAAACGTCATTAATCTTATTTAACCAAAAATTTGACATACGTCACTTTATCTTATGACCACACATGCTACCGCTGAAACTTCACGTCAGTGAAAGTAAATAACTAATTCGTAAATTAACAGATTACATCTGCACTATAAAGAAAATGCTACAACTGGTCTATGGATATATAAACTAGCGGTTTATCCGCGACGTCGTTCACATGGTATAGATTGTATTCGTAGTTCTTTATATAAAATCCACCCACACTTGTTCGGGTGGATGCGTTCAGAAGACAGTCGAACATAATAATGTATTTCATAATGTATTTATTACAAAAAATTAAATATAATAATTATTTTATTTAGCACGTTGATTCCAGGTTCTTATCTTAGCCTCCTGGCTTCACGTTCCGACTCCAACAGGGTTAAGATATCGCCTTCTCTGACGGGGCCTTTCACATTTCTGATGATCTGACGATTTTGTTCGCCGATAAACTCTACCTTGACTTGCGTACACTGTCCTTGGGATCCTGTGCGACCCAAAACTTTAATAACACGAGCTAGAACGACCGGTTTATCCATTTTTTACTTATTTTCTAAGAAGAATATTTTATTCTGAGTGTCACCTTTATAGCTTTAGCAATTTAAGAAATACAGCATGTCCTTTATTTTTGGAATAAAATGTAGTTTAGATCACTCATGGCATAGTCCTTTACCTTTCTGTGAAGTATCGTTACAATCGGTTCAGCCGTTTCGAAGATTAGCCCGGGCAAGCAGACAATTTTTACACAGCAACGCCAAATTTCCGGGAAGAGAGCAATCTAAATGAACCTTTAAAAAGTCCTCTACCTGTAAATGAAAGTCTCATCAAATTCGGTGCAGCTGTTTCGGAGATTAGCAACGACGCACAGACAAAAAAAAAATTGCGAATTTAGGTTTTGGTAGTGTATGAATTAACCATATGAACTTAGGAAAAATTATTTATACCTAAATTTATTACAGACACTTCGATTTTATTTATATATGTATAGATTAGTTGTGCTTCAATAAATAGTGCTGAAAATAACCAACGACGAAATAATTTAAAGCTAATTAATTGATTTATTTGTCCAGGCCAGGTACATTTTTTTTGTTTGATCGAAAAAAACATATAAATATATTTTTTTTATTTCAGGTTTTTTAACTCCCAAGTGAACTCATTATTTAAAAAATTTCGTGTAAAATATGAGAAAAATCAATTTTCGCAAAAAGCTCAAAAACTATTGATTTTACAAAAAAAAAACTTTCTATAACAAATACGGGTTCTATTACTCACTTAAATGTTTGCTGTCTTTCGATGCAGTTTGTATAAAAATGCGAATTAAGTTAAAATGAAATGAAGTAAATATATTACCTAGTGGAAGTAGGAAGAAGACGACTCCCCTTAGTTTTATTAAAAATATCTTTGATATGTAATTTAATAAATACAACTCTGGAGGAAAAGCAGAAGCATTTCTCCATACATATGTCATGATATATTTTGCGGTAAACATTAATGAAAAACAACAAGATGATAATATGTTAGAAGAGAAAGCATTATCTGGAAAACAAAGCATAGAAAAAACGCGTTCAGCGAAAGTTAAGCTGTAAATTTAGAAGCCGGCATTTACGATGCATTCTTTCTCTTTTCGCTTTAGCGTTCGTTTTTGAACACATTAAACAAAAATATCTGTTTGAAAAAAATCAAACATTGATACAGCTATATACCTTTTCAGTTACTATCTAAAAGTTTCTTTTTTTGCTAATATATGTGTAAAAAGTACATTCTCCGCTAAAATTTTAAACCACCATTATTTTTTCAATATGCACACTTTTTTTCAACATCCTCTCTTCTTTTTCAAACTCCACCCTTCTTTTTTTATTTCCACCCTCCTTTCCTCAAACCCTACCCTTCTTTTTTCAACCCCCACCCTTCTTTTTTAAATCTCTACCTTCTTTTTTCAACCTCCACCCTTCTTTTTTAAATCTCTACCTTCTTTTTTCAACCTCCACCTTTATTTTTCAAACCCCACCCTTCTTTTTACAACCCCTACTCTTCTTTTTAAACCCCCACCCTTCTATTCCCAACTCTCACTCTTCTTTTTTTAACCCTCACCCTCTTTTTTTCATTTCACACCCTGCTTTTTTCAGTCCCCACTCTTATTTTTTCGGAAATTGTAATCAGTGCCTAAATATAATAATTTCACAATAATAAGCGGTACAGAATTTATATAGCTTTATTTATTAACCTACCCGTAGCCTTACGCACAGCTGAAACGGTAGAACTGTTTTTTGTAGATCAGTGGTGATGCGTTAACATTTTAAATAGGTGTCCTGCAGAGTAAACTGACGGAACCTCCAAACAAATGAGATATAATCAGTCAACACTTCTAGTATATGAGAGTGATATATGCTTATTTGTACTGATGCGCTGACAGTACAAACAGCTCCCAAGCAGCTAAATAACACGCTATAACTTCTTTATCATCGGTTGCGCGATATACACCGGGGGTATCTAGTGATGACGTTTCATGTGCTGCAGCTCTTGAACGCAAGAAAGACAGGTATTTTGTGGTCTGTCATTGGCTGTCAAACTATTGTTGCACAGATACTTGTGTCGCTATTAGTCTATTACACTCTTTCCTAATCTTAAATATTGGTTAAATATGGAAAATATTATTCATTCTGAAGTTATGAAGTACCTAAGATTTTGGTTGTTCTGCAGCTTCGCAGCGCTCATAGAGGAACCGCCATTGCTGTTTCGAAACTTTATATCTCCATGGAGATGCGAATGAATTATTTAAATAATAGTTGGCAGACAATTGCCAAACATTTAAAATAGTTACAGGATTTAAAACACTACTAGATCGACACAGCAATGGCTGGTGCATTGAACAGCAACTAAATTATTATAGATATCATTAATTAACTTAAGTTCAGCTGATCATTGTACAATAAGGTAATTATTAGACTCGGAAGTAATTAACTATTAGTGAGATAAAATGCAAAGCGGTTCGTGCACTTTCATAGCATATACTAAATAAGTACTATGTAGGATGTTCAAAAATAATTCCGACTTTATGATGGAACGTCTCTCACGCGTTAAACGGGGTTTTTCTGTATATTTAATTTATGTTTCTGTAAACAACGATTTCAAAATTTTTCACAGTAACTTTTACTTTTACATTATACAAAAAAAAAAAAAAAACAATAAAAAATATTACTAAACGAGTCTTCACACACAAACAAGCAAGATTAACATTTTTACAATCAAATATTTTTTCCAAAGACAAAATGTACATTAAAAATAAAAAAAATAGTTCATGTCATAATATGATATTAAATATATTTTTTTTAACAAAATGTCATAATTTTAAAATAATTATCAGTTCAGAATAATTATATTTTCTCTTAAATTGTAAGTATGAAAATCTGTTTAATTAACCTTACAGCATTTAAGTTTAAAATACAATTATAATATACAAATTGACAATTGTCAAATAAATAATATTATTTATCTGAGAAAACTGTTTACTCCAAAAAACAATTAAGCATAAAAAATGTTAACTAATCACTTGTCACCTGCACTTGTTACTTAACAAAGTATAAATTAGCCATAATACGTATTTGTAGTTACTTTTCTGTAGTTCTTATTATAAAAAAGATGCAAAATAATCAGCCGCCGAATTATGCCGTTGTTACATAGTTCGGTGGTTGATCATTTTGTCGATGCGTTTAGCGGACACGATATATCGTCGGCGCACGATTATATACAGAAATTACTCATCTCGAAACTCGCTCTGTCACGCCATGAATTTGGTTATTTTCAAACACACTGTATATAAAAGTTCATAATATGCAATGTACAGCCTTGCTGCCAAATGCAATCGTATGCTGAATATGTGAATACGATTGTGTGAGTTCTTCAGTTAACCAGGTTAATGAGAAAGTTAAATGAAATGACAAAGTTTGTTTATTGAAGTAGTCGACATAGTAGAGAGAGAGAAAGAGTATGTTTGAATAATGCATCGTAACTGAGCATTGACTTCCACATGTTTATTGATGCAAATAATACTATACAATATAAGATGTAGAAATTTAAATTTGACAATACATGTTACAATATACATTATACATATATGTGTATATTTTTGTATACTTAGGGGACTGTTTAGCAGCTGTTCAATATGTCTCCTTTTCCATTCGCGTGTAAAATGCACTTGCGTTTCGTAAATTTCTAAGTTTCGTGAAAAATCTTATTCAACATTTGACGTTAATGCTTCAAAATAAACAAGAAATATGAGCTATTTTGCCTATATGATTATTTGTTCTAAATAGACGAATTAAAATCGGATAAAAACAAGAAAATTAGCATAAGTTTTACACAAACTTTTGTACAGAAAAAATTAAATTTAATTAAAAAAAATCGCACGCATTCGCAACTAGTGTAACCGCATACTTCCTCGTGCTTGATTTTATAAAAACTAAGCTCTTAATTATTTTTAATTAAAAACAAGGCTGTACTACCAAAGTTAATTGATACAATACCGTTTTATTTTATGAACTGTTTTTATGTCATCTTTTATATTGTCAACCACAAGTTTGTTAATGAGATATTTGTATAGAGGAGGTAGTATTCACTTATAAAGAAAGTGATGAGAGATAGAAAGAGAGAGACTATTTGTTGAGCGTCTCTCTCTTACCACTCTCTGTATAACTACTCTAACTATATATCACATAGAAGTTATAAAACAGTAAACGTATTTTGAGAGTTGTGTACTCGATATAGTTAAAGCTTAATTTTTATTATAATAAAAAGACATGAATTTCGTCAACTTTCACTATTAGCTGTATCAATGTTAACTAATAAATTCTGTACTTTATATACTTAGATGAGTTTTCTACGAATACAAAATATTAAATCGACTCGAAACACATATAATAAGCTGCAAGCTCAGGAACGGACAAGTCAAGGTGAATATGAAAAGTGAGGCTTGTTTTAAGCAGACCACACCACGATCGGACAAATACAAATAATTTGTTTAAAAACATCATCTTTCATGCTGTATTAAAAAAACTTGGTTTGATATCTTTTCAAGATCAAGCTAAGAAAAATATCGGTTAGAAGAAAAAACTGATTTTTTTTTAAAAAGTATCCTACCTCTTTGTAGATTACTTTCTTAAGTAGAATCGATATAAAACGCAACAATGTTTTTTTTATGAAGAAATGATAAGTATTATAATATGGTTTCTCACAATAAAATGTCATTGTCACCCGTTAATAAAAAAAATATTTTTGCACGCTCTCTTATGATACAGATCATTTTCATGCTTTCATATCAGTAGTAAAATGACTCATTTCACACTAGTACTTAAAAAAAATAAATGCGAAACGTGTTCCTACCACAATTTTCATGGCAAATGTATGAAAATCCAACGTAGCCTACAATTAGAACTGAACTTACTCAAAAATTTTTAAAAATATGTGAGAATGGATAGCGGTTACGTGCTAAAAATAATCTACTATTTTGGAAGTAACGTGTGGTTCTTCATACCAATTGTTAGTACTTTGTGTAAAAAATAAAGTTACATTTAAAAATAGTTATATGAAATTTTTAGACGTTTTTAACCTCCGTTTTCACGCTTCTTCTTTTCGTTTTTTAAAAAGTCTCTCGAAACGTTATAAAGGCAAAATTGTGACAGCAATATCGTTGTGTTTTATTGATCTTTACGTTAAGAAGAACTTCTTCAAGAATTTCTATTTAAAAATTGTCTTGTTGGTTAAATGTGTAACCAATTCAGTAAAATAAAGTATAAACTATAGCGAAGTAGAGTAAAAGAAGGTTTTGATATCAAACTCCGCCGTAGCAATTCACTCATCGAAATTGGAAACACGTACCTCTTTAATGCAACGACATCAGAGCTAGCTACATCACACACATATATACTCATCTCTTTCACTCACTTTAATTAATGCAGGTTGAAGTAATGGACCGTAATATACACTTCAATTACAAGAGACTACATAGACTCTGCTTGCTTATGAGTATATGTAATGGAATGGGCACTGAGCAGGGGGATGAACAGGGTACTAGGGTTCTGTGTTTACATGCTTGCCTGAATCTCAGGGAGTCCAAACCCAATACCGTCGACCGACAAGGCGTTGAACTATTCTTGGGTCAGACTACAAAATTTGCGCAGAAGTTCTGTGCATTTATGCTTGTTGGAAAACTGTTCAATATTTTCATCAACCACACAATATCAATTGTCGTCATCCAACAGAACATGATCAATAACCTTGAATTATAGGTTGGTTTCTACAGAAATCCAAAATCTTCCGGGGATGTCAAGATTGTGAGCAATAACATTTTGATAGCTTCGACAAATGTCTTACCAAGTTCTTGATTCCTAGTCAGTTATTCCAATAGATTTGCAAACCGTTTGCTGTCAATTAGAAGAAAATAATGATAGCATGCAAACTTTTACTCCGAGAAAAACTGTTCAATATTTTCATCAATCACACAATACCAATTGTCGTCATCCAACAGAACATGATCAATAACCTTGAATTATAGGTTGGTTTCTACAGAAATCTAAAATCTTCCGTGGATGTCAAGATTGTAAGCAATAACATTTTGATAGCTTCGACAAATGTCTTACCAAGTTCCTGATTCCTAGTCAGTTATTCCAACAGATAAATCTAAAATCTTTTGTGGATGTCAAGATTGTCAGCAATAACATTTTGATAGCTTCCACAAATGTTTTACCAAGTTCCTGATGCCTAGTCAGTTATTCCAACAGATTTGCAAACCGTTTGCTGTCAATTAGAAGAAAATAATGATAGTATGCAAATTTTTACTCCGAGACTGGTCGAATTAAAAATCTATATTTTTTTTCTTTTTCGCACCAATAACCCATTGATATGATTCAAAAGAATATGAGGTCATGCAATAAAAATTGTATAGTGACTCTCTATCCTCTACTTACCTGAACTTCGATAGCTTCCGTTAGAATCTATTCATCAATAGTTGTCTAGACAATATTAACATAAATATATGTGTTAAGTATATTCTAATCTCAAATATCAATGAATTTTTTTCTTAACAACAAAACCTATTCTATTCCAACATTCACTGGGACTATTCCATGTCCTAGATAACCTGTATATTTTATAAACAAACTGGTTAATCCAAGTATGTAGGCTTTCATATTCGACGTTCTTCAAAATCTTCTTGGTTTCCGGGCTTGTAGACCGTGATCTGTTGGTATTTTTAGTTTCGTCTGCCACTGCCGTAGACATTATCAAAGGCGATGTGTTGGCGAACGAAGTGTTCTTCTAACTGGTGTTCTCCTTCTTGTAAACTCAGCATGCTCGGTACTCTGCTTGGTCGTAGTTCGCTCTTCTATGATTGGTAATTCCACATAGAGTGATTTTGACCACCTGCACTGAGACATACAGTACCACTGAGCGAAACGACTAGTCACAGAAGAGCGACATACGACCGAGCAGAGAACACTGACACGCTGAGCAAGAAGGAAGAGTACCAGTCTCCAAAGAAAGCACTCGTTCGCTGATACACCGCCTTTGATAATGTCTGTCGCAGTATTAGACGAAACGTCAAGTAGAAATATCAATGGACCACAGCCTTATAGGCCCGGAAACCAAGAAAATTTGAAATCTGGTTAAGATTTCCAAAGTTTCAAATACTATGCTTGGATTAATTTATCTATATATACTGAATTCGTGTTCTTTTTCAAGATCCTGTTATTAATGCGCGTTTATTAAATTTAGACGCAGAACATTTACGTGTTATATCAAAATCATGGAGTTATCTATGTATATGTGAGACACGTATATCTTTATAAATTGGTCTAGTATACAGCTTTAAAGCTCTTTACACGGTACTCTTCTGTTTGTGTTGGTCAATTGTTTAAATACATACACACTTGTGCAAATCGCTTTGTGCCGTTTAAATTATTCGATATTAGTAGCGAAGCTAGCGTTTAATATTATTCTGACTATTAGGCGTTTATACTGTAGTCTCCATATGTCATATAAAGACGTTTATACAAAAATCAAAATTTATTATTTAAATTAGTAAAAATAATTTGGCTCTCAAATTAATCTCCAAAATCGGAATTCGTTTAATTACGCTATACGTTCATGATTGGGTCATCTAACTCTATGTACCAACTACCAAACAACTTTTTTCGTCCAGTAGATTCGGAGAAAATAAGCTGTGACAAACGGAGACAGATACGAAAGTGATCCTATAAGGGTTCCGTTTTTTCATCGGATGTACGATACCCAAAAATGACTTATTTCTATTTTTGTGCCAGTAGGACGCAATGCCACATTTGATCACATGCATCGAGGCACCTTTTCACTACACAAGAATCATAAGTCATACACCATTTACTTTTTGCATTTCATTTAGTTTGTTCACGAAAATTTGCGGCTGATTTTCTTTCTGTTCATTTTATGGTATTAAATAGTAACTGGATCGATTTTAGAAAATACTGTTCGATTGATTAAATGGATTTGCGTGTTTTACTTTACGCACTAGTGCGTCATGGATCAGTTGACTGCGTTATATAGATATTAAAAGCATCTATTTTATAAAGGAGTGTGCAAAAAAATAAATCGAATCTATTAAACAAAATTTTTACAGCTCAATGGAAAAAAAAGTTGATGATAAAATAGTATTGGTAATCTATAACTGTTATTTTACATTAAAGTAATACAATTAAATTTGAATTTATATTATTATATTTATTGACGTGTTCTGTATTCCCTTTGTAATTTAAATAAATAAAAAATTTAAATTTTGGAAATTGATAACATCAATTTTTCAATTTCCAAATTTAAGATAAATACCAACAGAAACTATCGTGTTTTAACATGCGTATGTTATGTGTATAACTATAAGATATTCTATTGTATAAAAGTTGAAAACACTAAAAAGTCCCAGAAACACAGTCACGTTCGTAAAAAAGTCACTAGTTCACAAGATTTTCACGGCGAGATAAGAAAAAAAATATACTGTTTATTTTGCGATAAGGTGGCTGAACTTTGTAAACTTCTTTACTAAATTTATTTGATTTAAAATTTCTCCATGCAGCTAATAACATTGTTGCCAAAACTTTTAGGTATGTGGTGGACAACTGAGAGTTGATCTTCGAGAAATTTACAGGGTTGGACAGCTGGAAATGAGTTAGCTACAGTATTTGACACTCTTAAGATTCACATTCACGTCCTTAATTTAATTTTGAGCCTAATTGGATTAGTCGCGTATTAAAAGTAGGACCAGGGTAAATGCACAGCTGTGTTCAAGGTCATTAAACGTCAAACTCAAGACGTGAATGTGCTGATATTTCTAAATGCTGTGGGTCAGCTCTGCATAAACGTGAATTCATCTTTAGATAATTGGTTCCCAATATTTACAATCCGGTGCTGAGAAATATTGATATAATATCAAATGGATTCAATTTCAGCATGTTCAATAAAATTTGTGTCAATTTTTTTTTCGATATTTCCTACTAAATCAAATAACAAATGCGATTTCCTTGCCAAAAAAATATTGTTTTTAAAACCAATTTATTTATCCATCAAAACCAATATAATATTACTTATTTGATTTTGATAAAAAATCAGCTTGTCCTATTGTTTTATCGACTCGGGTGTTCTTTTTTTTTCTTTCTTTCTATTTAGCTGTTAACAAACAAAAATTAACTTAATTTTAGTACCTGTGGTTAGAAATTGAAAAAAGGTATTATTTCACTTACTCCTTTTTATTTGAATCAGTGTCATTTAAAGTAGTATTAAAATTGAAAGAGGTCAGCGCGTGATTTCGTTTATAGAAAACATGAATGTTTATGGTGTTATTATAATAATAAATAATAATAATAATGCGTTTAACGTCCGTTTCTCGACTTTATGTCATAACAGACGCCATTCGCACCATTACTATTTTCCATTTACCACCTCCCGTTAGTTTCAACAATTTAAACTTCAACTTATATAATAGCAATGGGCGAATGAAGGAATTATAGGAAATTAGGATAAGGCAGGTAATTTTTGAACTAGGAGTTTGATAGGTAATCGGCCATGGCCTCAGATAAGGAACCATCTCGATATTTATCTGGATTTAATTGAGGGAAACCATGGAAAACCTCAATCAAGATGGCCGGTACAGGAATTACCGTTTCTCGGCGAGAGGCAGTAGGAAAAAGTCCCAGCCACAGCTGCCCCTGCCGGGAAGTAGGTACATAGTTAGGGATCTCGTTTGTCATTCGCGTTTCGTTTATAAGGACGTGTATGGGCTCCAACGTGAAATTGGTGGCACCATCACGGCCTCTTTTCTTCGTATGGTGTTATTATGGCGAATATCGAATTCACAAACACTCCTCCTCTGTCAGTAATCGTCGCATTAAAAAATTTCATATGCTCAAATTAAATGCAATTGTTTTGCACAGACACAACTACAACTCTTTTAATTTTAATACTTTGTTCATCACTGATAATAAACTCAAATGAAGCACACGTGCACCCAGTGCATTACATTGTAACGTCATCAACTCTCTTTTTTAAGGTTCCCTGCATCCGATGAATAGGATCACTCTCATGTCTGTCTGTCCGTCTGTCACAGCTTGTTTCTTCGAATCTACGAGACGAAAAAAGTTGAATTATAGAGTTAGATGAGCCAATCACGGATATATGGCGAAAATAAACGAATTCCGATTTTGGGAGCCAATTTAGATAATTAAAAAAAATGTATTTTTCAAATGCATCAAGTGATGCATAAAATGAAAGGTTTCGTTATAAGAAATACATTTTTGTATTTTTTTTTTATGATTTTAGAAAGTCGAGCATTCTCCCCTTTTATCACCGAAGCTGAAGAAATATAGAACCTCATTTATAGTTTACAGGAAAACCTAAACGAAAATCCTAAGTCGTAAAGGTTTCACGGAAACTGATTGGTACGAAACCTTCCCCCGCTAGTACCAGTCGCACTTGACCGTTTTTAAAGTAAATTGTTAAAATCTTGAAATTTTTATTAAACATACTTGTATCATTAAACTGGTTCATGATCTACTAGCGGTCCGGTCCGGCTTTGCCCCGGATTTGTAGAATTATCTATTAAAGATAGACATATTATACTGCAGTGGGCTTTCTTATAGAATAACATTCATCTTTTTCCGGTGCTGTTTTCTATTTATTATTAATAGCGGCCCAGTCCTGCTTCGCCCGGGTGTAAATGTAATATATAGAATATAAAAGACGAGAATCATTATCATAAAATCCTCAACGTGTATTGAATTTGCGTGAATTCAATCGCTTTTAATTGTGAATGTTCAAAAATAAAAAAAAAATCGAAATTGCCAAAATACAAAAAAGAACTACTTCTGTTGCTCCGATCGTTACAAAACTTCACAGGATCACCCGCTGAGCTAATCTAAAGATTTCCTGCAAATTTCATCAAAATCGGTCCAGCCGTTTTGAAGTCCGTAGATAACATACAATACATCGTCTTTTATATATTATAAAGATGAATGTATTTAATACAAAAATATGTTATAACCCAATTCTGTCGACTACTTATAAGTCATTTACTCAGTATATTGTTCAACTAATCCAATTTCTCATATTAACTCATGGATGCATTGTGTGTATAATATATCAAATCAACATACAGAATAGGCAGAAATCCAATATTTAACTCTCGTATGTGGATTGTAGAATAGAGAACAATACATATCCCTACACCGCAAATAAATTTTCCACGCACGTTTTTAAACAGAAAAAAACACATATAAAATACATCTTGTTTGACAACCAATTTCCTTGAACCAATTCACTTGTTTTTAACACCAAAACAAAAAAGAATCAAGTTTTATATAGGATCTGTAACGATGTCGGTTGTTTGCAGTAATCACAAGACACTAGTGACTAGAGCAGCCCAGGGCAGCACCTCGATCGTTCTCTTCTATAATAAGTGTTGGACAACGTGGTAGAAAGCTATACGTTACATAACGTGTAACATACATACAGCCACGCTGCTATGGCATGAATGTTAACCTCAATACATATCGGATGTGTGCATCTACCGCTCAAAAGTTTATACTATATAGGCAGTTATATTTAAATATCATAGTTCATACTAATTTATAAAAGAAAATAGATTTCGATGCGGTTTGCGTCATTGTCTAGAACGTTTATTTCTTAAGGTTTTGGTGTATAACGCCATGTTATATCATACAAAGATAACTCAGTAATCGTAAGTAGAGATAGCTTCAATTAATCGAATAGCTGAAATAATCGATAATTTTGTTTCGATTAACTGATTTAGGATATGATACTTTAAGCTTGGATTAATCGATAAAATAATTGGTTATTTACCTATTATTCTATGCAGTGTTTACACTACAAGATTGAAAACCGCAAAGTTAAATAAATAGCGACACTGAGAACTAAAGGATGCAAGGAAGGGTAACTTTGGTAACTTTACAAATGTATGAATAAAGATCATATATTGTATTTGTGTAATTTTATTTAGTTTTAGTTTTTGAGTTTGTTCTGTATTGGTATGAAAATTATCTATGATTTATGATTAATAAAAATATAATCTGTGATCTAAAACAGACAAAGGTAACAGTTGCGTAATTAGGCACTTTAATTTAATACGTTTTAAATGACCTGTTATATTGACACAAATAATAATAACATTCGATTATTCAAATGATAATAATCGATTATTTTCAGACAATTTAACCGGGTCATCGATTAACACAGTTCGACTAATTAAATGATTGATCTTAATTAAATTGAAAATTATGTAGATTGGTACATTGCTTTGTGTAAAAAAAACTTTTAATTAAAAAAAATATAAATAGCTTACAAATTCAGTTAAACAAAAAGTTTATTAAATCGAAAAAAAAAAATTATTTTTTTACTAAGCTAAATCGTAAAAAGCGGAATTTGATTTCGAACGCTGCTTATAATTTACATTTGTAAATTGGAATTCATCTACCGAAATTTTGTTTGTATAGATTATTATTTAATGTTCCAAAAAAATAATTATGAAAAATGCAAACAATAATTTGATTTTATCAAAAGTCGATAACTAGTTTCCTGCATAAAATTTTACCTATATGTCTGTAAAAATACGTAAAACCAGTACTTATCTAACAGAAGAAGAGCTTTCTTGCCTGTTTCATATAAAAAAAACTTTAACGCGTTTTCTGATTCAAACAAGATAAATTGTCATGTACACTGACTGATGAAGAGAAGGTAAAGAAGATATCACGAAAATCCCTAGATTTGCAGAGCAACTTTTTCGTGACTTTTGAACGGTACTAGGTATATGAAAACAGAAGTGTTTGGTTGTATGTAAGCTGGTAACACAACAAAACAACCTTATTTGCATAAAAAGTAACCAAATTATTTAATTTTTTGTAATGCAACCATCGTTAGCAAAGTCTAAAAATTTTAATTAAAAATTAAAGTAAGGATGAGCAGTGAGTGAAAAAAACCTTTTTAGTATAAAATTATATTGTAATAAAGTAACCATGAAATCAAAAATCATCTGCCATAACATAAATAAAAGCGGTTTAACGATCGCGATACATACACAAAAGAAATACACATCGAATTGCATAACCTCTTTTTTTAAGTCGGTTAAAAAATAGTGTTAGGCCAGCCATACACGAACAGCTAGAGCTGCTAAAACATACATACACAATTCACTCATGCAGTCACTGTTAACCGCTCGAGTAGTCACTGTCAACCGCTCGAGCAGAAATAAATATAGTGATGACAAAGATCTGTGTACAATTTAAAAAGAATCGGTTGAGTAGGAAGTGCTGGCGAACTGTCGAAAGAAAACGACTTGTGCTTTAAGTATATAGACTAATAGTCTTTTGTTTTCGAATTTGACATATGTACAAAAACATATAAAAAAGGCTGAGTTACTAAACTGAAATATATACGTGAAACCGTGTCGGAAAGCTAGTTAAAAACAAAAATGTAAAATGTAAAAATTAAGTTCAAATGACCAGAGCGAAAAATCTTAATCAGCTATGTGCAGACTTGTGTTTAAAACTTTTTTTCTTAATTTTCCCCAAATACGACATAAAATTAGAGGATGTGCGCAGAAGGGCTGAGAAAGGCTTTTCTTCGGCAGGTAATCGTTTCTTTAAGCGGTATAGTTTTTAT
The DNA here is from genome assembly GCA_034508555.1 of Venustoraphidia nigricollis. Taxonomy (NCBI): domain Eukaryota; kingdom Metazoa; phylum Arthropoda; class Insecta; order Raphidioptera; family Raphidiidae; genus Venustoraphidia; species Venustoraphidia nigricollis. The sequence continues at coordinate 2,704,684 of JAVRKA010000057.1, read as the reverse complement.
GACGGTGCAGGTTTTTACACGTGTGGGCCCAGGTAACAGCTAGCAGGACTAGCAGGAATATGGTATGGGCAGTGGGACACGCTGCGGCATCGATGTGATTTCATCGTATAAGCTCATTCTCCATCTCTCTCTATCTATCTTGATTTTAGTGCTGTATGGAGTAGCACTGTAGTATTATAAGCTCCTCTCCCAGTATTGGTATGGGACAGAGCCAGAGGTCCCACGAGGGATCAGTTACGGCTTGTAAGAGAGAACCGTACTTGCAGTACTACTACTAACCGACGCGCTCCGACTACAGCTTGTTTCACAATTCAATAGGTTTGCCTTCGCTTCAAATAAATAGATTTTTTGTTCTACCCCACATAAAACAGTTGTTTTTTATGCATGCATACTGATCGTAAGCGAGCGATAAAGTAATTCCACTGCCTGCCGGACACAAATGTGAAGTTCAATAATATTTTTGAAGTTGTACTTCTTTTGGTGCGTTGTGAGTTAAATTTTAGCATGCCATGGAAGTATGAAGTTGGTCGCACTAACGAAAAATTGAAAGAATGTAGTTAACCATAAGGGACCCAGAATGAAACGACAGATGGTCGAAATCAATGCAGTATCTACCATCTAGAAACTATATTATAATATTTCTTGGTTTCCGGGCTTGTACGCCGTGGTCCATTGGTATTTCTACCTGACGTTTCGTCTACATCTGCGGTAGATATTGTCAAAGGCGATGTGGTAGCGGGCGAAGTGTCCTTCTCGGCTGCTCACAAGCAAGTGTGTCGACTACTGCTGCTCTTTCTTCTTTTATGCACCGTTGAGAAGAACGAGCAGCAGTAGTCGACACACTTGCTTGTGAGCAGCCGAGAAGGACACTTCGCCCGCTACCACATCGCCTTTGATAATGTCTACCGCAGTTGTAGACGAAACGTCACGTAGAAATACCAATGGACCACGGCGTACAAGCCCGGAAACCAAGAAGTTTTGCAACAACGCCAGCCGTGAAAGCCTACACAATTGGATATATTATAATATACTAGACGACTATAACCTTTGATTACAGCCAATCGTTTTAAGTGTCATACAGCAAAGAAAAGTCAAAACCAAAACAAAATTTTGATTCAAATATTTGAGATTATTTTTTTGTGAGTACTTTTCTTAAACTTTTTGAAGATTTTATTTCAATAAATTAGAGCATAAATTCGAGTCACTGTATAGCAACTTCCATATTCCGTCGAGAAATTTTTTATTATTATTTTTTCTTTTCGAACAACCTGTGATAGTCAAAGTTGTACACCTTAGCAAGTATATGAACCAGATAAGATTGTTCTCTTCTTCTATACCGACACTGTGAGTATGTGAAAACGCTCACACTGTAATAGTGTTTCTCCTGCTCTCCTCTCTTCTTCTCTTTGTTGTTCTTGGCTTAATGGTTCAGGTTTGTCTAACAGCATTACAATTTTCTCAGTTTTAATACCTTTTATTATACGTCTGACAGTTTTCTCTGTACAATATTAATTACTTTGTATTCTTGCACCATTCTCTTAACAGATGTAATGTTATTATAAGACCAAATATTGTTTTAATTTATTATAAGGACGTGTTGCCTGTGGAGGGTACGCTATAAGAAAGAATAGTAGTATATCTCCCACATAAAAAAGCGAGTCTCTTATTCGGCTAGTATACGGAGAGCCCGCGGAGTAGCGCTACGAGCTCAGCAGCAATATGCTTTCTGTGTTAAATAAAAAGAGTAAAAAAATTCAATATTCAAAGTATATTACGCTACGCCAACGCATAGGCAAACCCGTTACGCATCTCTTTTAACACAGCAAGCTTTGCTGGTGTGCTCGCAGCGCTACTCCGCGGGCTCTCCGTGTACTCACCCAATAGAGCTCTGCCTCTTCCATGTATGAAAGAATATAAGATACAGTGCCATTCTTTCTTATACCGTGGTGGAGTGGGATAGCGCCTTTGACTATCGATTATTGGACTTTCAATTATCCCCACTTTTCTCACTGAAGCAAAAGCGTAACCATCTTCTAGGCTAAGTCACACCCGAGATCTTAAAAAGTGGAAGATTCAAGTAGAATTTGAAATATTGGTAGGGGTCAAACGGTAGAAAATGCGACCTCTGAGACCTATTGGGCTTCTCTAATAGTCCATCAGGTTTTTAGAGTTCCCAATTTATTGATACATTCTAGTAGCTTGCCTAGACTGATTTCTTTAAAGTCCTTTGGTAGCATTGAGTTTGATCCAAAGTGCTTGTACCTTGTTTGTGTAACAGATTCATCCTTACAAAGTATGCGAAAAACGGTTTCCTCTATTTTATTGCACTTGCTGAAGATTACATGGCTGGAAATACTTAACTTATGCATGGGATTTATTAAGATGACACTGTCCTAGTAATAACCCGGTCATCGTTCTTAAATTGTGCCTACTAAGGTTAAGAACTTCTGTAATTCTTTTCCTTAAAGGTTCTTCGATGAATGCCTTAGAATGTTATATTATTTACAGTAAATCTATCAATATAAACTAATTTTAGTAGTTAAATCTACAATTTTAATTATCATATATCACAGTTAAGATTTAAAAAATGTGTCAATTGAGCAGCCGAATATACCGCCAGCTAATGTTATTGCTTGGAAAAACTGTATAAATTGAAATGCAACAGTAAATAAGTTGACACAAATCCAGTTATTTGGACTGTTCGGTTGGGTTGGACACGTCTGTTTGCGAGAGAAAGAGAGAGAACTGGTCGAACGGTAGGACGGCATTGCACGAGAGGCACTAACACAAACACAGGAAACATTCCCTAGAGGTTGTACTCGGTTGACCCGCCACATCGTTAATCCAACATCCCCTGTGCTGACCGAACTACATCCTTAACCGTCCTACGACAGCACCGTCTCACACCGCGTGCCTTGTGTATCATGCGTGATCCACACGCAGGCCGCACGCTTTTGTATAGTGACACCAGCCTCTTGCTGGATCATCTCTGACGCGGCAATGTGTATTAAATAAGGAATCAAATGGTGCCTGTATAAGCTGGAATTAATTTAAGGTTACAATTAATTCATTAGAAAGGATCTGGAATACTCATATAGGTATTATATTTAGAGGTGGGAATAATCGAAGCATTGCTATTCGAATGATTTTGATAACCGAATGTGACGCCAGCCTTCTGCTGGATCATCTCTGACGCGGCAATGTGTATAAAATAAGGAATCAAATGGTGGCTGTATAAGCTGGAATTAATTTAAGGTTACAATTAATTCATTAAAAAGGATCTAGGATACATATAGGTATAATATTTAGAGGTGGGAATAATCGAAGCATTGCTATTCGAATGATTTTGATAACCGAATGTGACGCCAGCCTTCTGCTGGATCATCTCTGACGCGGCAATGTGTATTAAGTAAGAAATCGAATGATACCTGTATAAGCTGGAATTAATTTAAGGTTAAAATTACTTCATTAAAAAGGATCTGGGACACTTATAGGTAATAATATTTAGAGGTGAGAATAATTGACACGTTATTATTCGAATGATTTTGATAACCGAATGATTCATTCGAAATGATTCCTTCGCATGATGTATGATAATAACAGATCATGCGCAGGGTTGGTCCTACCATAAGGCGAACGCAGCGGGCAAGAGAGGCCTCAGTGGTAAAGAAAAAAATGAAAAAATATATTTTTTGCTTTTCGATATTTTGATTGTGGTATACATTAGGAGCAAGCAAGGAAGTGCCATAATCCAGGCGGAAAATCCCAGGGAGCACCTCAGTGATAAAGAAAAAAATATATTTGTCGCTTTTAGATATTTTGATTGTGGTATATATTAGGGATAAACAAGATGGCGCCATAATCCAAGTGCCAAGTTCCAGGAAGCACGTCAGTGGCAAAGAAAAATATATTTTTTTCGGTTTTCGATAGTTTGATTTTGGGTACCTATATATTAGTGGCAAGCAAGGGAGACACGATAATTGGATGTCACTTCATCTTAAAACTTGCCACGGGTTGGCACGGATGGTATGGATGAATCAATGTTTCCACTCTCCAACGAATTTGCTCTCGATTTCGATTATTAGTTTTAAGAGTGTCATCTACATCTTGTGCTTCATAGAGCAGACGCAGATAAAAGACGTAAGTACTGTGGGATGCATTAGTATCGGGAGTACTGTGGAATGCATTAGTATCTAGAGTAGTTAAATACTATACGAGTGAAAACACAATTCATTCTACTGTCCATGCATTCGATATAGCGAATGGATTTAGCTCTGGTTTTTGTTTATTTGACATAAAAGAGACATCTGGATGTAGTGCTTCATAAAACAGTGACAAATAAAAAGATTAAATTATAATTGTACTTTGAAATGCAATCTGAGAGAGACAAATACATGCAGTGTTTTAAAGCGTAAAGAAAGAGCGTGGTATAATAATGTATTATTGGAGATTGTATTATAAGTCGTCACTCGTACCTATAAAAATCATTTGAATGATTTTGAATAGCCTCTCGAGACATCTCAAGATATTTTAATATTCGAATAGTTCGACAATTTTTACTCGATATACTCCATCTCTAATAATATTGATAAGGTTTTAAAATTGTTTGATGTTGAAATAAATCTCTCTCTCTCACATGTTTATTTTAGAGGTTTAACCAGTTCAACTAATGGAAAACGAACCAATTAAAATATTGAATTTTCCTAGTATTTGATATTTTTTTCAGAAGTGTTATGCGTATGATGGCATATATTTGTGAAAACAATATTTATATAAAGGGTATATGCGCTTCTTAAGTTCATAATTAGATATAATTAAGCAAATATATCGAATTTTCTTTGATTTTTTCTTTTTATACGTTTTATTTTTGTTTGATATTCCAGAAATCAAATTTAATTGGCATAAATAATCTTCCATATAGTAGCTACAAAGGTTATTAGAACACAGGTTACCACGTTGCTGATCATTCATATTTTTGTCAACCACGCTATATTAATATACACTTCGTTGGATGACGTCATACCCCACTATTATGTGATCGAACACGGTCACCTCTGTTTCTAATAACGTTGAGTAGCTACTACTTTGGAAGTATAGATAATTCATAAAATAAATTAAATTGAAATACCTACTATTTTTGAGTTTCACAAAATAGTGTTTTTGTACCGTATAGGTAATAAAATAAATGACATTCAACGTAAAATAATCATATATTATATAGATAGTAATTTTTGAGAAAAAGAACATTTAATTAAGTTAAAATTTCACATTAATGTCCAAGAGAAAATTGTTTATACAATTATTATTATAAGTAGTTCATCTTTAAAGTTCAATCAATGGGTGTGCTAAATTGATTTATTTTTATTATTCCAATTACCCGTGATACTGTTTTCTATTATAAGTAGTCTTTGAAATTTGTTAATAACCTAGTATTTTTGATAATATTTTGAGAAGATCAAATCATTTGTTTGAAATTTATCGTAGATCTTGTCTTTTGTACAAATATATTATTGTGCTTTATTCCCTAAACTCTCTAAAGAAAAGACACTGCAAAATAACATTTTGTATGTTTGATAATAATTTAAATGCCACTGAATCAATTTAAATTCGGTTTGCGCGGTTGTATAAATATAGACTATAGAGCATTATCCTGAGAATATACCTTAAGCTATATATCATAAGAAGCATTTTTCCCATATATGTAAAACCTGGTAGTAAATGACTGTTTCCAGAAAACTCTGGCCAATAAAGTTACAAGTCTTCATATAAAAATGAAAAATATACTTATATTAACACATTAAAGAGTAGAAAATAAATGAATGTCTCTTTGATAACGTTTAAAAGCGTGAGACACTCGATGAATCAAATGAAATATAAGTACAGAGACGATGCTCAAATTGCAAGTGAGCCATCGTTGCAATTTTTAAAACAATTAAAATTGTGTAATTGACTTAATTGTTATTACATTCATCACAAAATAGATACTTGATGATATTTTGGAAGTTTTTTAAAATATATTTATATTTTTTTGTGACGGTTATAAAGTTGTAAAACTATAATGAGATAAAAAGTCCAGTAAAACTTGATCCTTACTTACGATTTCACTCTCTTGAGTCTGCGGCGGAAACGCTGTACGGATTTTTGAATAAGGATTCTGATTTACTTCCAGCAATTTTACAAGATTGCAAAGGTCCGTTTTGGTCATAAAAAATGCATGCCTATAGTTAGAAATGGCTCTCCATTCTTTACCTCATTGGTAAATCATTTTATCGCCATAATTGAACGTTAAAAATAATGTTAGTTTTATTACATTCTTCTTCGCTCAATTTGCATAACATTTTAGAATAAATGCAGTGTATCGAGAGAAAGTTTGTATTATAATAATATGTATTTACTTTAGTCTTTTATTTTTCTTATTATAAATTTAGCGGAAATCTTTTGGAGAAAATATATTTTGACATTATACAGGATGCCCCAGACATGACTTCCCAAGCCTAAATGTTGATTATTATTAAATATAAATCCATTACAGTCGCATATGAGAAGAAATTTCTTGCAAGATGTCGCCAAATAACAGACGATATCTCTGAGTAGACCCGATTAAAAAGCTCTATTGAAATAGCTAAAAAACAGATATGATTCTATTTAGAAAATAAGTTGACGTTTCCTTTTTGGACAATGCATTTACTGGCATCTTGTAGATAATTTCATGATTTTACGAATATATAGACTTTGATACAGTTATATTAAAAAAAAAAACGAAAACAGGTTTGGGGCGTTGTCTGGGATACGTAAAATATGATCTTCTACAATTAAAATATTTATTAATATTAGGTATAATAATTTGTTTTTTACATAATAGACAAAACTTTTTTTCTTCAATAATTTTCGAAATGTAAAAAATGATAAAATAGAAACGATACTACTACATTTTTTTGGGAAAATTTACTTTATTATTAATTATCACAAAAAAGTTCAAAATGTGGAGAATATTAAAGAATAATAGAAAACAGTCTCACGGGTAATTGGAATAATGAAAATAAATCAATTTAAACACTCATTGATTGCAACGTTTCGTCTTTTCTTTAATTAAGACTTTTTCAAGCTCTCAATATGCTTAAAAGATAGTAAAACTATGATATAATATGCAATTTGGCATTACAAAAAACAATTATAAAAATTGAAAATTGTAGAAAAAAAAGAACATATTATTTTCTACAATTTTCAATTTTTATAATTGTTTTTTGTAATGCCAAATTGCATATTATATCATAGTTTTACTATCATTGAAGCATATTGAGAGCTTGAAAAAGTCTTAATTAAAGAAAAGACGAAACATTGCAATCAATGAGTGTTTAAATTGATTTATTTTCATTATTCCAATTATTCGTGATACTGTTTTCTATTATAACATATATCTGAAATTGAACTTTAAAGATGAATATTAAATAATATTAATTCTAAACTAATTTTTACTCAGTATAGGAATAATTAAAAAAAAGGATTTTTTTAGTTGAGGTTGACCAAAAATTCATGACTTGCATGTACTTTGGGGCGCACTGTATATTGCTCAAAGCCTTAATGATCAATAATATATAACAAATAATAAAGCTTTGCAGTTATAGAATTAATTATACACAGGATGTTTTGCAAGATTAGAAAAATATTTCAGATGATGTGTTTTATTTTAAGCAAAAACTTCGATATTTTGTTGTGAAATACCCCATATAATATTATTATCAATTACTTTATATTGAAGACAATAAATTTTATATATGATTTATATAATTATATTTCGTTTATACACCTAAATGTATTGAAAAACTGATTTCCACGAAAAAATGCAATTTGTTTCGATATGTGGATAAAAAAAATAAATTAAAATTTTTTATTTTCATTGTTTCGTAACAATTGTTTTTCAATGTTTTCATGTCACCATCAGATATTAAAAGCTTTCTGTAAGTAACATATATTTTTTTTTTTATATTATTCGAACATGAATAGTAGATGTAAACCAGACTTTTTTAATTCTCTTGACGTTAAGACAATTCCTTTTTCTGCATACTTCGTTAAGTCAAAAATAAAACATTTAATTAAATCTATTGTCTTTTATTTTTTTAAATATTTTATTTTGTTATTTACATTATTACAGACAGAAAATGTATTTCGCGAGCTTTCACCGAAGTTGTTGACTGGAAAACAGAAACAAACAAAATTTGCTCGCTACAATTAAATTTGTTCATACAAAAGCTCTAATATTTAGGGCTTTGTTTTCATGCACATCGTAAGCTTTTGACATATTTTTTTTGTTTAAGATAATTAACTTTTTTCATACTTTTGTTTGTCGAGTGACGCGTGTTTTACATTTAATCATTTGACATCCAAACATAATTTCATATGGAATATATTATAAAATTTGATTTAAAAAAAATAAAATGATTAATAAGCAAAAATTATTACATAAAGTATATTTAATTCAGTAATGCAATCGATGTGAACTCCACCCTATCTCAACATAATGCCCCTGCATCCGTTTGCAATCTTTACACATCAGTATACGGAGTTTATATAACATAAAGCAATTATACACAATTCATAGAACAATGCTGAATAATTAAATACTGTAGGTTGTTTACACGATGTACATTGAAAATTCTCAAAAAAAATCTTATATTGTAGAGTAAACTACTAGTCATTGGACAGAACACATTTTCATTATAGCTATAATAAGGATAAGAACGATACTAAAGCAGATTTGAATGACTCATAAAATGAGTTATTCAAATCTGCTTTAGTATCGTTCTTATTCTTATTATAGCTAATGAAATTGTGTTCTGTCCAATGACTAGTACATGTCCAAACTAGTAGTTTACCCTATCCGTATCATCTTATTTTGTGTCATGCGTACATGCGCCAATCGGCAAACACGATTTTGAATCCTTCAAATAATACAAATGGCATATGTAAACATTTTTTATTTTTGTAGTAACATTTTAACAAAAAGCTCTTATTTAATAGTAGCTAATACAAGTACATTTTAATTTCACAAATAGAGTCAAAATCTGTTATAACGACATCGAAGGGTCTGCTCATATTTGGTCGTAAAAACCGATAGTCGAAACAGCCGATGATGTTTTCGAGGTACAAAGCAATTTTTTATTAAGTATGTACTATTATTGAATGTGTACGGTACATATAATTTCATATAAATTAATAGGAATAATATTCACATTATCATTGTAATTTTTCTGTATTCATAAAATCTGTAATTTTAGTCTCTTTAGAACACTTCTGTACGTACGAATTTTGTTTACAATACAGCTGATCGTTAAGATATAATTCTCCGAAAATATGAAGATATTACTTTAAATGTAGTCGCTAATATGGTATGTCGTAATAAGCAATGTCGTAAAAAGCAGTGTTTTTTATAAGGCGCTCATATAACATTCAATCGAGACCTAATATAACCTGTATATTGTTCTAAATGATGTCGTCGTAAACGGTTTTGACTGTGGTTATCATTTAATTTTTCAATTAATTTATTATTATACAAAATTCAAAATTTCTTTTGCACAGTTAACAGAGTTAACAACGTAATATTAAATGTGACTTCTGAAAGTCTTAAAAAATCCAGTGCATGCGTAAGTGTATTGTATTGTTCGCTTTAAAGTTAGCCAGTACTCCACGAAAATATAAAAATACGACATTTTAGAAGCGCTATAAAACTTACAACGGCTATGCAATTTTTATAAAATAAACACGCTTCGACGTAAAGTAATTAAAAATGACGTTATTAAACTACATGTCTGGTGCTGGCTGTTTATATTGAATTTTTCACACGCTGGAAATGTGGTCGTCAAACTTTTTACAATACGACATCAATTATAGAAAGTTTTTTTATACACAAATAATATTTTTCAAAAATAAATAATTACTTTTTTCAAAAATCATTTTTTTTGAAATTTAAATTTTGCATTTTGCAACAACTTACATATTCCTTACAAAATATAAAAACTAAAAAAATATAAAAGTACATTGCATTTTGCGTCAAGTTTCAAAATCTGTAACAAAAAAATTTGCCATAAAAGTCAGTAGAAAGAAAAATATAAAAAAATATATTTGTATTTCTCATAACGAGTCCTTTCATTTGATACGTCCATGGTGCACTTGAAAAGATATTTTTTTTTATTTTTTTAATTTGGCTCTCAAAATTAACTTCCAAAATCGTTTATTTACGCACTACGCCCATGATTGTGTCATCTAACTCTATACGAGGGTTCATCAATAAGTACCCATGTTTGACGACAGGTGGCGTTGACGAGTGAAATTGACCTTACCATCGTGTACTGCAGACTTTCAAACGACCTCGTGCTGAGTTGTAGATAAATTCATAGATTAGGTTATTTTTGACAGCTAGTTGTATCATTCGTGATTTTTTTCTTTCGACAAAATGGCAAAAGAGCAATATCGATCCGTTATTCGTTTTTTATCTCACCGTGGGCATAGATGGTGAAGGGTCCCCATAGACAGAATCCAACTTCAGTTTTATTTCTTCGCATGTTTTTTAAAAAACAAATTACGGATCGATATTGCTCTTTTGCCATTTTGTCGAAAAATACAAAATCCGAACTGGTTGTCAAAAATAACCTTACCTATGAATTTATCTACAACTCAGCACGAGGTCATTTAAAAGTCTGCAGTACCCGATTGTAAAGTCAATTTCACTCGTCAGTACCATTTGTCGTCAAACACGGGTCTTTACTAATCAACCAAATTTTTTCATCCAGTAGATTTAGAGAAAATTAGCTGTGACAGACGGACACACATACACGAGAGTGATCCGTACGAACCCCAAAAATATACTGAATATTTTGAGAGTAGGGAAAACTTATACAGCAGCTACGTGAATATTCGTATTAATTTTCTACTGTAAAATAAGTTGTATAAAAAGTTAAAAAAAGAAATTAAACAGATTGTAGAAAATGATGTTAGTGCCAATGGTCTAACTTTAAAGTTAATGAAATAACGTCTTAAATTAATTATTATTTAACTCACAGAAGAGGTTATTTCGGGACTGTGACTGCACAACAAAAAACTTTTCTTCATCTTGGAGGAACGTTTAATTTATACTCGCTTGAATTAATTCTCACTACTACGCAGAAGTGTGCACATAAACTGTTATATAATGAACCAAGGTACCCAGTTAATGGATAGAAGCCAGTGCTAAACACTGTTTAAACATTAGCAAAATTCTCTCAAATTTAGTTTATGATATATTTCACCATTCTAATTTACATATGTTACGTTGGCTAGATATCATTTGTATCTAACGTCAAATAATTATAATAATTTTAAAAAACTAAATATTATTGATATACGCGGCAGATTATATTACATTTTACTTTTTATTAATTGAAAAATATCCATCGCACAATATACACCTGCTGAAATCTATCGCCGCACGAAGACTACTTAAAATGGGCCTAATCGGGCCATTTTAAGGATGGTTTTTAGGGTTTTAAAAAAGTTTTTTGGTCCAAAAATACCGAAAAAAACTCAAAATCGTTTCAAAATTGAAATTTAACCCTTTAGTAGCGATTAAGAAGTGCTACTAAAATTTTAATAAAATCGGCACGACAGGACTTACAAATTTTGTGAAAACGCTAGTTTGCGTATAAAGATTTTCTTACTGAAGGGTGCAGTTTATTTGGTTCGGAAGTTGAATTGCTATAACAATATTTTAAATGAGAAAAAAAAAATTTTAAGGGGTGTTTTAAGGCTATTAAGGGTCCTAACACAAACTTAAGTCCACGTAATAAAATCACACTGCCTGTATTCGCAAATATTGTCGGTGGGGTTTTGGCACTGCGACCCGAGTTTTTTTTTATTGATCTCAAACGAGTCTAGCGTATCCCTAGACGAGATTTGTTTTTCACTCATTTATAATAAAACAACTTATCTTTTCCAATAACTAAACATGTTTGCGAACTCTGGCGTTATTGGTTGTATGTGAAATGTTTGGGAAATTCGGCAGGTGCATCATGAATTGTGCATCGCTAAGTTCAGTTACATGGCAGCAGTATGGAGTTAAAGGAGTTAGTCTAACTGTCTGCGAAGAGTTGAATTATGTAAATGAATATCGTTGTTTCAAAACTGAAAGTTTGTATGTATCTCATATTACGTTTGTAACTTCTATAGAAGATATTTTTAAATTAAATTTACATTTAATTTCAAATTTTAATTAGTTTTGGACACTAAAAAATTCAAATGGCTCATCCAAAAACCCTGAACCACGTCATTGTTTATTTATGATGCGTGTCTACAATTCCAATTTTCAAGTCCTTACCTTAAAAAACCGATATTCCCCTACAAACTAGAATTAACGGATGCTCACATTATAAAATAATTAATAAATCAATGTTCCAAATTTCAGCTTTCTAGACTTCTTAGTAGTTTTGGCTGTGCGTTGACAGATCAGTAAGTCAGTCAGTCAGGACAAACGATTTTATAAGCCTGGATAATCAGTAGGCTGACATACACTGAATTTATTTTTGATCCACATTAAAATTCGGTCAGTGAAACCTAGTATCTCTCTCTTAGATTTAACATTGCATTATTCAAAATTAGAGCTATGACCTTGTGAATGTCATTATACTATGTTAGTAGATATCTTTTTATATTGAAAGGCAGTGTTTTGTCTAAACTCAAACAGTGAGTACTTGTTTGAGTTTGTTATCACAAATTCATTCTATATCGTTGCAATATTTTAATTCTGTTATAATACGTAGTAAGTCGTTACTTGTGTAATATTAGCATATTGGTGTTTTCTTCTGGCACTTGAAATTTAAAGAAAATTCTAAATTATTAGAATGAATACAGAAGATAAAACATAATTGTTTTATAAATTACCTTTTTAATAGTAATATCAATTACGTAATATAACTAAACTGTTAATTTTTTTAAAGAAACTATAAGGATCGTTGAAAAAAACGCCACGTTAAATGTTTTAAATTTAATTTTTTAGGTTGTTGCTTATTTTAAATCTGTATATTTATTTTCATTTTGAGTTTCTAAAACTATTCAAAAATGTGTGTTCACGAACTGAAAGGCGTTTTATGTTTCGGTTTATCGGAAGAAAAATTTCAAGTGGTCGTGAAAATTTATTGGTGCGTAGAATATTGACTATGAGTGATCAGTGTCTTGTTTTTTTAAAGTGAAAATAGTTAATGTACTGACTGTGATTTCTTTTATGATGACTTTGAACCACTTCGACCGACCGTTTCTGAAAATGACAACTTACGTCACAGGTCAGAAATTATTTTTTCTATTTGATTATATATATTTTTTTGATTTTGATTTTTTATGATTCTCGTTCGTAAATGAAGTTGGTATTATGTTAAAACGAATGACTAGCGAGTTTTAATAGCCACCTGAGTCATATAATTATGAACAAGATACTTATACCATATTTTTGCACGCATATCATATAAAATAACTGATTTGTACATCATAAGTATATTTGTAATAGATCTGACAGTCTATGAATCTATTTTTTGTTAATTTAAAACTCGTCTAAAATATGTCTTTTAGTTGATTTACTATATTCATATCCATATTAATAAATTATTTTTAAACAAGTCTTGTCAATCCAAATACCTATGAATATTAACAATATGTCTTTTAGTATTTTAAAATTTTATTTTAAAATGTTCTGCAGAAAATTACATTTCCAACAAATCTCTGAATACAAAATTAATACCTATATGTATGCTTTTACCATTTACTATTTTCTGAAAAGTTGGAAACTGTAAAAACATAAAATAGAGATTTAAATTTTGTACAAAAGTAAACATTGTGTAGCAAAGTAAAACCTTTCAGCTGTAAAACGCTAGCCAATGTTTTTGTACAACGTGTGTTACCAACCTATCAGATTTATACAGCTATATTATCATTCTTTGTACATAAATTCCCAAACAGTCGATTACATAGTTTTACTGATTTCATTTTGACATTCTTCTTGGTCAATGTGTGGTGAAATCTCATTTTTAAAGATTTGTGACCCGTAATAACATAACCAAGCATTTTAAATCTTTGTAAAATATTCGAACAAAAACTTTTACTCATATTAAGCGATTATTCGAGGGTGACAAATGCACAGAACATTTTTAGTACCTTCAATTTTTACTTTCCAGCGACCATAAGAGTAAAGAATGTTTTGTAATGACGAAATAAATCTTATTTTAGATTTTAACCAATTCAAACATATTTCTATGATCCTACAGGAAAACTTAAGGTAGTTGTCGTGGTACAATATTGTCAAAAAGTTATAGATTATACGCGCCACAAAAGTATACTAGCTTGTAGCTAAGTGATCCATAATTTGTACGTAAGACTGTACCCGTGGAAACGTAACACATACAGTATTCATATGCATGTATACTTTTCTATAAATTGTTGAACGTTAAACCGTTATTTATAAATAATTAGACGGTCAAAAATTTTTTCTTATTTTTTTTAAACTCATGACAAATGCATTGAAAGACTGTCAGTTTTTGGAAAGTTTCTGACAGATAGTTCTTTTTTTTATAAATAAGAAACTGGTTCAGAACTACAGAGATCGTATACAATCAATGTTAATTATCCAATTTTTAATTGAATTTGTCTCGGATTATATACGGTCGATCGATTTCAAATTTTTAGGGTGATTGTATTATCATGTCCTTAATAAGTATACAAAAATTAAGAATTTTCTGACGGTGTGCCTTAACCACGACAACTACCTTAAAACAAAACGAATTTGATTCAACAAAGCACTAAAATGAAGAAAATAAGTATTCAGGTCGGCGCCAATTTAATTACTAAAATTAGTTACATATATTTTATTATTATATTCTTCCTCTTGGTAGAAATTTTTTAAAAATTAATTTTGGTTTATAATTATAAAAGCGTGGGTTGTGATTAAAAAACGTTCTTAGATTTTACAACCCACGCTTTTGTAATTATCGATATATATATTATTTCTCAAAGGTGTTTTTGTCGGTATAAAATATCTCCCTTAATACTGTAACAAAATGAATATTTGATACGCCATTTTGGAGATTATTTTTCTCTCTACTGACGAAAAATAAGTTAATATCTTAAAATTAATGTTTTCATTAAAAACTACGGATTAAAAATTTTAACAGTTTCATTACAGAAAATAACATTCAGAAAAAACAAATATCGCCGTCTGGTGGCAATCTGTTTCTTTTTACAGTTGTCGGTAATATTAGGTGACATAGTGGCGCTAAAGCCTCTGAATAGAATAGAATAAAATTTCCGTCCTATTATATTACGTAACTGACCACTAACGGTGCGAAGTATTCGCACGGATCCGCTAGTAGTATTAAAACGTTTAGCTAGAAGATAATGTTATTATATTTTTAGATGCATTATCTCAATAATAGTGCCAAAACATAGTTCACAGCGCAACCTGCTTGATATTGATATTGAAAACACAAATTTTCCATTCATATTACAACTGAAAGTCAGAATATAAAATATTCGATTTAAATTCCAGTTTTAGGTGACAACATGCAATCTCTTTTACAGAGTTAGTTTTAGTAAAGATTAAGAAAGTTACTTCTTTTCATTTATAATTTTTGTTAACAAACAATTATCAGCTAACGTCAGCATCGCAATTTCTGCGTTTCAAACAAAATCAATGAGCTCGAGTATTTTTGTCAAAAATAAAAATCTAAATTAAATAAAATTTATATGCTCACTGTATGTTTGCACTTAATTTTCAGGAGCTCAAGGCCAATAGATTACAGAAACTACCTCGTTCCATGAATGACGCTAGTTGACGGACCGTTCATATTTTTATCAACCACGCAATTATCAGTTGATAGAATCGCCAATAGAACGAGGTAACCTCTGTAATTTACTGATCTTGGCTAATAGCCCTGATTTGGAAAATTATTTCAGAGTTTGCGAGTAACTGACACTGATCAAAAATATAAATTAAGTAGAGTATATACTTTTTTTTTTATTCATTTTGTGTGTGAGCGCGACTACCTCAGGAACTCCTGGACCGATTTGGTCGAAAATTATACCGTATTGTTTAGCATTGCTTTATAAAGAAACTTAAAAGTTAAAATAGTGGAATTATCTTTTATCTGAACGATCTGTCGAATATAAAACATAAAAAAGATTAAATAAATAGTACTTTACGTATCTTGTTCGTAAATTAAGGTATTTTGACGAGTAAGCGCCATTATGTTAAAACGATACAACGATCACTTGTGTCATAAGACCAATAAAAGATACATACTATACTTTTTTCATGTACCTCCTATAAAATAGGTGATTTCCACCTAATTTTGAGCAATATCACATCTGATTCTCATATGGTTAGACTACGATTATGTTACTGTGCGCAACTTTACGATACTAGTGTTAAATGTGTTATTGCATGATTGCTATACACACCTGAGAAGCACCTACTTAAAGGAAAAAAGTTCAAAAAATGGTTTTAAAAAATTGAACCAGCTTTCAAAAAGAAATTAAAATTAAACAAAAAAAAATTATAATGTGCCTCACCCTTATAAGCTCACATGAGAAGTTTAACTTCTTTAGCTTTTAATATTATTCCCAAGTTTAATTTTTGCTTGTGTAAAACTAATTAATAATATTTACACATACTTAGAAACACACTATAAACTTCTGTCCTTGTCAATTTCATATAATTTAGGAGAAAAACTAATTTCCCCTTTATTTGCCAGTTCTACTTCCCCTCGATTTCTTATACTTTTTTCAAATAGATACGTCGCTAAAGAAGTTAAACTTCAAAAAAAAATCTCTCTCGAAAATGCAACAAACAGGACTGTCAGTCCGAGTTCTATAACTTCCCCTTTATTTGCCAGTTCTACTACCCCTCAATTTCTTATACTTTTTTCAAACAGATACGTCGCTAAAGAAGTTAAATTTCAAAAAAAAGTCTCTCTCGAAAATGCAAGAAACAGGGCTGTTAGTCCGAGTTCTAACTTCCCCTTTATTTTCCAGTTCTATACTTCCCCTCGATTTCTTACTTTTTTCAAATAGATACGTCGCTAAAGAAGTTAAACTTCAAAAAAAAATCTCTCTCGAAAATGCAATAAGCAGGGCTGTTAGTCCAAGTTCTTTCGAGCCGTTTACTCACCTGTACCTATATTAGCTGCAGCCTATAAGATTTTTTTTCACATTATCATACATGTTGACTTCAACATTAGCCTATTTCCGTCATACATAAATCTCACTTTATCTCATCTGGGCTCAGATATAGTCACGTTCGTTCCAACATTTGTGAAGTGAGAACAACTGATAGTTTTACTGTCCTTGTTTTAAAGACGTACTTTCCTAAAATGTTGTGCTAAAATAGACAATAAAATAAACAGACATTTTTTAGCAACTACGAAATGAAGCTAACCACTATCGCTTGCTTACGAATTAGCTTATGCGAATATTTTTGAAGTTTAATTTCTTTAACGTCGTATCTGTTTGAAAAAAGTGAGAAATCGAGGGCAAGTAGAACTACCAATAAGGGGGAAGTTAGTTTGTCTCCTAAATTACATGAAACTGACAAGAACGGAAGTTTATAGTGTGTTGCTAAGTATGTGTAAATGTTATTAATTAGTTTCACATAAAAAAAATTAAACTTGGGAATAGTATTAAAAAATAAAGATGTTAAACGTCTTATGTGAGCTTATAAAGGTGAAGGTCATTATAATTTTTTTCCCGTAAAAAACGAACCCTTATAGGATCACTTTCGTGTATCAAAGATACATATTTAAACAGTATTTTGTGAAATTTTTATTTAAAAATTCTGAAAACTCAGCCGTTGGTACCTCATCTCTCTTGACGTCTCAAAAAAAAAATGCTCTTGCCGTGGACAGAATAACTCATTATTGGTTCCTCCAAAATCAAAAAACCAAAAATATTTCGTTAGTACATGGATAAATCTAGGTATTGGACGGAGGAAAAAAAAAATTAAAATTTGAATTTTTGACAGACTTTGAACAAAAAAACACATTTTTTGGTCAAATTTTCCCCATGTATTTGCTCGAAAAAATTAGTTGTAATAAAAAAAAAATCCTTCGTTCAGTGACTAGATAATGTTATTTCAAAGATGTGTGCAAAATTTGAACAAAATCGCTTCATAACTTTTCGAGAAATCGTGTCCACCGACTTGAAAAATTGAGTTTTGAGATAAACGCGTTTAACCTGCGAAGCGCTGCACTGACGTGGCCTGATGGGCGGAACTTCCAAAGGGTCTATCTCGTAGAATTTTACTCGGATCGATTTGAAATTTTAGGAGAATATTTTAAACATGTACTATTTAATACGACAAAAAAAATAAATCGATTTTTTTAAATTTTCAAACCCCCCTTAATATACTAAATTATGAACATAAATGTTGCTATATGCGTTAAATATTTAATTTAAACACGATGAATTACATCGAAAAATGTATATTTATAATTTCTTCTTAACATCTCACGAGTTTGATAGAAACTTTTCGAGGGTCGCAGTTAGCCCGCGGGCCGGGTGTTGCCCACCGTTGCGATAAACAATAGTTCAAAGTATCTAATATCAAATGCAATGTAATCGGTTTTAGTGGAATTCTCTTACGCATGACAATCTCGAGCCTGTCCTGTACAAGGATAGGTTTGTATGTATATTTCCATACGCACATCCCGACACAACGCTCAGCTGACAAAGGACGAGGTTTCGCGTCGCCAGTTCCGACTTACTATTGTAAATCTCAACGTTCTTATAATGCGTTGTCGATCTTTGCCTTCCTCGCCTTTCTTCCTCGTCCACATAACACATCATTTTATTCCACGTTTACAACCGAATGCAAACGTCACACAACTATATAATTTGTTTCTTATTGACTCAAAGGATTTAAACTGAATCTTGGTTCCAAATTTTCAAAATGCGCTCATCCTGTTGAATACAAAATAACGCGATATATTAGCAGAAGCCAACTGAGAAGTTTAAAAAAACTGCCCTGGTAGTCGTGGGATTATCGGTAGACATGGAATCATGTATCAGGTATCGGAGATGCCGATCGCTTGGACGCTGACGGGGTTTCATCAATCTTCAAGTGGTTGCCATTTTCTAAGTTCTCGCCCGATTTCTTTGATTATATGATAGGGCTCTTGACGCTCTGCATAGGGTTTGCCGGTTTTCGGTTTGAAATTTTTGGTTCAAATTTTATCGCGATTTTTAAGTCGAGGCATTTCAAATTTTTGGGTTCAAATGTTATTATTTTCCGTGAGTGCTTCTGGTACTCGAAATGGAGAGAATTGGAGAGATTTAGTTCTGAGTATCACAACGCACTTTGTATTTTTGCGATAGGACTTGTAGTTCCCGAGATATTTAACTTTTAGTGGAGCAAACGTCATCTCAATTTTACGATTTTATCGTGAAGCCCTGTGGAGCTATTCGTTTTGCATTGTCCTTGCCGTAAATATAAAGTGTTAAAATAACATCATATGGAACAGATAAAACTAAATTTAAAAAAAAATCAAAAAACCGAACTACGTTAAAAGCGAACTAAAAAAATGGAAACAAGATTAAATGATGACACTTGGGTTTCTGAGACAATGATACCTTAATTTTAGAAATCCATCCAGCCGTTTGGATGATACGAGGTAATAAAGAATATTACATACATCGATACGCGCAAAGAACATAACCCTCCTTGCTAGTCGGGTAAAAATCTAGGGTTCGAAGAAACGTGTAAGAAATTTGTTTAAGAATAAGAACTGATTATTCTAACCAACGCGACCTACGTGCCACACAAAAGTTGACATATTTTTATAGGTTAGGTTCGTTGCGTTTGCGCCTGTTGTATACAACTTCAATACATATTGATAATACAATTCATGGAACGTCGTCTCTCGCGACTTCCCCCAAAACGAACTGTTGATCCCCACTTACCCCGCATCATCTTTGTGTTCTGCAGCACTAAGCTCTAAGTCGGTAGCCTGAATTCCCCAATGTATATAAAGTTTTTCTAGCTGATATGTATTTTCAGCAGCGATCTCTCCTTTATTCCTTTACACGCTTGCATCAATCAATTTTCTTCACAAGAAAAAAAGCAACCATTGACATGCATTTCAACGCGCAAAAGATGTCGCTTTAGTCATTATTGTGACGCAGACCTGTTTTCCCCTACTGCATTTATTATGAATATCATTAATCTTTTTATTGAATTTTATTGTACGATCTCTTCGGATAGATGGGGTGAAGCAATTAACAGCACTTTTATATGATGAATGGACATATTAAAATATTCCTTAAGGGAGAAAATATTATTGAGATTTAGTGACAAATATCGAATGTAACAAAATATTCTGGCAAATGTACATATTTCAATACAGTTTGAAAGGTGTAAACATTCTACAAAGGTGTGAACAGGATTAGTAGTGTCCAAACTTTAAATGAAAATAAAATAAATACAGATACAACTCAAAAAAAATATATTTCCTTGCGTACACAAACAAAATTAAAGTGTCTTCCGATCTCTTAACTTTTGAACGAATTGAGTACAGCTTCTGCACAAAAAAAGGTTTTCACAACCTTTTATATATATTAGGAAAAATCAGGTCTTGAAATAAATTAAATAAAAAGGATCAGGTGAAAAGTCCAATTTTTAGGTACGTTTTTATTCGATATACGACGTTTCGTCGGTATTATTCCGACTTCTTCAGGTATCTAGTTTTAACAGACATAAATAGATATAGGTAATAAATTTCAAGTTAGAAAATTATAAATATTTAAAATACATTTTAATTGACAATTACATATTACTGTGGAATGTGGTTTATTTACATTTATTATCAATAAACTTTAAATTATTGAAAATATTATAAATTTCATATTAGTTAATTAGTTGACGCTAATAATTTTTGGACTATTATTGTACTTCATTATTTTATTGTAAAAAAATATTGGTATGACATGTTTTAACAGAATTTTCGAGGTAATTTCCATTGTATTTTAAATTTTTATAATTTTGTATTTATTTTATAACTTGAAATTTATTACCTATATCTATTTATGTCTGTTAAAATTAGATACCTGAAGAAGTCGGAATAATACCGACGAAACGTCGGATATCGAATAAAAACGTACCTAAAAATTGGTCTTTTCACCTGATCCTTTTTATTTAATTTTTCTTTTATATATATTTATGAAATTTTGAAAATGAAACTAGCAACTGAAAATATTCAAATAAGATAATAGACTATATTTTGGGATAGTTTTTGACTCCACTACTGTTGTCGCCGCCGAGTTAAACACAGTGAAGCCTAAGGCTTCACTAATATTATTGTTACCGAGTGAGGCGCAGCTTCATGAGTTAAGTTAGTTAAGTTAGTTGTCGCTGTCGAGTTTCGTTTCTATTGCGTGCGAAGCCGCGGATAGCGGGTATTTCACTATATAATGAGATTTTTTTAGTACAATTGTTTAAACACTACCTATATTGACACACTCAGTATAAATTATAATTAATAAATGATTAATTGTTGCTCGATAAGTTTGACAATAAAGAGCATGCTGCAATTAAAAAATTATAATACGGAAGTTTCTTTCAAAGCAGTATCGTGATTGAAACTTTAGTCAAATGTCTTGCATAATATTATATTGTTTTTTAAAGTTTCCAGTATATTTTCCTTTACATTACTAAGTTTATTGTGTCTGAATGACTTGTTTTTTAAGACTAGGAGTAAATTACACCATGATTGTCCATTGTAATATATCTCACAAAACAATATATTTCTAAAAAGTCTAAAAAAGACACATCAACGCACTAAAAAGTAGAAAAAATATCGTTCTCCCCTGTAATGTTTAGAAGCATGGGTCCCTCACTTTATCTATATTTTGTTTATTTCAACTACTGCTCCACGCTTCTAAACGTAATAGAAGAGAAAGAATTTTAGTTGTTAGTTCGTTTCTATAAGCCCTGGAAAGTCAGTGCATGAGTTTTGATTCAAGAATTTTTTTTAAAGGAAATGATTAGCTTAAAAGGAATATAAGAGTGTGTTTATTTTTTGAAAATCTAATTTTAACATGGTTGCTTCTATGCTTATTTGTTGGAGCTGTTTTATTTACATTATATGTACTAACGTATTTCTTTCTCTATTTTTGTTTCAGGTGAGTACTGATTACAGAACACCTGCTTCTCAAATGTCTAATTACGTCGGATACATTATACAGTACGAGTGCAAAGTGTTCCCCATCTTGACTTTTGAACGAATTGAGTTCGGATAAAATCAAGGTGAAATGAAGCATCTTTCCAAGATAAATTTGTTTTTGGGAACTCAAAGATGACTATCATTTTAGAATTATTAAATATCAAAAGGGTCTTACTGCACCTCATTTGAAAGGTAAATCTCTACACACTCAAAATTGAAAATATGATATTTGGTTCTCCAATTATGAATAAGTTAAATACAGAATAAAATTGAGTAAATCTAGCATTAAAAGAAAACAAAAAACAATCGAACCATTTATCACAATTAGAAAACAATCTTCAAGTATGAAAACATTTGTTGTGTCATTTGACTATTAAGACTTACGTATGTTTTACCCGGCTACTTTTCACACTGGATGCTTGTTTATTATAACACGCCTATCAAAATACGTTCAGGTAATAGTGCCCCGGCGTAATCTTTGATTTTTCAAAAATAAATAGTTTATATGACGGCATTTTGCATAGATTTTTTCCAAAGTCTAATTTTCAACAAAAGTCTAGATGAAAGGAGGCTACTTCTGACGCACGCTGTACAAGTATTACCTTTCTAAATCATTACATTGTTGATGTATACGTACATCCGTATTTGCTCTGCAGGTATGTATTAGCTCAATTTTTGTTACTTACATTCAACAGGACAACTCCCAATTAGAGAGTTTAATATACCGATACAGACATTATCTGATAATTCATAGACGCATTTCAAACGTAGAATCAGCAAGATCAGAGTAATGGTTTTGTTCTTTCACAAAGTCATCGAAAATATAAAAAGAGTATAAAATCATACAAAAAAAACTGATCAAAATGTCCATTGTAAGGCGCAGCTTACATGCACCGTTTAGGTTTTTCTCTTTTTTTTTGTAGAAAATTATTTAATCTTTATCCAGGTCATTAATTTTACAATATGTCAAATTTTATTTATAAATTGTTTTTAATTTTGTTTTTGGCTTGGTAAACAATTACATTTTAATTGTTCAATAATCATAAAATTTTTAAATTATAAAAGTATAGGGTTTGTGATTTTATTAACAAAACAATCAGGAAACTTAATTAAGTTTTATACTATGCTGAAAACTCTAAAACTGCAGAAAGAAGTATGGTCAACATTTCAAAACGCTCAATTAGCAATAGTTTATAAGCAAACAAATGGTTATAACTTCAAATGTAAATTTTTAACAAAATGTTGATATTTTTTCTTTGCACTGAAGAAATATTTTCTCTTTTGAAATACCTAAATAAGAAATCTTAAAATACATGTAGGGATATATTTTTTTAAGCACAGATTAAATCTTATGTAAGTATTTTTGAAAGCGATATTTTGATATAACATTTGAAAATTACACTTTAATCACTACCAATGAACAACCTCACTTTCATGTCTAAATTAAACGTCAAAAATACAGACAGTTTGAGCACTGTAGGTTTTTGTTAAACTGTCACAACAAGAATTTAATCCAATAATAAATAATCCCTTTTCACTTCACTCGTGTTTAAGAGAACAAAATAAGTAATATATCTTTTGTTTCTTATTCTCATTCGATATTAGTTTCAAATTAATCTCTGTTACAGATGTCTCCGAAAATAGATATTCTCATTTGTTTTCCAATAAAGAAGTATATATACACTTATTGTCTATTTTTTTGCGTTAAATCTTCAATTTCTTTTCATATTAACTAATTTCCCAGAACCGCCAAAGTAGCATAAATCGACTTATTAATTGATTAAAATACAAGATTGTTTTAAGGGTATATTTAGGTGTTTCAAGGCATATGACTTAAAGAATTCCAAATGAATCTTTAAAGTTCATTTTTAATGACATTAAACTTAGTGTTGAAACTTGGTGACTAAATTCAATTTATAGTATTATATTTTTTCAGTGCTCAAAGAAAATATAATGCCGTAAATTTACCTAAAAAGTTTCTTAATGTAACCTAAAAAAATGTCAAAATTCATCCAAAAAATCGCCCAAAAAATGTCAAAATTGCCTAAAAACTTGCTAAAATTAACCCAAAAAATCGTCAAAGATCATCATGAAGATTCACCTATAATCATTAAGTTTTACTACACGATAAGTGATAATGAATAATGAAAAAGTATACTTAAAAAAATAATTCAAATTTGTGGAAACTTGGCACCTGGAGACCCAGGGCTTCAGCCCTATTTCCTAGATGTATATCCGCCCTTAGATGCCACAAGCACACACCAAATATAACATTCAGCTTTTTCTGAGTCGAGGGTTAAAAATACTTACCTACTATTGATTTTGTAAAACTCAAACGAATCAAAAAATAAAATATTCGCTTCACGTTTATGCATAATTGATCTAAAAAAACTCTCATAAAATGCGTTACATTTTGTTCAGATATTGTCAGTATAATGTTGTACATATGTATGAAGTACAGAATAAATGTTTTGAACTAACAGAGCAACTCCTTTTATGATAGTCTGGTGCTTTGTGTGAGGACGGAACAGCGTCACTGGAACGGGAAAGGACGACATAAACTCACAGTTATAAAATCGAAGATAACAAATCATGTATCATTCCCGTTGCTATTGTGGTCTCCACGCGTCTTTGTCGCCGCTACACTTTCTGCTCTTCTTTACCAGACCATTGATACGTCATATTACAGAACCGTATTTATAACTCTCAATATTGGTCACGTCCATTATAATTAATGTTTTTTATTTTTTCACGGGAAATTGGACAATTGAATTTTAATATAGATAAACTAAATTAAAAAACCCGGGTCGCAGTGCCCAAACCCTGCCGACAGTATAGTGTATTTGCTAATACAGGCAGTGTGGTGTTATTATGTGAACTTAAATGTGGTTTTGAGCAAAATAAAAAATATAACCCCTTAATACACTCCATAAAATATTGTTTTTTTTTTCTTAATTGCAATATTATTATCAATCTAACGTCAACACTGTATTAAAAACACCCTTCAGTAAATAAACCATTATCCGCAAATTAGTGTTTTCAAAAAAAATTGTAAGTCCGGTCCTGTTGGGCCGATTTTATTAAAATTTTGGGGGCACTTTTAAATTACTACTAAAAGGTTAAATTTCAATTTTGAAACGATTCTGAGATGTTTTTCGGTATTTTGGGGCCCAAAAACTTTTTTCAACCCCTAAAAGCCACCCTTAAAATTATCCGATTGGGCCCATTTTAAATAGGCTTCGTGCGGTGATGGATTTCAACGTGTGTGCCAAATTTCGTTAAAATTAATTAGCTCCTTCGAAAGTTATAGCCCGCACACACATATATATATATAAACATTTTTAAAAATGGTGCCAAAGTGTTTAGGAGGTTATGAAACGTAGAGAAATTTTGGTCCGACCCCTAGGTCCCGCCATCCGACCGACGCCAATAGTGTATGTTGCCATATGGCAAATACACTAAAAATTTGCGACGTTTCGTTAATTCGTTTTAACTTCTTCGGGCAAAACTGAAATGATTAAAAACACAAACTAGTTTATCTATATTAAAATTCAATTGTATATTTTTAATCATTTCAGTTTTGCCCAAAGAAGTTAAAACGAATTAATGAAACGTCGCAAATGTTTTAATTTAGTTTATATTAAAATTCAATTTTCCAATTTCCCGTGAAAAAATAAAAAACGTATTTATAACATTCCTCTGTATACGAGGTTGACTCTAATTAAAAGAAAATTAGAGTGGTTGTGATCCTTGATGAATGTTGGATAAATTTGGATAAAATCCGTGGCGCAGAATCAATAAAACAGCAATACTGAGATTAAAATTGCATTTTCACATAAGTGAAAATGAAATTTTACTGAGATTAGAATTGCATTTTCACTTAAGTGAAAATGAAATTTTAATCTCAATATTGCTGTTTTATTGATCCTGCGTCACGGATTTTATCCAAATTTATCAAACATTCCTCTGTATCTAATGCTAGGTTACAAAAACCGTCGTCCAAAAGTCTGATTTGACAATGACGTTAGATTATGACCACACACACCTCTCCATAAAATAAAAAGTAAATTAAAAAAATCAAAAAAACCCGACTGCGTTAAGGCACGCTCTGAATATAAGCTAAAAATAGGGCTTCGGCTGATAGCTGATTCTAGACTTATTCGTCACCATTTTGAAAAAAAAACATTTCTCTATAAGGAAGATAAAGGACTAATCTGGGTCTCTAATGGCCTATTGTAATTTATGTACGATTTACCAGAAAAAAGTTGGCATTAATTGTGCCAAAAAAACGTTTCAATGCCACACTATTCGTACTTATTACACAAAATTGTTCCATCACAAACCTAAAGTGACTCTTCCTTTCTCGGAAAAGTTTTTTTAAATCTTCAAAACGTTTCCAAACATTAGAGTAATCAATTGACAGCGGCACCCTTGCAACAGCATTTTTTAGCCTCGTAGTGTGGCTAAAATTCAGAGCGTTCCGACAACCTTAAAAGCGAACTAAAAAGATGCAAACAAGATTAAATGATATAACATCCAGTCGAATGCATCAGGTATTTCTGTTCAACTTATGTATACCTCCGACTGCATATTATCATTTAATCTTGTTTACATCTTTTTAGTTCGCTTTTAACGCAGTCGGGTTTTTTTGATTTTTTTCATTTACTTTGTTATCTTAGTCTTGTTCATTTTTTTCAAATGCAGTCGGGTTTTTTGTTTTTTTAAATAATTTAGTTTATTTGAAGTTTTATAAGGTTATTTTCTTTTGTATATGCCCAATAGTTTGTCTTGACAGTTGATAATATTAATATCAAGAGCGTCTATTGAATCTGTTTCGTCTCTGTAGTACTCTGTCTTTTGCTGATGCGAACTTCCTCTGTTCATAAAAACATAGAATTCTGAAAGTAGATACGCAATCCGCGCACAGGTTCTATAAATCAACGCTGATTGCGAAACGAAAACGGCTCTATTTTCTTTTCTCGCTCTTTTCTTTGTCTCAATAATAGAAACAAAGGAAATGAAAATTAGTGATAGTATTTTATTTTCCGTTTCTTTTGACGTACTATTATAAAGTGTCCTGGAATAGACTGAATGATTCTTAGTTTTTTACTAACATTTTTTAGTGGCTACATATTTCACAAACACCTTGTAATCCCCTACAGTAGGGATTCAAGGTCAACCAGGAAAGATTAAATGGAACGCATAAACTTTTATTAAACTTACTTTGTCTGTCGATTGGTCTACTATAAATATTGCAGGTCAATTTTGACGCACTTCCGGTTATTTGATTGAGATGAAATTTTCCGAAAACAATATTGGTACTTTAGCGATGTTTTTTCGACTTTAGTAAATAATTAATTTTAATAAATAAATTTTCAAATTAATGAATGAATGCGAAACTGGTATAGAATAATATCGAGCGACAGTGACACGTTCATTCAAATACTCGTAATATCATTATTTATATAGGTATTCATAAACTTAAGGTAGTTGTCGTGGTTAAGGCACACCGTCAGAAAATTCTTAATTTTTGTAGACTTATTAAGGATTGATAATACAATTACCCTTAAAATTGATTGACCGTATATAATCCGAGATAAATTCAAATAAAAATTGGATAATTAACATTGATTGTATACGATCTCTGTAGTTCTGAACCAGTTTCTTATTTATGAAAAAAGAAGTAACTGTCAGAAACTTTCCAAAAACTGACATTCTTTCAATGCATTTGTTATGAGTTTAAAAAAAATAAGAAATTTTTTTTGACCGTCTAATTATTTATAAATAACGGTTTAAATTTCAACAATTTATAGAAAAGTATACATGCATATGAATACTGTATGGGTTACGTTTCCACGGGTACAGTCTTACGTACAAATTACGGATCACTTAGCTACAAGCTAGTATACTTTTGTGGCGCGTATAATCTGTAACTTTTTGACAATATTGTACCACGACAACTACCTTAATTCCACTTGCATCCGCACGAAGTCGGGCCGGATAGCTATTTATTCATTTAGATGTATATATCGCTAAAGCGGCAAGATTCAGATTACGGTTAATATCAAAACTCTTGATAATGCTTAAAAAAATATTTTTTAAATTAGTAGAAATCTTTTTCAAAAATGTTCACATAAGTGTTCATACTTATCTTGTTAGCATACAAAGAGGGAATAACTGTAGTGCTCTTTCCAAAATGACAACCGGAGATTTGCGGTAGCTAAAGAATACAAAAAAATATGAATAAATGATAAATTCTATTTACGCTCGATATCATTAACTTAACTTCAGTATATGTAAGTTATTGGTGGTTATATACTATATTATATCACGGAACCACGACCCCCATACATTGCAAGAGGGTTGACGAAACAAACATATTGTGTGATGGACAGAATCAATAATGGATAAAATTGTTTTAATAGAATTTGTTCCTAAAAAGGTTCTTTCAGTGACGCCATTCTCTAGATTGTGTAACTCATGTTTTTCGCATATCGCACAAACATTTTATTGCTTGATTTTTTAAAAGTCAATTTATTTTTTTATTTTATTGTACCCATATTATAGGCGCTCGACAGCTTAGGTCATTAGCGTCTTAATTACACTAAATTACAGACTCACTTAAAACTAAACGACATCACAAAACATCCATAAGCAGAGATAAGATTCGAACAAACGACAGTCCAGTAAAAAAACCAGCACGCTAACCACTAGGCCACACTGTCCTTGGTGACGGTCGAAATGCTGTTTTAACAGTGTTGGTTCACGTTCACAAAGTTTGTGCTGTGACCCAGCGGTAAGGGGCGAGGTAGGCAAAAGACATATTGTGGGTGTGACCTTCTTTAGCTCTGTCTCGCTCAAATCATCCGCACGTTTCAATTTTTGGCTGGTGCCAACTACGAGGCTAAAAGATGCTATTTTATTTAAAAAACTTTTCCCAAAAGGAAGAGTCACTTTAGGTTTGTGATGGAACAGTTTCGTGAAATAAGTACGAATAAGGTCGTAGTATGACATTGAAAACGTGTGTTTTTTGGCACAATTAATGCCAACTTTTTTCTAGTAAATCGTACATAAATAACAAAAGTAGTCCATTAGAGACCTAGATTTGTCCTTTATCTTCCGTATAGAGAAAGAATTTTTGCAGAATGTTGACGAATAAGTCTACAATCAGTTGACAGCCGAAGCTCTATTTTTGGCTTAAATTCAGAGCGTTCCGACAGCCTTAATGACAACTTTTTATATGTGCTGCCGAGCCCATTCGCGGACCACTTCCGAGGCTTTCACGGACCACTGGTTGGAAATCACTGGTATAAAGTAAGCAATTTTAAAACGGAAAAACATAAAATGGAATTCAATTATTAAAGTTCTTATATCTGTTTTATTTATGAAATAATTTTTACGACCTATTCACATTTATATCTCAATTCTGGGAAGTGTTTGTTAAAAAAAAACTGTTTACGCCGCATCCTTGTTCATATTCTGTGCACATACTCGTACGATCAACATTTCCAATATTCCTAGCGCGCTCCTT
Organism: Venustoraphidia nigricollis; assembly: GCA_034508555.1. Lineage (NCBI taxonomy): Eukaryota > Metazoa > Arthropoda > Insecta > Raphidioptera > Raphidiidae > Venustoraphidia > Venustoraphidia nigricollis. The sequence continues at coordinate 2,674,930 of JAVRKA010000057.1, read as the reverse complement.
ATGCGCCATAACAGCGTTCCCAGTTACATAACAGTGTTCCCAGTTTCGTATTTACACTCTCAAGTGACCGGTCCCCATAAGATCAGCATGCCCCTGTCCCTTGGCTCCCCAGTGGGGATCATGTCCCTTTACCCTCTCATGCACGTGAGAGCATACACACATATACACGGAAAGAAAGAAACGGTTTGTGGGAATCCCCCGTTCCATTTCACCGCAGCCCGGTTAACGTAAGTTGACATTCAACGCGTCTATACGTCGCAAATATACTCCTTTTAGTTTTTACTTAAGGCTCGTTTACATTGTGTGAAAATTATTGTCCCGCTTAACCTAACTACTTTTCATTACGGAAGATATAAGTCCATGAAAAGACCGCACACACTTGTTTAGCATGGACCAGCACGACCAGCATAGCACAGAGCAGAAAAGAATGTTCGTGAAGGCGCCCATGTTATAATTAACGGAGTAGTGTACCTTAGATCAACACCAGCAACCAGCACCGACTGTCAATCGATAGTCTGCAATTTCTATCTAGCCATGCTGGACCGATCTAGGGTGCTAGTATTGTGTGGTTCGTGTGTATACAGGCTGCAGGTTTGTGCTGTAATGGTCGTACTGGTTCATGCTTGACAAGTGTAAGTGGTCTTTAAGACATGCGATTTTGGGTGTTCATTTTAATTATGTTATGAATAAATAATAAGTTAAGAATAAACTGTTTCAAATAATATTGGGAGCGTCCATAAACCACGTAGCACGATCAAGAGGGAGGGGGGGTCTGTTCGAAAGCTACTCTAAGCTACGTGAGGGGTGGAGGGAGGGGGGAGTTAGAGTCAAGCTACGTAATTTTTTTCATGTATTTTATTTGACAAAATGAAAATAGTTTGCAGAATATTTATTTACAAACATTGGCTCTTTTTATATCTTAATATCTACTTATAACAAATATCAATCTTGTTCATTTTAAACTATTTTTTTTATAGTTTGTTAACAAAAAACACACAATGTCTTCTAGACTTGATAATAAAAAACTATATGTTCCATCGGGAAGAGGGGGTCATAGGAAAGGCTACGTTAGGCTACATGAAAGGAGGGAGGGATTGTAGAGAGGCTGAAATAGGACCGCGTGGATTATGGATGATTCCTTATGGTGTTAGGTGTAAGGCTAACATTTTTTTTAGAGTTAGTGTGAATAATACCTTCCCAAAATGTTTATCCATATTTCTGTGTTCGAACATGTACTTCTTTCTTCTGTTCTGAATTTTATACTCATGAGAGGACACAGGAAAAAATCAACAAGCATTCAACTTTTTATACAACTTTTATAATATAGGGTTGAACAATGTTATACAATTAACAGGCGGCTAAAGAATTTATAAAAATTCTACGTTTTGAGTTTAATAATTTTGGATTATTCTTTTAAGACTTCTGTTTTGTATCATTAAATATATTTTGTTGTGCTATAAATAGGTATAAAATATCAACATTTTTCTCATTAAGGAAGATGATTTTGAACCTTAATTGTTTATTTATATTTTAAGCATTCGACATTACAATTTAATTCTCGTGCAAATAACAGGTGAATTTTTTAATTTTTAATTTAAAAATAACCCAATTTGGCTCCGCCTATGAAAATTTGCCTTTGACGCAGTTTTAAAATTCGTATATTCCATTACGTTTATAGTATATGCCGTTAACCATAGATGGATTAAATTTCTATGGTCATAAAACAAAATGAGCTATGGTAGATTTTTGATAAATTATGTGCCCGTTTAATTTTGTTATTAAGAATGATGCAAAAAAATAGACTTTTTTCGAATTTGCTTCGAATAGACAAAATTTGTCAAAATCGATAATATTTCGACATTCACGCCCCATGAAAACGGGGATAAAAACTTTTGTTGAAGAATACTCATATTTCTGTTACGCGAACCTCGGGAAAAATGCTTTTTTAAAAAATATAAAATAGCTATTTTTTCAAATTATAATCATTATTTAGAACGATCAAAAAGTATTCTAAAACCTGGGTAGTTCTCATATAAAATGACGATTAGCTTCGAAAATTCGAGTTTAACAAACTTTATCTTAAAGCAAATGCACACAAAAAAATGACTGTTGATAACATTTTATAACGGTAAGTTGAAATTAAAAACGGAAACGTGTAATATAAACAACGACATCTTCGCGCCAAGCCTGCTGTTTTATTATTGTCTCGTCGACACTAACTTGTGAGCCCATTCATCAAACAAGTTGAGCTGAGTTTATAAACAACCCGTTTGGGAGAAAGGAAAATCCGTGCCACGGCAGAAGACATGCCGGATGTGACGTTGTTTACGTTACTTTTGAGTTATTTGTATATAGATTGCTTCAAAATAATGTTTTGTGTTTATTTATCAAAATATAACATTATCCAAGAAGCTAAGAAGCTTTGCAAAATCGGTATATATTATTTCTCAAAGGTGCTTTTTGTCGGTAGGAAATGTCTCCCTTAATACTGTATCAAAATTAATGTTTGATACGCCATTTTGGATCTCGGACGTGCGTACGTACATACCAAACGGAAAATGCTGCTTGCGATTTTAAATTGCATTTTTAGCAGTTATTATGAGCTCGAATCGATCGAAAAGGGGTTCTGTTTTATTGAACAGAATTTTCTCTTTCCAGAAAGCCACAATTTTAATCAATTTCTTGTGAAAGTACCCTACATTGTTAAAAAATTCAGAAAAATGGTTATGAAGCAATTTTTACCAGGACTTTGTACTGAATTAAGAATCTGTATCTCTGAAAATAATATAGAAATAATGTATCTTTATGAATTTTCTGCTGCTTTCTGAAAATTCAAAACTATTTTATTCTTAAAATGTTGATTCTAAAATTTCATTAGTTTATGAATTTTTAGAATATTTTTAATAAGTTTAACTGTTGGTATAAGCGAGACGGTTCTGGTGCGCAAAGCGTTAAAAAAGCACATACCGTTGACGATGTGTGCAATATTGATTAAAACTTGATCAGCAAATTTTGAAGAACCCTATAATATACTCTGTACGTATATTTGACAACCCTTAAATATTATAACATTTGGTTTCCAGAGTAGAAATGTCTCGAGTATACCTATTTGTAGCTGAAGTGATACAATTTGTTCTGATGGCGGTCGTAAAATATATTTTATTTTGATATCATAACATACTTTTTCTTTCCATATTCGTTTTCAATATTGTATATAAAACATTATATATGAATAAATAACATAAGATGTTTTAATTGATACAATATGTGAAACGGACTTATAATATTATATTTTAATATACCTACTATGTTGACAAACTCAAGAGGCTCTCAAGTTTGAATTTTTGCATTTTTAATGACTTGTTTTTATACATGAATCGGTTTGTGATTATATTTTCAAGTTATTTGAAACATATTTTTTTTTAGATTTCAATCAAAATATAATTATTTTTTATACGACTTCAAAAAAAAACTCAATATCCGTTTCACATAGTTTTTACTTTCTTTCTTGTACTTTACTACGCAATGTAAAAAAACAAAAGTGCCAAAATTTTTGACTTTAGTTTTAGTGGGAAATTATGTTCGTATTTTCTAACATAAGGGTTCCTTTTTGCCTTTTGACGTACCCTAAAAAAATAGTTGGATGTGTTTACAAATGTTTAATATACAAATGTTTAACATACATTAAACAAAACCTTTCTAATTTTAATTTTCATTTTGAAAACCATAATTAACATAGCCTGACTAATATGGATATTTTACAGACAAGATTTTCTGCAAACAAGTATAAATATGGGGCTAATTAATAGGAGATTATCTTTTACAATAAACTACCTCCGAGAGTAAGAGACTTAACATTAATTAAATTTAAAAACGAAATTTACGAAAAGTTACTAAAAAGTGTTCTCTATGATTTTAAACACTTTTAATCTTTTTAATATTGTATTTTTATCTTTGTGTGTATTACTTTGTATGTATTTTGTCTGACATGTTTACTATGTAAACAAAAAAAATAAATCTATTATTATTATTAGTGTATTTGCCATATGGCAACATACACTATTGGCGTCGGTCGGATGGCGGGACCTAGGGGTCGGACCAAAATTTCTCGACGTTTCATAACCTCTTAAACACTTTGGCACCATTTTTAAAAATGTTTATATATATATGTATATATATATTTATATATATATATATATATATATATATATATATATATATATATATATATATATATATATATGTGTGTGTGTGTGCGGGCAATAACTTTCGAAAGAGTTAATTGATTTGAACGAAATTTGGCCCACGTGTTGAAATCCATCACCGCAAGAAGTCTATTTAAAATGGGCGTCATCGGGCCATTTTAAGGGTAGTTTTTAGGGGTTGAAAAACGTTTTTGGGCCCCAAAATACCGAAAAAATTCTCAGAATCGTTTCAAAATTGACATTTAACCCCCCAGTAGTAATTAAAAAGTGTCCCTAAAATTTTAATAAAATCGGCCCGACAGGACCGGACTTACAAATTTTATGAAAACACTAGTTTGCAGATCGTGAATTATTTACTGAAAGTTGTATATAATTTGGTATAGAGGTTCGATTGATAATAATATTGCAATTAAGAAAAAAAACGTTATTTTAAGGGGTGTATTAAGGAGTCAAATTTTTATTTTGCCCAAAAACCAACTTAAGTTCGCATAATAAAGCCACACTGCCTGTATAAGCAAATACACTATATTGTCGGCAGGGTTTTGGCACTGCGACCCGGGTTTTTATTATTTTATTATAAGACATTCGTAAAAAACAAAACTAAAATTTCAAAATTTCGTCTGGAAACTGCTCTATGCATCGAATAACTTTAATATCCGTTTTAATATTTTTACTAACTGCGCCATTGTAAAGTTAAGTTAATACACTAGGTGTGGCAAACAACTAGGAGTATAGTTCAAATAATCTGTTATTAAGGTAGTTGTCGTGGTTAAGACACACCGTCAGAAAATTCTTAATTTTTGTATGCTTATAAGGACATGATAATACAATTACCCTGAAAATTTGAAGTCGATCGACCATATATAATCCGAGATAAATTCAGTTAAAAATTGGATAATTAACATTGGTTGTATACGATCTTTGTAGTTCTGAACCAGTTTCTTATTTATAAAAAAGACTAACTATCAGAAACTTTTCAAAAACCGACAGTCTTTCAATGCATTTGTTATGAGTTTAAAAAAAAATAAGAAAAAATTTTTGACCGTCTAATTATTTATAAATAACGGTTTAAAGTTCAACAATTTATAGAAAAGTATACATGCATATGAATAATGTATGGGTTACGTTTCCACGGGTAGTCTTGCGTACAAATTATGGATCACTTAGCTACAAGCTAGTATACTTTTGTGGCGCTTATAATCTATAACTTTTTGACAAGATTGTATCACGACAACTGCCTTAACATACAAATTTCGGTAAAGATAATTTTAATCTCGATAGCTGAGACTAAGACTAATGCTTTATATAGAAACAATGATGGGCACACAATATATTGAAATAAAGTTTCTAAACAAATTATATCCCCCGACACACAATATCGGAATCCTTACCGTGCCACTGGTGGAATGGTGGCAACAGACAGAATATGAATTTGCATAAAACTCAATTTTCCCAACTGCCACCAACTCGTGTTGCACGTTCTACCATCAGGTAACTCGATACCAAGGATGAGCGGTTATTTGATTGGCATTTTTTCAGATCGAATATTTCACTCGTCTCATTGCATTTTATCGATATTTAATAGACAAAGTACCTCATATGTTTTTTATGTGAAAACTTCTACAGAATTGTATCTGGAATGAACTGCCTTATTATAGGAAAATTAAATGTAACCTAAATCCTTCCCAAATATTCGTGGAAACCGCACACAAATCAGTTGAATAATTTCAGCAAGTCTGGCGCGTTCACTCAGACAAACTAGACAAAGGACAATTTGGATGCCTTTATAATCAGAGCTGGGCAATGCTAAGAACTGAGTAATTGTAATAAAGCTTTTAACTTACCGTTACCGATCTGACACAAATATTAATTAATAAACTTATTCGACGCAGATAGTCTAGTAACTGCGTGTCTTCAAAAAACAAAAAAAATGTTTTGAGTACCTTACAGCATTTTGTAAAACATATTAAGCACATAAGCAATATAAATTGCTTAACACGTTGACTGCCAATTACGAGATATCTCGTAGGTTATTTATTTGCCCAGGACGCCTACTACGAGTTATCTCGTCTCTTAATTACTTGCCATATTTAGAAAACTCGTAGCATAACCCTGTAATTACGAATAGATGACCTCAGGAAAGAGAATAAAAAAAATCAGGTTTAGCTTAAACGAACGGAAAAAACACTTAAACATAAAAAAAACGTTTCTTAAGCCTTTTGATTAATTATTAAAGTTTTTAATAATATAACATGATTAAATCAAAATGGCTCTTTGGACCGGAATCGTGGAATTCCGTGGCAGTCAAAGTGTTAATAAGCATTCAGCAAGCTTGTTAAGCATTAGGGATGTTTTATAAACATTTTAAGCACTTTCAATGCATAAGAGGCACTTTAAAAGTTAAATAAAACCTACTTCGCCTATCTTGTCTAATTCTTATTTGGTTTGGTGTTATAGAAATCAATTTCTTGTGTGCCTACCTTCCTCAACAATTATAAATATTGTTCATGTAAAAAAAATTTATATCATAACGTAATGTTGGAAACTAAGAATTAAGTAGTGCTTAGTACTTGATGCTTAATTTTTTTGACATTCTGGTAAGTGCTCGATAATTTTTGAAAATGAAAATGTGTGTTGCTTGAACAAATCGAGTATTTATGAAACAGTGCTCCGTACTTCAAATAGTTCGTTTCAATGCTTTTCCCATCGCTATTTATAACAATATCTTAATTCTCAGAAGATAAAGTTTTTCTTTTTAATTTTTTTAAATGTTCATTATTAGCAACTTTTATTGCGGTACATACATATATTTGGTACAGAAAATAAATAAAATATCAAGAGTTTAAAAACATGTAATTAAAAAAAGTTTCCAACTAGAAACTTTTTTTTAGTAAATTTGTTTGATTTTCCAATTTTACAAAACACACGAAAATGATAAATAAGTAACATTTTCCACATACTTCACAAGTAGCTAAAATACGAAAAAATCGAATAAAACATTAAATGAAATAAGTTTTCCAGTTGGTGTTTTCAATAGCATTTAAACTTTTCTCTATTTGCAACATCAAAAGCTAATTATAATGTCAAACATCAGATTTCCCCATCCTTCCCCAACTGTCTGCATATTACGTTCGTATCTCTCACTACATAGTTTCAAAGCAAACCTCGGTCGGATAAATTCAAATCCTCTCTTACAGATTCATTGGATTATCTTCCTCTTTTTCATTTAAATAAGTTTAATATCATCATCGGTTAGATTTCCTAGCAATTTCACGACGTGCTTCAGAGCTGTCTCTTTAATATTTTTTACAAATGTTTCTAACACTTCGCTTATATCTAAACATTGACGTTTGTTTGTCATTGATTTTTGATAAAATATACAATTTTTTTAACCGTCCAGTGGGCTTACAAATCATACAAGTGACCGGAAAATTGTCACAATCAACTTATAAAATCCGGTAAAGATAAACCGACTTTTGAAGTAAAATTTCTTTAAGCACGGTAGTGTAAAATTAATTCATGAGATTAAAAGTGCTATGAAACACGTCGCAAAGTACGTATACCGTATACTATAAAAATCGACTGTTTTGCATTAAGCTAATGTGGCTGCGAGGTAGGATCACTGCCTCCTACGCAAAATATTGTTGGTTCGAATTTGTTGGTCGACGTCTATATTTTTTTTACAATTATTTCATATTCCACCTTTATTTAATTAAACATATGTTTTTAATTTTACCATTTCAAACTTCACATGTGGGGAATTTAACTTAATTTAGGTCAAAATAAAATAAACTGTAACAATTTTTGTATTGTTTTGTATTCATATATGAAATAAAAGGTTTGTAATGTACATTAATCCAAAATGAAACGTGACAAAATTTTTAAAAATGTATGTTTTATGCTAATTATTTTTGCCGAAACAATTGTAAATATAAAAAAAAAATACAAAAAACAAACTTATGTAAATAATTGCTCTGTTTAGAAAACGTGTGGGGTCTGTCACGGTATTTCATTTTACAAGAAAACAAGCCAATATGTTTGGAAAATTAAATCTTAATGTAACAAATAAAATTATAGAAAATTTGAAACAAGCCGATTATTTTCAATCCGAACCTGTTTTGATTTTCTGGCTAGTCATCATATAGAGATAATTGGAGTGAATCTCTATGGTGTTTTCGGGCTCTTGCATACCGTATAACAATAATTTGTATTGTTATTCGACGGTTGAATTTTTTCAATATACAGAGAGTTCAGTTTTTAAAATCATATGTAGGCCATTTCGTATTTTCAAGTTGTTTTTAACTTCTGAGAATTAAGACAAGATTATAAATAGAGGTGGGCAAAGCACTGAACCCAAGTGCTTGAAGCATCGAACGCTTCATAAATTCTCGATTTGGTGAAGCAACAAGCATTTTCATTTTCAAAAAATCACCGAGCACTTATTAGAGTGCTTAAAAAAATTAAGCATCAAGTGCTTATTCTCACTTCCTGACGTATTTCTGCTTTATTCACAAAATTACTGCTCATACCGAGAGCTACGATGTTACACATGAAATAATTGGATAAGTTTGGATAAAATCCGTGGCACAGGATCAATAAAACACAATACTGAAGTTAAAATTGCGTTCTCACTAACGTTTCGGTGTGCCATCTTCAGAGTTCGAAAGCTATCAATTCGTATCAGTATTTAGTCATTGACAGCTTTCGAACTCTGAAGATGATGTAAAGCACACCGAAACGTTAGTGAAAATGCAATTTTAACTTCAGTATTGTGTTTTATTGATCCTGTGCCACGGATTTTATCCAAACTTAACCAACAATTATCAAGGATCACAACCACTCTAATTAACTTCTTTTAATTAGAGTTAATAATATTTACGGTACATTTTATGTACACAATAGTACTCTTATAAGTCTATAATAATATTGTTATTTTTTATTCAGTAAATATTTTAACTAAAATATTTTCAGTTTTTGAAAATTGTGTATTTTACCGAGTTATAACTGTCATGTTTATGTTAAAATAGCTTTTAGGTATTGTTAAGCAGATGTTTTATTTTATTCACATTTCGAATTTGAGATTTGACTGGAAATAACCTTCAGCTATTACACAACCTCTATACAGGGTGGCGCATAAAGAAAAAAATATCAGGTGTGTCGTCTACTCTGGATAGAAGTGAAAATTTTTATTATTATAGTACATACCGTGTACATATATAATTTTGATTTTTTTATGTTTTTTCAGTAGAATTGTCAAACAATAATAATATTTTGTCTTTATTTACCGAGCGGTGTAGCGTAGTAGTGAAGGCACTAGACACGTTTTTGGGAGGTGCTGGGTTCCGATCCCGACCGGGGCTTGGATTTTTTCCTACTGCCTTTCACCGATAATTCCTGTACCAGCTATCTTGTTGAGGTTTTTCATCGGTTCGCTCAATTAATCCCGGATAAATATCGATACGGTTCTTATTCGAGACCATGACAAACGGACGTTAAACGCATTATTATTAATGTTGTGTACCGATTGAGGACTCCTCGTGGCATAAGAGTCAAAATAAAAGCAGTACTTTGTTGATTTTTTTTATATTTTCTAACGTTTCGGCAGAGTTCTTGTCATCTTCAAAGAGATATAGCCATCAATTTTTTGTTTAGTACGTTGCTAACGTACTAAAGAAAAAATTTACGGATCACTACTCTACTATTTACTTGCCAACAAATTAACATTAATATTAAAAAACCCGGGTCGCAGTGCCAAAACCCTGCCGACAATATAGTGTATTTGCTTATACAGCCAGTGTGGCTTTATTTTGCGAGCTTAAGTTGGTTTTTGGGCAACATAAAAAATTTTACTCCTTAATACACCCCTTAAACTAACATTTTTTTTCTTAACTGCAATATTATTATAAATCGAACCTCTATACCAAATTATATACAACTTTCAGTAAATAATTCACTATTTGTAAACTAGTATTTTCATAAAATTTGTAAGTCCGGTCCTGTCGGGACGATTTTATTTAAATTTTAGGGACACCTTTTAATTACTACTAAAGGGTTGAATGTCAATTTTGAAATGATTCTGAGAATTTTTTCGGTATTTTGCGGTCCAAAAACATTTTTCAACCCCTAAAAACTACCCTTAAAATGCCCCGATTACGCCCATTTTAAATAGGCTTCTTGCGGTGATGGATTTCAAAACGACGCCAACCAGCGATATTTTGTGTGTGAGGCATACGCTCTACATACTCAGCTACTGCGGTCTATTGATATAGACGATTTTCAACCCCTAAAAACTACCCTTAAAATGCCCCGATTACGCCCATTTTAAATAGGCTTCTTGCAGTAATGGATTTCAACACGTGGACCAAATTTCGTTAAAATCAATTAACTCTTTCGAAAGTTATTGCCCGCACACATATATATATATATATATATATATATATATATATATATATATATATATATATATATATATAAACATTTTCAAAAATGGTGCCAAAGTGTTTAGGAGGTTATGAAACGTCGAGAAATTTTGGTCCGACCCCTAGGTCCCGCCATCCGACCAACGCCAATAGTGTATGTTGCCTTATGGCAAGTACACTAATAAATTGACTCTACCAACAGTAATAGATATATTTAAGAAATGAAGCTACTTGCTATACTGTTCAAATGTATTTATTGAAATAAATAACAACGTTTCAACCACTTTTGTGTTATTGTTTTAAAACTTGAAAAGGACCACAAAAGTGGCTGACACGTTGTTATTTATTTCAATAAATACATTTAAACAGTATAGTAAGTAGCTTTATGTTTAAAATAACATTATTTATTATTTTGCTTTTATTTTAAAACGGAATTAAATACCCTAATTTTAATTTTTAAATAATATGCATTATTCAGTGCAATTAAATTCTTTATAACAGTTTGCTGGAAACTAATTTTCAAACTCGTATCTTAGCCATATTAAATGAAACTTTTGTAGAACGAAATAGTGGCGGATTTACCATTAGACTCGTGAGTCCCAGGCCTAGGGCGGCAAAATTTTAGATACGACAAAATTTCAAAAGTAAACAATGTTAGGACACTTGAAATGAAAAAAATTAATTTAATTAATTTACCATCAGTTGTCCAGATTTACGGTTCTCTGGCTTCATTAGATGTTTAATTTCAATAATCACTTTCTCATAGAGCAAATTTCAAAAGTAAACAATGTTTGGACATTTGAAATTTAAAAATTAATTTAATTAATTTTTCATCCATTGTCCAAATTTACGGTCCTCTAGCTTCATTAGATGTTTAATTTCAATAATCACTTTCACCATATCGGACGAGGCCTAGGGCGGCATCGAACTTAAATCTGCCACTGCAACGAGAGCTTTTTTCTAAAGAACAGCTTAAATATGAGAATTTTTTCGTTAAAAAATTGCAGTACCCACCGCTTATACAGTAGTCATATTATAGTGGATACATTTATCTAAAGTCCGAATTTTGCAGCGCAGAATGCCGGCTTTATATAAGCGAGTGGATTATCCGCGTCCGACACGTCGCTCCATCCAGGCCGACTAGCTTCACTAACCTATTATCTTTTTTCATTATGTGACAGCTGTCACATTGAGAAGAGAAGCTTACAGGATTGGATACGATGGTCATGTTTGTGTCTTTCGTTCTGGTTCCTATTAGTGGTAACGGTCAGTTACAATATAAAAAGGACAATACACCTAATGGCTAATGCAAGCAATATCTCCGTAGGTACAGAGGTCTCACAGACTGTGACTGTGTTTCAAAAAACAGGGTGATTTTTTTAACCTGAAACTTTCAAATTTCTCGAGCAAGAAGCACTCTAGGAAAAAATGTTCCAAATGAAAGTTGTATAATTGGATGGGGGAGCTCGGCAATATAAGTCACTGACTGTGAGTGGAAGGGTTAAAGTTATTCAAGGTCAAAGTGTATAAACGGGACCCCTATTTTTTATTGCAAATTCGGATTTTACCGCTAAAAATACCTAAGATTTGTCTGAAACATTTTTTTTAGGTTAATGATAGATGGAGTCGTATTCGAGGAAATTCAATTTGTTTCTACTTTTCCTACTAAGAATATATAGTGTGTGTAAAGACTGAAGGATAGGAATCAATAATAATAATAAAAACTCGGATCGCAGTGCCAAAACCCTGCCGACAATATAGTGTATTTGCTTATACAAGCAGTGTGGCTCTATTATGCGAACTTAAGCTGGTTTTTGTGCAAAATAAAAAATTTGACTCCTTAATACACGCCTTAAAATCACTTTTTTTTCTTAATCGCAATAATATTATCAGTCGAACCTCTATACCAAATTATATACAACTTTCAGTAAATAATTCACTATTTACAAACTAGTGTTTTCATAAAATTTGTAAGTCCGGTCCTGTCGAGCCGATGTTGTTAAAATTTTAGGGACACTTTTTAATTACTACCAGAGGGTTAAATTTCAAATCTGAAACGATTCGGAGAATTTTTTCGGTATTTTGAGGCCCAAAAACATTTTTCAACCCCTAAAAACTACCCTTAAAATGGCCCGATTAGGCCCATTTTAAATAGGCTTCTTGCGGTGATGGATTTCAACACGTGGGCCAAATTTCGTTAAAATCAATTAACTCTTTAGAAAGTTATTGCCCGCACGTATATATATATACGTATATTATATATATATATATATATATATATATATATATATATATACATATATATATAAACATTTTTAAAAATGGTGCCAAAGTGTTTAGGAGGTTATGAAACGTCGAGAAATTTTGGTCCGACCCCTAGGTCCCGCCATCCGACCGACGCCAATAGTGTATGTTGCCATATGGCAAATACACTAAAAACCCGGATCGCAGTGCCAAAACCCTGCCGACAATATAGTGTATTTGCTAATACAGGCGGTGTGGCTTTAATATGCGAACTTAAGTTAGTTTTTGGGCAAAATAAAAAAATTAACCCCTTAATACACCCCTTAAAATATTTTTTTTCTTAATTGCAATATTATTACCCTCAGTGTAGAAGAAAAGAATGCTAAGCGCGAACACTAGTCAAAACAGAGCAAATCGTTACCATTGTGTTTGTTGCTTGATTACAACGTGAGTTGACAATATTTTAGATTAAAATAGTCATTTTAATCGCTATTAAACGCTCTTTCTGTAGGTATAAGTTAAATAGGTGTAAGTTTTATACCGTTCGAGAAAATTGGCGGGTGGCCCGGTTTATTTGCTGTCCAGTATATATATATATATATATATATATATATATATATATATATATATATATATATATATATATATATATATATATATATATATATATATAAACATATTCAAAAATGGTGCCTAAGTGTTTAGGAGGTTATGAAACGTCGAGAAATTTTGGTCCGACCCCTATGTCCCGCCATCCGACCGATGCCAATAGTGTATGTTGGCTTATGGCAAATACACTAATAATGCATTTAACGTTCGTTTCTCGACTTGACCGTAACAAACGTCATTCGCATCATTCATATTTTTCATCTACCACTCTTCTACATTTTTAAATTTCAACTTAATAGCAACGGGCGAAGGAAGGAATGATAGAAAATTAGGATAAAGTAGTCAACTTGTGAGTATAGAAGTTTGACAGGTATCATGGCCTGAATTAAGGAACCGTTTTGATATTTATCAGGAATTAATTAACGGAAACCATGGAAAACCTTAACAAAATGACCGGTCTAAGAATTACGGTTTCTCCGCGAGAGGCAGTAGGAAAAAGCACCAGCTACATCGCTCGGATAATCTCTGGAATTAGTCAAACTGACAGAGAAATACGGTTTAAAATTGGACAGTTGCAACTAGTACCTATCGTCGATATCCATTGATGTTTCTTTTTATTTCATTTTTTTCAAAGACATCATTGAAACTTGTTTGTTTGACCCGACCCCCCAGATTTGAGCGTTCATGATAACATAGTTTTAGGTTTGAATTTATAACCTATATAATTGCTGTTTAAATAAGTTTGTCTACTTTGAATTTTACAAGCACTACATAATATTTTATTTTATTTCTTACTGATGGCTTACTCAATCAACAACTTCAATTAATTTTTTTTTTAAAAATCGTTTTTAATTACATTAGATTAAATAAACTTTTAAGTATACTTTTCGCTTTGAGCTTAAGAATGTCCTCTTTCTGAAGTGGTACAAAGAGTAAAAGAACCACTTTGACCCTAACTTAATCATTCTCCCTACCACTAAATGCTTTAAAAATTTGCTTTAAAATAATACAATTATAATATTCAAAACTATTTTAAAAAATCAAAAGCAATAATTATACTGTCGGTATACCATAATATAATATATGTCAATCATAGTATAGATGTATTTAGGTATAGATTATTCCGTGCCCAGGAATAGTCAGCGTTATAAAAAATGTGGGTGCGTTATACTTCTTTAACGTGACTAAGACTAATTTTTAATATGCATGCAAATAATTTATTAAAATAAAATCTTCATAAAGTTTAAGAATAATACAAAAAATTAACTTCAAATATTGTTCACGTCCATTATAATTAATAAGTTTTTTTATTTTTTAACGGGAAATTGGACAATTGAATTTTAATGTAGTTAAACTAAATTAAAAAATTACTATTTAATATTTATTGAAGTAAATATATATGTATTATTAACTAGTAAAGTTTTGCCCGAAGAAAGTACAAAGATTTAACGAAACGTCGCAAATTTTTTAATTTAGTTTAACTTTATTAAAATTGAATTGTCCAATTTCCCGTTAAAAAACAAAAAAAACTTATTAACTTTAAATATTTGAAAACACTTTCAAAAATTTTATATTGGTTTTTACTTTTATAATCACTTCATTGAATAATCAAAGACACGATATTATAAATTCCGCTGGATGACACTTAAAATGACCAGACATAATCAAAATACATACATACATACATACAATATTTATTTAAAAAACAGTGCAGAGCTGTATAAAATGCGTTATTAAAACAATATAAAATCGATCTAGTATGTTATATGGCTTCTAGATGACAGAAAGTGCATTGTTTTCGTCTACCTGTCATTTAAGTCTAAGCCTTTTGACCAACTTCATACTCTCGAATTTTCGTTAGCGCGACCGACTTCATACTGTCGAATTTTCGTTAGCGCGGCCAACTTCATACTGTCGAATTTTCGTTAGTGCGACCGACTTCATACTGTCAAATTTTCGTTAGCGCGGCCAACTTCATACTGTCGAATTTTCGTTAGCGCGGCCAACTTCATACTGTCGAATTTTCATTAGCTGTGCGCGCGCAGCTACGTAAATCATCACAAAACTCTTTAACTCAACGTATATCTAGCACTTAGTTCAAATATCGATAACAATTGAGTAACATCGGCCATTCCTGGACAAAGTGTAATTTGGTTTCGACGCACTGCGCCGGAAAACGCAGACAAATGACGTTTAACCGATCACGCACGCCGTTTGTCGAACTTTGTCCAATACAATAGGCGGACTAAATAAATTGAAAAATACCACATTAATATCACATGAGCGAAAAAGAGTATTTATCTATTATTTCATTTATTTCAGTTTTAATCCAGATATTGCAATGAATCTATTTTACAGTTAGTAAAAACTGTTTATTATTACCGGATCTACCTTATGATAATATAATAATATTATCGAGTGTCAACTATTATTATTATTATCGAGTGTATACCTGCCTTTTTTAAACACTTTTATTTAGCTTGACTTCGTATATTTATTGCTTTATAACTATAGCTTTGTTTCAAATCTTGCGACAGCTTTTTTACCTACTTCCCGTCAACCGATTAAGTTGAAATTTTGCACGCATGTGTAGTTCCAATGACAATATAATATTATGGTAACTAGTTGATCGGCCCAGCTTCGTCCGGGTGCAAATGACACTTTTGAATTTTCCTCCACTTCCCGTCAACCGATTGAGTTGAAATTTTGTACACATGTAGTTCCGATGGCAATACAATATTATAATAATTAGCTGATTTGCGCTATGATACTAAAAAATAAAAATAGGTAAAAAGCATTTTAATTAAATTAAACGGTTTTATTTTAAAGCATCAGCTGTGCCAAAAACTAGAAAATAAACGTGGGGCGCATAAAAATCTTATCTAGATACGTTCATGTATTATATCAACATTAAGTTGAGTTAAAATTTGGGATTTTACTAAACAGGGCTTCTAGACAAACAGAAAAATAAAAAAATCTATAAAATTTTGAAATAATGGTTGAAATGACCCTCCTAAAAAACGGGTGTTTCCGTTAGTCTTTTAATAAATTAAAGAGCTGAAAACGGTTGGACATTTGAATGTAGAAGATCTTAAGGGGATAGATGCACTTAGAATTTTTGAAAAATCGATTTTCTTCGATATTAGTACGATGTTTCAAGGATGTTCTCTGCAAATTTCAAGTCAATCCGATGAATAGTTTTCGAGATATTCAGTAATTACTGAAGCAACATCGAACCTCTAGCTAGATTGTGACTAGAGCAGGTAGCGGACGCCAGCTGCAAACTTTAAACGCGTTTTTCTAAAAATTGTGTTTTTTCATTCGGTGACCACTATAACTCGAAAACCACTCGGTGGATATTGATGAAATTTGGATATTTTCTTTTTGGCATTAAAAACTAGTCTTTAAGCGAAGGATATTGATTTTTGTTGAAAATTACTATTTTTTTTAAACAATTAACTTTTAACATTTTATCGAAAATCAGAGTCTAAAGTTTCGAAAAGCCCCATTTTGTGAATTTAAAAAAAAAAAAGCTTCGATTAAAGACTGGATTTATTATTAAACTATAGGTTTATTTTTGGATTTTTGAATTTAGATGACCCAGAAGGCTGCTGTGATGGTCACCGCGGGGAACTACTTGCGGGAGAGGGTCCAACTAAGATGGCGATATTTTAACAAATAATAATTTTTTTTTCGTAAAAGTGAAGTTAAAGCATTGCATGAATACTCTGCATAATTTATTTTGTAAAATAAACTTAATTATAGGTACTATAAAAAATAATTTTTTGAAAATAGACCTTTTTTACGCTTCTGAGTCATCTACCCCCTTAAAAGTACTTATAATGGCTGTAACTCTACATTTGAACACTCGGTATAAACAAACCAATAAAGATAAAAGTTTCTTGTAAAGCATAGCTCTACTCTTATTTTATATTACTGTCCACCTGATTCGTAAGGATTCAAGTGCAGACACAAAACAACAAATGCGAGGGACTGAGAACCCACAGAAAAGACTGAAGCCAAGTGTCCTAAATAACAACTGACTGACTCTCTGATTCATATATAACATCAGGATATATATACCTACCTGG
Source organism: Venustoraphidia nigricollis (assembly GCA_034508555.1). Lineage (NCBI taxonomy): Eukaryota > Metazoa > Arthropoda > Insecta > Raphidioptera > Raphidiidae > Venustoraphidia > Venustoraphidia nigricollis. The sequence continues at coordinate 2,657,362 of JAVRKA010000057.1, read as the reverse complement.
CAGTTTTGTGTACGAAGGTTATGGGGTGCTCTTGAAATGCTCAAATCTTCAAAAAAATATTTGCACTTGAAGTTTGTGAGTGCGACAAAAATAACTTGTAACAAGTTTCGAGCGTGTAGTAAGAATCAAATTAGTAGAACAAACTCATTGCCAGACACTTTTTCTGCAGTTTAAAATTATTTGTGGGAAAGTGTTTTAAATCGTGCATAAGTACCCATAAATAAATTCCCAAAAATAGTTTTCAATTCCGGAAAAAGTGTCTGGTTTTTGCAAATATTTTTAAATATATCTAATGAAGTTGCTATAAAAATTTCAGCGTGAATCAAGCACTTATTTTTTCATTTTTGAAAATTCAACTTTGGGGTATTTTGGTCTGCCTCATTTATTTATTTACTTAAAATCAACTTAACTTTCGAATAGTACTTGTTGGCTTTTGAATCAAATACTTTTTTGGCACATATTTTTTTAAACCTTTCCTGTATGCATAGTACCTGGCATACCCATGTAGAACAAGCAAGCACTCATTTACCAATACATCTTACCTATATATACTATTGTATAAAATTTCTACTTGAATCAAACACTACATGAAACGGGTGTCATGAGCTCTCCGACTGATCGTTAAATGCTCAGCAATTGTCAGATGTACATTTTTTAAAGTTTATTTTTTTGTTCTTTACTATCATGATAAATGCAATAAGATTTCTAGCACAACTTGAGCATTTAAAACTAGCCTAGAAGCTAAAATGAAAATAGTTTTTTTTTTACTTGTAAAAAATATCTAGCGCTTCAGTTGTACGCATTGCTTATTTTTCCGTCGTCGAGGAAAGGCAGTTGGAAAATCAGCTCTTTTCCCTTTTATAATATTCAAAACGAATGAGCGTTGTGGACACCTGCAACCTCGCAATGCTCCTCTCAACTGAATGCCGTCTACCCATATATCTTACAATAACTGACACTTCGAAATATTTTCAATGGAAATGAAATTTGAAATGATTTATTGAATTACGTTGAATTCTCTTTACCAAGCATTTATTGGCATTTCCTATTTTCGTCGTCTAGCGTTGGCTGTGTAAAGACTGTCCTCAAATATAGGGAATAATACCATATAAACGTTTTGTAAACTTATGCAATTTTTTTCATCTCAAGGTTAGAAATGTCTTCTAGGTTTCATCTCTTTGTAGTAAGTATGCACAAAAATCTGCACTGATTTTGTACTTTAGAAGATTTTGTTAATATATTAAATAAATCGTCGACATATAAAGCACTGCACACCGTACGCTAAAACCCACTTTTTTCGCTTTCATGTTAGTTTTATGCAATAATATATTACATCGCAAGAGCCGAAAGTTGAATTTCGTGCACTACGCCACACGATGCCTGACGCGCAGTGCGGGATTTTCGGCTTTCTGCTTGTGTGGTGTATACTATTTTTCTTCATACTCGGTCGAAAGCACGCACATTCAATAATATATATAAAAAGACTTATTACTTTCAAGTCAGCAATGTTAAGGTTATACGTAATGACACATGGATCTAATAATGTCCATGTAATAACAGCAGATGGCTATCTACTACAACATGTGACCTGACCAACACGTATCACGTATCTGTGCGTATGACAAAACTATTTAGGCCCGCCTATACAGACGATATGCGAGTAATTCCAGCTGTGATTACAACAGTGCATAAATGTTATACTTTCGGCTTTAAAATCGAACCAGCAAGTACGTACTTTCGGCATGGTATGAAGAAAAAATATTTAATAGATATTTCTCAATGTTTAAAATTGATTTGTCGGGAAAAAGGACTTTTTAGGTAAACACTTATTTGTTAATTATAGCGACGTTTCGTTCCTTGCTTGGAACTTTTTCAAGCTTTATAACTATTAAATGTTTAGATCAAGTAGATATAAAAGTTAAAATACTTTTATATCTACTTGATCTAAACATTTAATAGTTATAAAGATTGAAAAAGTTCCAAACAAGGAACGAAACGTCGCTATAATTAACAAATAAGTGTTTACTTAAAAGTCCTTTTTCCCGACAAATCAATTTTATATTAATTACCAAGGACAAAAAAGAAAAAAAGTCAATTTCTCAATATTGTTCACGTCCATTATAATTAATAAGTTTTTTTTTATTTTTTAACGGGAAATTGGACAATTCAATTTTAATATAGTTAAACTAAATTAAAAAATGCGACGTTTCGTTAAATCTTTTTAAAAAGATTTGAAACGTCGCAATTTTTTAATTTAGTTTAACTATATTAAAATTGAATCGTCCAATTTCCCGTTAAAAAATAAAAAAAATTTAATAGATATTTGGATTTCTTTAAAAATGGAAAAATTAAGAAGGGTCACCCCTTTTCAAAAAAATAAAGAATTTCTTTTCGTTTCATAGTATTCTTATAGATATGAGAACAGTTATTCTATAGAAGGAGTGTGCAAAAAGGGTAATTCGCATCTGTAGTACAGAAGATGCTTCATTAACATCAAAATTAAACGAGCTTACGTCATGTTTCTATGTTTATGTAGTAAATAGTAATAAATTTACATATATTCAAACTATTTAACCTATAAGTCTGTCTATCTGCTGCTCAATCAAAGGCTGCTAACGCTAAATTTATTCAGTTCAGTAAGTATAGTTAATATAGGTGTATTTATCTTAACAGGTAAACAGTGGTGAGATGTGGTAGCTACATCTAATTTGCTTCATTACCAATAGCTAACTTTAACAAAGCGCTCATAATTATAAATCAATAACAAACTACTGACTAATATACCGTCGAGTTGCTTGAAGGATTTGATTCGATTTGATTAGCTACAGGTTTTGTTTATATTATTACTATAATATGTAGTGAAGCTCTAGGACATTTTGTCATAGTTTTTGCTCTTTGAGAATAATTTATTAGATTAGATCATATATGCTTAGATAACTTGAAAAATGTTATTATTAGTGTACGACAGGTTTTAAAATATTTTTGGTAAAATACGCGAAGTTTACAATATTGTGCCGTCGAACAGTGCGGCCTCACGCAAATCCTTAAGACACACACTGAATCGACTTGGATCGGCTCGGCACGGCGGTGTATATGCACACTGATCGGTTGCCGAGTCCTAATCATAATGCATGAGAACTAGAGATGGGAAAAACGGGTATTTTTAGTGATCTGCATCTTTGCATCTGGATCCCGTATGTGAGCCGGCTCACTGAACCGGTTCAAAAAGAGCCGAGTTCTGAATATGTTACTGCAGTCTGCCACTGAGGTAGCTAGTTCAGTCAATCATATCACGACCTGTATAGAATCAAGAATGCATAGCCAAACATGTGACGTATGAGTCATTTGAGCTGACAGATGCATCAAAGCAAGAACTGATACATAAGTGTAAAATGTGCTTTTGTGTGTTAAGTGTTTCACTGAGTTATGTGGATCCGTTGATCCGTCGGCACAAAAAAAGTGAGTCGGCTCTTACGGATCTTCTGTCGGAGGCGGCTCTTTGAACCGGTTCAGAGCTGAGTTACCCAACTCTAATGAGAACTGGTTTAACTTGATGTATCCCAAAACTACCAATCATGTCGAGCCGATCTGATCCGATTTAGTGGGTGCGAATCTTTAGTCAATATTCAAGCACACGATTGACGTATTCAATAAAAAAAATACATTTAAAAGAACTATTTTAAATTAAAGTCAATTTCTAAAAAAAAAGAAAAAACAGTGTCTATTTACAAACACCAATGATCACGTGATGCAAGCTATTCTTACGTCACACAGAGGGGTACTCATTAAAACGACTCCATTGCTTGAACTTAATTTAACGACTTTTTTTTTTAATCTCATAATATATCATCGTTTTGCTTCACATTGTCTTGCAACAATTAATAAAACCCGGGTCGCAGTGCCAAAACCCTGCCGACAATATAGTGTATTTGCTTGTATAGGGCCGTGTGGTTTTATACTTTTATTATGTGAAATTAAGTTTGTTTTTGGGCAAAATAAAAAATTTAACCCCTTAATACACCCCTTAAAACAACATTTTTTTTTCTTAATTGTAATATTATTATCAATCTAACGTCTACACCGAATTAAATACACCCTTCAATAAATAAGTCACTATCTGCAAATTAGTGTTTTCAAAAAATTTGTAAGTCCGGTCCTGTTGAGCCGATTTTATTAAAATTTTAGGGGCACTTTTTAATTGCTACTGACAGGTTAAATATCAATTTTGAAACGATTCTGAGAATTTTTTCGGAATTTTGGGGCCCAAAAACCCCTAAAAACTACCCTTAAAATGGCCCGATTACGCCCATTTTAAATAGGCTTCTTGCGGTGATGGATTTCAACACGTGGTCCAAATTTCGTTAAAATCAATTAACTCTTTCGAAAGTTATTGCCCGTACACACACACACACATATATATATATATATATATATATATATATGTATACATATATATACATATATATATACATATATATATAAACATTTTCAAAAATGGTGCCAAAGTGTTTAGGAGGTTATGAAACGTCGAGAAATTTTGGTCCGACCCCTAGGTCCCGCCATCCGACCGACGCCAATAGTGTATGTTGCCATATGGCAAATACACTAATAACTGGCTATAATATGATAAAAATGGTAAATTATTTTTTCATATCTTAATATAAGTTGTATTAATGAAAACTCTATACCTTTTTAAATGATTCGAGTCAAATTTAATTTACTTTCGTTAACTCTTCAACTATAGATCGTGACTTTATTGAAATTAGATTAGCATACAAAAATGCAATTAAGTTCAATTGACAGACGTCTAATTGAACTTTCTTTTTGAACTTTTATCCGTCATCGGTATTAATTATTAACGATTAAAAAACACGAATCGTGAATAAAAAAATAGAAGAAAAGTCGAGTCAACATTCCGGTCAGATTTTCTAAATTTATGTAGAGCCGCTCCATTCGAGTCACGAATTTGATATTAAATGGTTATGTAGTATCAAATAAAAAAGATTTTTGCTACTTTTTTCAAACCGTTATACACGTGGATGTCGATTTGTCAAAAAATAAATAAAATGTATAATAGATACACATACATATTATAAGTACATGTTTAAAAATTATAGTTAAGAACTTCCAATTGTAATAACAATAGAAGAATGCCTATAGTTTACTACAAATGTAAACAAATACCCATTGTTACAATGCTGTATTAGAAAAATATTATGTTCCAATATTGTCACCATCAGAACTGCTTCTTCCATTGTCAACAATGCCCTTTTCAAATCTAATAGGGGCGCCAGACACAAACAAATATTTGAACAAAAACTTTGCTCACACATTTGAACACATCTTTGCTGCACCAGCTAGACATGCTTTGCAGACACTTTTAGCAAACGTGTCTACAAAGTATTCAAATAGATAACAAACAAGATGGATGACGATTTTTTATGATTTTTACTTTTTGGGTGCCATAGACATGGTTCTTCCTCAAGTGACTCAATAAATTCAAGGATACTTTCGTTGCTCCAGTCCATCTTGCTACTGAATAAAGCGACCGTTTGACTCAGTGATTTACGAGTACCTGAACTTTGCGCAAGTGTAGCAGGCTACGCACACATTTGAGCTTTGAACGCTTTGATGTGCGCTCGAAAAACCGACACCGAATGGCAAAGTGCAAATGTGTGATCAAACTTTGAGCAAATACCCGTGCCTCACAAGTGTTGAAATATTGTTGCTGTGTCTAGCGCCAATATGCAATAAAAAATGACATCTGGCACATTATTAGCAAGCATACATTAATAAATTTATGCTTGTAAGATCAAATTATAGTCATTACAAAAAAACTTTCTTGACATTATTTTAAAAATTAGTATTTTACCTGTATAGGTTAGATGCGCACTAGTAAATGCAACATCTACCGGCAACCAGATGGCCGTCACTCTGACCGAGAGAGAAGATATATAAAAAATCAGCTTTCCTAAAATTCTAATTTTCACGACGCTGCTAGCTCTTATTCTATTAACGGAGTCATGTTCTTGCTACGCGAACAGTCGACTGTGCGTGTTTTGGTTCTGGAATAATAAATATTGGGATGAATTATTATAGATACTCGGAACACGAACATTCTGTTTTTTGAAAACATTCGATTATGCCCATCACTTGATGAAAAACTCATGCAATGGCGTATTTTTAATAGCCAAAATACCCTTGTTTGCATATAAAAACAATCCCCTGTATACATCCCATGTGTAGTAAATTATGAACTGTTAAAAATAGCAAGTTTATATTGTTTTTGGCGTAAAAAAATTAATAAACATTAATGTAAGTATAGAATTACATTGTTGTTAGTGTACAATCGCACGAATAAAACATAAAATGCAAATATAAATCTGACAAATGACATGGCATGTATGAAAATTATAGTGTTATAATTGCTCTTTGTTTCTGCCTTAATGAGAAATTAAAATATTCATTTTTTTATTGAAACAGATATTCGTTCTTACAGAGCCGTATTTATAAAATCCTGTAAATATGATTAATAAAATTTATAGTTTCATTTTTAAATAATACAGACAAGAGAAAGAATATTTTTGCGTTGTGACATTTTGTTCTATTTCATCAAATACAGGCCTACAAATAAATATTTGTAAACATTTACCTACAAACAATGCTCGGTTTTTTTGTTCAGAAGTTATGCGCAAATATACGCAAAAAATAGCCACGTCGAATATATAACTTCTTTTTTAAACTCGGCTTACAATTTTACAAACTAATGAAATGATAGTTTGTGTATCTAGAACTTGAATACAGTTTTTATGTACGAGCTGTGACGTTTTGTTAAAACGAGCGGACAGCGAGTTTTAGGTCATACGAGTCATAATATCATTGCGTTCAATATACATACTACATTTTTTTCACGTACCTCATATAAAATAGCTAATTTCCACTACATAATACATTGATATTTATATTAGACAGTTGAATGTTCGGCCATATTTAGAATCTATTTGGATTGGTTACAAAGACTACACCTACTTTTCTGTCTCTGTTGCTCATATGGTTTCAAATGGCAACTGACAGGGAAATTGCTATTGGTAAAAGCGCATTTTTTTTATTTTACTTTATGCAGTAGTGCGAAATGGGTGATTTTACTATCGCTATGTAGACACGAAAAGCAGCTGCTTTGTAGGAAGTCGTGCAAAATGTAACTGTTCTGCATCAATCGCTTAATGCTCCATTTTGTTACTTCAACCGATGGATGAAGAAGCGTTAAACGCCCAAAGGAATTGATCCGCGGTTAACATGTACGTAACGGGGAAATTAGTGCAGTAATAACTCGATTACTTAGAATTTATACGCTTGAGAAAATCTAAATTACAAATAATATGTTTAAGAGTGAATGCATTATTACATTTCATATATCATACGAAATATTAAAATCGGTTGAAATCTAGCTCACTGAATATATTTTTCATTTAATATCTTGTCCATCTCTGAAAGCTCACATTAAGCATATATTAGGCTGCAGGGTCTACGCATTATGTTGTAGCGGGAGCGGTGTGTCGTATTCCGTCCGATGGAAGAATGTTTATAGCTATAAAAAATATACATCTGATAAATATCAGTCTTGTTCATTTTAAACCAAGTTTGTTTAATAGTTTGTTAACAGAAATGTCTTCTGAACTTGATAATAAAAAACTGTTCCATCCGGGGGGGGGGGCTCATATAGGAATAGCTACGTTAGGCTACATGAAGGTAGGGAGGGGTTCCAGAGAGGCTGAAATAATGATAATAATAATGCTTTATTAAAATCCATAGACTATAGACTATAGCGTCGTACATAATGTTGTAGCGTTAATATTGTAACAAAACTGTTCTGTGTGGTGGTTTAAAACTGATTTATTTTCAACAAACGAAATAAATACAAAACAAATAAACTAAAAAGTATTTCTCTAATAACAATGACAAAAAGAAACAAACAATGAAAAATAAACGGCTTCTAGTAAATAATCATTCAACAATAACTAATTTACACAAAAACACCGTTATAACACACACACACATTTATGTACTACCGCACTACTATTTATGTAACTATGATTTATATCTGCCGTGTACTTTTGCTGTCGTGATGCTTCGACTGAAATCACTGACTGTACTCTGACTGAATCCATGTCGCGCCCCACACACGCTGTATTTATAGGCGTGTACATCCCGTTCTCGATCATTCCAGAAACTTCTGTCAATTTGTTCAAGAAGCCTATGTTATTTCCAGTGGCGTAACAATTGGGGGCGCGCTACAATATTTTAAATGAATGGAATAGATCTTTGCAGTGCTCCCAATGTCTTGTGGTTTATGGACGCTTCCTTAAAACAACTATTGGTTGTTATTAGCACTTTCTTTCATTTCATTCGAACATCTAGTATAATCACAACACATTACTAATATATAAGTAGTCATGAAAATATATATATCGTCCACGATCCCGTTGAGAAAAATTTATTTGAATGAAAAAAACGTACGCGAAATTAAAATTCAAAAAAAGTAGCTTACATGGTAATTGTGGGTAAGGTGATGATATATATGTGGGTGTGTTCATATATATATGTTCACGATATGGAGTGCGACATTTGCAGTGGGACGACGCCGACGGAGGCATTAGACGGTGAAGTGACGGTGACGGCGATAGGTCACGTCTGTTTGCCGCACGTCGTGTCCCTTGACCTGACACTGCCGACACCTGATGCAGCATTCTGTATGTACATATTATGTAACCCATCATATGTAGAGTTTAACGGATGCACGACGAAAACTTCTGCGGCAAACTCTTAATGCAAAGTTGAATTATAAAAAAAAAAAAAAAAACATTCACCACTATCCTAGCACTGACTTCTGCCAAGTTGGGTAGGAGTATTCCTACTAGATAAATATAAAATGTTTGTACTACTAAGTAAATGGAAATAAGTTCATGGTTTTGTCTAATAGGGATGTTGACTATTTTTGGGAAAGTGTTTTAAATCGTGCATAAGTACCTAATATAACCACAAAAATGTATTATATTTTTTTAAATGCGACTCACGTTTTAAAAATCACGTATTTTAAATTCCGTTTCAAATTTCGCTCCGCAACGTCAATACTTGTCACGTGACTGCTGTGACGTCGTAGGCTTATAAACGCTCCTAAACTGATGAAGTGGTAGATTTTTTCGTAATTGTTGTCATAGAAATTACACATTCTAAACATTAACCAAACAATGAAGCATTTTGACAGCGTGAACAGCGTCCTTGTCTATGACAGCGTCTGATGATTTTGATGAGCCAGTGACTTGAGAGTGATTTAATTATGTTTTACTTATTAAATATTAACTAAATTCCTTCATGTTAAGGAAAACTATTGTTTTTTAGTATTTATATCATAGAAACTACCACTTAACCCTTCGTTGCATTTTGTAGCATATATGCAACAGTTTTTAAAAAGTGTATTTTATTAATGTAATATTGGTTTTAACTTTCTGTATCATAATGTTGTTAATTTGCAACGTTTTTTCTACGTGGTAAGTTTCGCATTTGTCCACTAAATCTCAGCATAGTAGTCATATTCATTATTTATAAAGTGGTATAACAGGTTGCACATAACCCTCTCTTTGTTGTCTCATGTTATTTTTTGTGTTTGAAAGTGAAAAATTTGTTATTTTTGATTTGTGTTTTGTATAAGTTTACCGGAAAGGTGAGTACTAGTGTATAGTTAAGTGCGATATGGTAAATAATTTTATACGAAAATTAATTTTACCCCGATAATTCGTGATATTGTTGCTAAAATTTGTTTAAATAAAGTTTAATTTTTGCAACAGAATTTTTTTAATATTTTTCTAGAATTCTGAATCATAATATAATATAGAAAATATTTTTTTCATTAATTTTTAAAAAATCATGCAATGAAGGGTTAACGTTAAAATTATGTTTTTATTTAAATACAGTCAACCATTCCAACTACATCCCGCAATCGAGAGCGGCAAATTTTTTTTTTATACTATATCTACAAATCCGGGAGAAGCTAAACCACGCTTCTAGTCTAGATATAAAATTAAAAGTTGTATCAGGAACCCAGAATTATATATAACGAGATTTCTGAATCAATCGGTGTGCACACACTGAGCGAACGTTCAGTATACAAGAAAAGTAAGGATAGCATGTGTTAGATAGCAACCGTACTATAAAGCTAGCATAGCTGTGCTGTTTTTCTTTCTCTCTTTCTCTACCAATGCCATTGTCTCTTTTCACTTATGTATCTGCACAGTACACGTACACGCTTTATGACACCTGTTAGCTGTATTACATAAAATACATGTGTGTAACGACTGATGTTTCGTTTATCAGGCATTTCTTTCGGAAATAGATAGGTTATTTTTATTTTTTTCTGACGCAATAACTGAGTTCCTGGTAAAGATGTCATTGTTTACACAATTACCGTAAGCGTAGCATACACCCATACCTCGCTTTACAGCCTAGATACGTTCCACGAAACTTGGCCGCAAAGCGAAAAGCCGCATAAGGAATCAGTTATTCTAAATTGCAAGATTGGCAACATGTAGATATATCGACATAGAAAAAAAGTTTTTTTGCCGTTATAGCGAAACATTTTAGGCCGTAAATCGAAAACGTGCCTTAATTGAATAGGGCCGTTATAGCGAAATGCCGTATAAAGAGCGGCCGTATAGCGAGGTATGAGTGTATTTCTAAACTAGCCTTATTTGTCAGACTTGTTAGTCACGTGATTGTCAAACTCTATAAAAATCTAATCAAATCTCAATAAACCCTTTCAAATGCAAACCCGATTTCAATCGGTTATACACTCTAAAGCAGCGGTTCTCAGCCGGTGGGTCGCGGAAGGGTTACAGGTGGGTCACGACTCAATCCTAAAACTATCAGAAACCATTGAATAAACCATCAGAAAAGATAAGAAAAGTCGAAACAAATTGAATTGTGTTTTGCTTGTTTTCTTGGTCATTGATTTTTGTCAACCATTTTCAAATCTAAACCCAATTGCTTATCAATGATCAATCTGTATCTTCAAAAGAGCATATAATATATATTTGCAATATTTGATGGTAAATTTTCTATACATAAGGAAGGGATACGATACAAATATGGTTTTTTACTCCACTATGGACCAATGGACCGTAGAGGTATTTCGATAAGAAAAGGTGGGTTGCCAGCTGAAAAAGGTTGAGAACCACTGCTCTAAAGATATCGTATGACAAAAATCTGTTTACACATCACATACGAACGCCCATTCAAAAATAACCCGAATAGTTTCCTAGGATCCCAAAACGCCAAGATCTTTTTTTTTTTTGAAAATTTTCAAGTTAAAATATGTCGCCATTTTAAAAATGCATTTTTTATGATAATTTACAATGGCAGATTGAAGTGAAAATTGTAATATTTGTAATGTTTACTAAGAATGACAATTTTTAAAACAAACTGTGTAGGTAATTTTGTGTTTGAAATCGTAAAATATTTTTGAGTGTTTCTTATACGAATGTTATTTTTTCTACTTGACCTTACCGAAATAATTGAATTTAAGTTAAACTTCAAAGCTTGACTTTATTTAGTAAAGAATGTTATGGTAAAAAGAATAATTATATACAGCATAAAAGAAGTGAATGGGTTAAGTGAACATAGAGTTAGCATAAGTACTTACTTTATATAATATATAAAAGAATCTCCAATATAAGCAAAAGTTTATTCAAGCTTCAAATCTCGTTCGCTCGTTTCCCATTAGGCTGACTTGCATTGCTAATGAACCACTTGAAAACCGTCGAAGAAAACTGAGACCGGTTGAGAAAGGAACAAAGAGAACAAACGGCGCGTAACCCGAATATTCGTCCTTGTCTGACAGCTGTGTATAGTGGTTTGGTGTTTCTATTAACCTTAAAAGACTGGAGACACATCTGACATACAATACATGAAAATTATAACAAACAATAAAAACACATTGAAAATTCTATAAATAATTATTAAATTATTCCTCGACGATCGTTTCGGACAATAAGTCCATTCTCAGGAGTACAAAAACCCCTGACGATGAACTTATTGTCCGAAACGATCGTCGAGAAATAATTTAATAATTATTTGTAGAATTTTCAAGTGTTCTTAGTGTATTTGCCATATGGCAACATACACTATTGGCGTCGCGTCGGTCAGATGGCGGGACCTAGGGTCGGACCAAAATTCTCGACATCCTGAACACTTTGGCACCATTTTTAAAAATGTTTATATATATATATATATGTATATATAAATAAACATTTTTAAAAATGGTGCCAAAGTGTGTATATATATATATATATATATATGTTGTTTACACTATAACTCTCGAAAGAGTTAATTGATTTTAACAAAATTTTGTCCGCATGTTGGAATCCACCACCGCAAAAACCCTATTTAAAATTGACCCAATCGGACCATTTTAAAGGTAGTTTTTAGGGGTTGAAAAATGTTTTTGGCCCCAAAATACCGAAAAAATTCTCCGAATCGTTTCAAAATTGAAATTTGACCTTCTGGTAGTAATTAAAAAGTATCCCTAAAATTTTAATAAAATCGGCCCGACAGAACTGGATTTACAAATTTTTTGAAAATACTAGTTTGCAGATAGTGACTTATTTACTAAAGGGTGTGTTTAATGTGGTGTAGAACTTCGATCGACAATAATTTTGCAATTAAGAAAAAATGTAATTTTAAGGGGTGTATTAAGGAGTTAAATTTTTTATTTTGCCCAAAATTCAACCTAAGTTCGCATAATAAAGCCACACGGCCTGTATTAGCAAGTACACTATATTGTCGGCAGGGTTTTGGCACTGCGACCCGGTTTTTTAATTATTTGTTATTATTAATCATGTTCTACCAAATGCCGAGTGAAAAAATGTGCAAATTACATGAAAATTATTTTCTTCATACCCGGTCAAAAGTACGTATTTTAAATAAAACTGTTTAATAACTTCTGTTTTTATAAAAAAAATCATTTATATTTTAAAAACTACCAAAACTTTCAAAAAATGTTGTTAACTAGAAGTGTGCTAAAAATCATTTTAAAATTCATAGTAGAAAACACATCGCAAAGTTTATAACATGTAAATTCTCATGAGGCAAAGATAAAATTTGGTTGACTTTCCTTTAATTATTATTCAAATACTTTAAGCAGGTATTAATAGTTTCATCATGAATTAGACTGTATAGTATATACTGATTTTCAAACAGCTGGCTTTAGCTCTTATACCAGTGGGGATTAACATTTGCATAACTGCTGAAATTTTAGAGTTATTTATAGTTAAATAAACAATACAATCGCTGTTCCTCAATGAACCGCTGCTTATTTCCTTCAAACAGCACAGATAAAAAATAACGACACTAGCGCGTAATTAATAATAATAATAATGCGTTTAACGTCCGTTTCTCGACTTTATGTCATAACAGACGCCATTCGCACCATTACTATTTTTTCATCTACCACTTCCCGTTATTTTTTACATTTTTTACAACTTCAACTTATGTAATAGCAATGGGCGAATGAAGGAATTATAGGAAATTAGGATAAGGTCGGTAATTTTTGAACTCGGAGTTTGATAGGTAATCGGCCATGGCCTCAAATAAGGAACCATCTCGATATTTATCTGGAATTAATTGAGGGAAACCATGGAAAACCTCAATTAAGATGGCCGGTACAGGAATTACCGTTTCTCGGCGAGAGGCAGTAGGAAAAAGTCCCAGTCACATCTGCCCCCGCCAGGATTCGAACCCGGTAGCTCCCGAATGCGAGTCTAGTGCTGTCACCACTACTCTACCCAGCTCGGTCTAGCGCGTAATTACATGACTACGTTTGTTTTACTTTACCGCACTAGTACGTAATGGGGTACTTTGTATATGTATGCATGTAAAGAAGTTATTTTATAGGGAGTAGTATAAAAAAATATAACGAAATATGTTGACCAGTTTTTTACCAGGAAAAAAACTTCTATCGTACAATAAATTAATGAATGTGAAATGAACCTTAGCTACGTAGTCAAGCATAACAAGAAAGAGAAGTTTTAAGCTTGGATTTTCCTCCAATTAAAATCGGAATTAAAAATACTTCTACGCAGTCCACGTGTTTATAAAAAGAACAACCTGAATTTATCGATTCAAAGAATTGACAATGGAATGAGAAATTTGTTTTTAATTGTATTTTGCGAAAACGCAAATACCTACTATTCGGATTTAGTGAGGTAAATTTGTAACACTAATGTATTTCAGTTTACGTGTAGGTATTTTTAAAATGATTAAAATCATATGCAAATTATTTTAAATGTAGCGTCGATGATTCTTAAGGCGTGTATTTTTTTTTCGAAGCTCTAAGTCTAGAAATTCCTTACCTGTTTTATCCTCAACTTATTGTGTTGTTGATGTCTGACAAAACCAGTGCAATGTTACATCATTTTATTAAAGCATAGTCCAGACCCACAAGCATTTGCTCAAAAATATTTAAATATCTGTATAAATAGTACCTATATTACCACACAAGGGCAGAAAGTTGAAATTCTTGCACTTCGCGACATGATGTCCGAGGCGAAGTCGAGGACATCGTGTCTGTGCGACACGATGTCGCACAGTTCAGAGCTTTCAACATTCTGCCCGTGTGGTGTATACTATTTTTCTTTATACCCGATCGAAAGTACGTACTTTCACCATTATATAAAAAGACTAATAACTTTCAAATGAGCGATTTTGAGGTTATGCGCAATAACAGCTGTTAGTTACTACTGACTGGCGGCAGTCTCACGTATCACAATATTTTATAATTTAACTCAGCTATTATGCAAAATACGATTAATTTACAAGCTAGAAAAATTAAAAAATTTTATATAACAAATCTTTTTACAATGCTGGATTTTTTATAGAAAGCTTCATTTACAAGACACGGAATGAAAATATATTTTTTTTTATCTAATTCCGTAATTATTATTTAATATTCTAATTTACATTATTTTTCTGAACAATAAAGTTTATTTTCGATAATGTCAAAATATTGAATATAAACGAGTTATAAACGATATGACTATTTTAGTTAGCTCGCTTTACCGAACGTTGAAGTCTCTGGCGTCATAGAGATTTCGATGGTAATTTAGATTTTATCACAAATCTCCACTGTTATGAAAAATACAGAAAATTTACTACTTTCAAAAATTGAAGATATTTGTATAAGGTAGTTTTTTGGTACTAACTAATTTTTCATATAAAGCAGCGTTTACAAGATTTGACAGGCAACTACGTTTTTTAAATAAAATACTTCAATTTATTTTTGCACAGTTCAATAAAACTGTGTTTTTTGAACAAAAAAAACTTCTCAAGTTGACGATTTTCAATTGTTGTTTACTATCCTTAGTGTTGGTTCTTAAAATCTTAAAATATGTTCTTTTCTATAAAATATGCAAAAATCTAGAAATTATTATCGTAAAGTTGCCAGTAAACAACACATACTGCGTAAAAAGTCTTGCGAATGATTGTACCTTCCGAGTTTATATTTTAATTTTAGTTTAATAACCAATATCTACATAAATATAATTTTTTTATTTAATTAATTCTTTCTATTCTGCTGTTGAAAACTGCTGTATTGTTTTGTTTTTTGTCATTTTGGGAAACAGAAAACAGAACCGCCAGTTTGTGTTACAGATACTGAAAATTTTACCCAAATGCGCCAAAAGAAGTATAACTCTTCAATTCCCAGTGTCAACTTGTAGGTGACAAAAGTTTAATATTTTTCTTCTACCACACGGAGATTTTATTATTTAATTCCACTACCATTGTAGCAAAGCCAATAAGTAAAACTATTAATATTTTTTTTTTCCTACAACACTAGCCAAATGTCATCTGTCAAATATAATCAGATGTTTCGCGCGAAACTCTCGCAGTCTGTGTTTGTGTAATCTCTTGCGATAAAAAGTGAAATAAAAATGCCTAAGCCGTAACTATTGTTATTTTTTCTTATTGCGTGTAATAAATAAATAAATAAGCTATTGCACAAATTTTTTGTATATAAGGTATTTTATTTAAAAAGAAACCAAAAATCTTTATTAATTTGGACATGGGAATTGAATAGTTAACTACAAAAATATATCTATTAGTTAAATAACAAGTGATACGTTGTTGAGCTTTCCAATCACATTTTTTCTCAAGTGACGCTTTTTTAAATCTTTGCGATATGCATAGCAATCTGTTACAATCTGTGTTGTTTAATATTTAATATTTCAATGAGCTAACTGTGCTTATAATAAGAAGAAATCTGTTTGCTTTGATACTGTTAGAGCTCGAGGCTATACCTAAGTCTATAACAGAACATACTGAACACAGATCTCTTTTAGCTTTTACATGGTGTACGGAAGAGTGACTACGATTTCATCTTGTATTATGTTCGTATAATTACTTGATAAGTTGATACACTGTACGTCAAAAGTTCTCAAAAACCTCGTTGAACAACGCAATATCAAAGAATATAATTGAATGTAATTCCCACTGATTTTTCACTCGGCACTTGGTAGAACATTATTAATAATAATAGACTAGCGGACCCGTGCGTATACTTCACACCGTTAGTGGTAGAGATGGAAAAAACGGGTTTTTTTTAGTGATCTGCATCTTTGCATCTGGATCCCGTATGTGAGCCGGCTCACTGAACCGGTTCAAAAAGAGCCGAGTTCTGAATATGTTACTGCAGTCTGCCACTGAGTTATCTAGTTCAGTCAGTCATATCACGACCTGTATAGAATCAAGAATGCATAGCCAAACATGTGATGCATGAGTCATTTGAGCTGACAGATGCATCAAAGCAAGAACTGATACGTAAGTGTAAAATGTGCTTCTGTGGGTTAAGTGTTTCACTGAGTTATGCGGATCCGTTGATCCGTCGGCTAAAAAAAAAAGTGAGTCGGCTCTCACGGATCTTCTGTCGGAGTCGGCTCTTTGAAGCGGTTCAGATCTGAGTTACCCAACTCTTGTTAGTGGTCAGTTACGTAATACTATAGGGTGACAATTATTCTATTCTATTCAGAGACATCAATACTTAGTCTAATGTGGGCGCCAGACACAGAAAAATATTGCTCATACATTTGAACAAATGTTTGCTACACCAGTCAGACATGCTTTGCAGACACTTTTAGTAAACGTGTCTGCAAAGTATTCAAATAGATAACAAACAAGATGGACGACGATTTTGTGGACCAAATTTCTATTTTTATGATTTTTACTTTTTGGGCCATATACATGGTTCTTCTTCAAGTAACTTAATAAATTCAAGGACACTTCCGTTTCTCTAGTCCATCTTGCGACTGAACAAAGCGACCGTTCTACTCAGTCAGTGATTTACGAGTAACTGAACTTTGCGCAAGTGTAGCAGGCTACGCACACATTTGAACTTTGAACGCTTTGATGTGCGCTCGAAAAACCGACACCGAAAGGCAAAATGCAAGTGCGTGATCAAACTTTGAACAAATACCCGTGCCTCACAAGTGTAAAGTGTTCAAATCAGTGTTCAAATATTGTTGCTGTCTGGCGCCGGCTTAATGAGTTATTCAAACTTATATTGTACTCACACAAAAACAAATGACTAGTGTATATAGAAAAATTATTTTGATCAAAATGCGTAAAAAAATGTTATTTCGAAGTGGAAATTGTACTAAAAACTATGTTAAATAGATATTTTATGATATGATACTTTATTCATCAAAAGACCTTATTACAAGTATAACCCGGGCGCCAGACATAGCAACAATATTTGAACACTTGTTTTAACTAGAGATGGGGATTATAAATCGATTATTCGAAATAATCGATTATTTTCCTGCCAATCGATTCCAATTATTTCGAAAAATCGATTGTGGGGAAAGCCGATTATTTTATTACTCTAAAATCGGATTATCGGTCCAAAAAAGAAAAGCAATTATTCGAAATAATCACAAAAAGAATGTTTTTCCCGATTTTATAGAAGAAAAAAAGTTTTATTGTGTTTTTAAAACTGTGGGAACGAACAGGCAAGTTGCCTATTCGTTCCCACAGTTTTAGAAGAACAATAAAACTTTTTTTCTTTTATAAAATCGGGAAAAACATTATTTTTGTGATTATTTCGAATAATCGATTTATAATCCCCATCCCTAGTTAAAACAAGTGTTCAAATAAGTGTTCAAATATTGTTGCTATGTCTGGCGCCGACATAATCGTCATAATATACTAAGTAAAATAATATAATTATAATAAATACCCAACAATATAGCTGTACATCAACAATTTTTAAAATTTAAATATTCTGATAACTTATAGAAGCTATTATTTGCCTGTATACACAGTTTAAGAAAATTTTCCTTTCAATCGATCATTTATTTTTAAACAGGGTCTGTTTAAAATTCTGAAATAGGTATCTTAAGGAAAAATATGTGTGGTCAACAATCTAAGGCCAAATCAAATCAGATTTCTGCAACATAGCATTAAAGCATTGGACATATTATTGGGTGGAAACGCTTGTTAACTTCACTTGCGTCGAGTCGTTTTGACAGTGGAAATGGAAGTTATATAAATTAAATTTTAAAATATTTATTGTTATCATTCACACGTATAATCTCGAATGTTCATTTAGTTAACCGTTGGTTTAATTCTCCTTTTGTATTTGAAACAAAATGTGAAATGATATATGATCTTCAACCGTTTCTCTATTATTATTCAAATTTCCTTTGTGCTGTAGCTACTATGTAGTGATCTTTCACCAACTTTTCATTCGCGAATACTCATTGTATCTCGCACATATTCTACCAGTAGTCGTCAAATAGTTAAAATTTCAATTAATAGGCTTATATATGATAATATACATTAATTTGTTTTAAGACCATCGTGTTTATTGCTGAAGTACATCGGAAAAAATTCAGTCAAGCATTTTTTTAAATTATAGTAAAAGTGAATAATTTAGGTGCAACTTTATTTGCTTGCAAAATCGTAGCTACATCAGATTAGTTTTTTGAGAAACAGTTACTTACAATCAAATTAAATCGAATCTCTAATCCCAGAGATATATAATTTATAAAAAAAAAGATCAGTGCTATATCTCTTTTTAACCGACTTCAACAAAGGAGCTTCTATGTTCGTCTATGTGTTTTTTTTATGTATATTCACTGATATTTTCGTCAATTGTGGATCAATTTTAAAAAATCTTTTTTTATTTGAAAGGGTATAGTCCTGAGGTAGGTCCATTTTTACCAAGTCAGGATGTAATGATGGAATCTCAGGGAAAAAGTCAATAATTATAGTCACGTGTAGTGTGTTTTTTATAATTTATAAGCAAAGCAACTACGAGAACTTATTAAATCAATCTGCAAAATCAAATCCACTAAAAAATAAAAAAACTTTTTTTTTAAATAATAACCTTCAAAAAAGTCACTAAAAAAGGAAAATAAATAAATTTGGAGGTTGGTGCCAATTTAATGAAAGTAAAGTGATATGTAAAAAGTTTTGGTAACAATGAAATTGGCTCCGACCTCAAAATTACATTATTTTCTTTTTTTAGGACTTTTTTGACGAAAAGTGTTTTATTCTTTTAGAATATAAATCATTCATTTCAATTAAATGGCTCTTTCGATTGTTTATTTTGTAAGAAACGTTCCAAAAACTAAATATACGAATTTTGATGGAGTTTTTTTACAGCTGCCTACAAATAATTGGCAAGCCTTTCTCCAAAGGTCATATTTTAAGAGCTCGTTCACACTAGACGGGTGCCAAATTCAATTTTTTATCAGATGTCATTCTGGCTTATTAGTTTATATTTATCCGACCCAAATTGTGTCGGTTAAATGTGAACTATGCTAAAGTGAACAAGCTCTAACGTAGAAAAATAACTTGAAAATGTCGAAAAATGCAAATGCACTTGTTATAACATTTATTACGTTAAGAAACATGATGTAATAATGTAATAATATGATCACGTCAACTTATGTCATTTTCGAATATTTTTCGGAATAATAAATTTTATTACAGAATCCGAAAATTCTCTTTAAGCTCTATATATGTATATCCTGTATATACGAAAAATAGATTTACTATATCCATTACAATATTAAACATTTTTGATCGAATTTTTTTTAATACAATTGATACGTGAACATTTTTTAAAAAATACCGAAAAAACGAGATTCACATAATCAACATTTACCTTGGTTTTAAATTCTTCATTTTCGTATATTTAAACAAAAAAAGTGCTTACACAAAGTAAAAAGCCAATAAAACTTTCCTCGCTCAGCATTTTATTTTAAGCAGAGACACCATAGATAAAAAATAATGTGCAAAATCGTAAATTTATTTTTTGTTTTCAATATTTTTGTTGTTTACAGAATGATTCGTTATTATATAGCTACGAATATTATAATATTGAACTGATGTGAATGAGACTGCAAATTAGAAATTTGGCATAAAAAAAATTTCAGTCAAAAAATTTAGAGTTGCAATATGTTTCACGTTTTATATTTTCAATTATAAAACCATTTATGAAGAAAAGCAGTTAATGCTAAACCTACATTTCTTTGGTAAATATTTCTGATGACAATTTCAGTATAGCCTTCTAATTCTGTGTAATAGTTTATAAGTAATAAGAAAGAAATTTAAAAAAGACTAGCCTCCTTCAAGAAAGCCAAAAAAAAGAGGAAAATAAAGAAATTTTGAGATCGGAGCCAATTTAATTACTAAAACTTTTATTAAATTGGTACCGACCTTAAAATTTCATTATTTTTTTTCTTCTTAGTGTTTTTTTTTTTACTTTTTAATAAATTTGATTTCGCACATTTTCATAAGATTTCGTAGTTACTCTGTTTATAAATTAAAGTGGTGATACAATTATTATTGAAAGATTGCAAACTTCGATTCCCAGTTACCAGATATATCGTGGAACATACATAAAAAACTACTGAACCGCTTTTGGTAAAATTTGTGTAGGATCACCTTGAAGAAATGCCCTATTAAACTGAAAAAGAATCTTCAAAATCGACTCACAAATACTGAAGATGAGATAACATATATATAAAAATATGTTTTTTTAAGTCATATAAAACGCATGAACCGATTGTCAGAAGAACTATATTGTACCAATCTGATAATATTCTGAACAAAATGGCGTCGAAATTTTTCAAATTGGTTCACAACGGAGCTATTGCGGAACATACAAAAAAATTAATTAAAATAAAAAAATATGCGACGAATTGTATAACTTTTTTTTTGAATTCCGTTCGAAAGAAGAAAGTGGTATCTGACATACTTTTTGATACTCTTCTTCGAAACATAATTGTTGAAAACACAGCTCTGCACAGTGCAGTGTCTCGGGAGTATTCTCACTAAGTCAACCTAAATCATAAATACGTCACTTAGCACTCGCATTAAATTTGAAGACTAGATTATATAATCTGTAGCCATTAGTCTAAACCGCTCATCATCGGATTTGTGACATATTAACATTAATGACGACTTAATGATTCAGTTTTCAGTTTTTCGCTGCAATGTGAAAATCAGGACAGCTCTGAGATGAGAGTTTCAAACTATCGTACATTTTAAACCTAAATCAACTCAAAATGGTGTTGTTCCGTGAGATGACTTTACGAGATTAGGGAATTAAAAGACTGCACACGCAATTTTATAGCTCATATTATATGACTTTTGTAAATGAAAATTCATTTCTTGCATAAATGATTTAAATCATATTTCTTTACAATTTTTACAAAATTGAGTCTTAAAATTTTGAACTATAACAGTACATAATAGGGATGTTGACTATTTTTGGGAAAGTATTTCAAATCGTGCATAAGTACCTAATATTGCCACAAATATTTATTATTTTTATTTAAATACAACTCAAGCCTTAAAAATCATGTATTTTAAATCCCGTTTCAAATTTCGGTCCAAAACGCCAATACTAGTCGCGTGACGTCACCTGTTCATACCAAAGGAGGCTCAAAAGTTTACACGGGACCCACCATCCTATAGATGCGTATTCTGTGCTCATAAACGTTAGTAAACTGAGTTGATGAAAAGTTTTTTCGTAGTCGTTGCTATAGTTACATGTAATTTGACGGTTCCTATAAACAAATAATAATAAATTACACACCAAATATTAACCAATGAAGTTTTTTGACAGCGATGATCGGTGTCTGTTGTCACATGATTTGAGAGTGAATTTATTAGGTTTTATTAAAAATAAGGAAAAATACAGTGTTTTTTAGTATTTCTATCATAGAAACTACTACTTTTCGTTAAAATTATGTTTTTATTTGAATATAGTCAACATCCCTATTTAAGTTGGAATTTTCCTTGTAAAAATACTAACGTGCATGCAACTAAATTGTTCTTTAATCAATAATAAAGCCCTACATGTGAGAAATAAAATTATGAAATCAATAAATAAGCAATAATTCAATTATTAAATAAAGTATATTTAATTCAGCAATACAATCGACGTGAACTCTAATCTGTCTCAACGCAGAATGCCCCTGCGTCCGTTTCCAATATCAGTATACGCAGTTTACATAACATAAAGCATTATTCAGTTCATAGAACAATATAACACACTGAATAAGATTCGTTAAAATATTATAAATGAAACATTTGTTTACATATAAAAGAAAAAACCACAGATGCAAACGGAGGGTTATAGTAAATAACAAAAATTTGTAATTCATTTAAAGCTTAAAACAATGCAACTATTGTGCAACTATTGTCCTGAATCAAAGATCTGAATAAATGTTGGGTTAAAATTGAAAACGGAACTTCCGATCGAGATATTATTTGGTTAGATAAGAGAAAGTTGAAAAAAAGCCAGATTATTCAAAGCGTTCAAATTCAGTCAACACAAGAACACGACTTATCCATTTAAATTAATTAATATGTTATATATACGGACAGCGGTAGAGTTACAGCTTATACAATCGGTACTTAAATTATGCAAAACTACTAAGTAGGCAGATAGTTCTGTCTTCTGAAATGTTAAATCGATATGGAATTACAATTCGTAAAGTTTGATGGAAGTTTATTACTGAATAAAAATCACCTTGCATAATCGAATGGAGGTTGCAGATGATTAGATTCTCATATTTAGTGTCTAACCTTGCTCAATCAATTTACTTAAAACATTTGTGATTAGCTGCTGTAAGTTTTTAATATAACTAACTCTACGCAAGAAAATAATTCGTTTGTTATCATAAAATGTAATGTTGATATTTTAATTTTAACAGCAGCAAAAAATCTGTATGAATTATTTTACACCATATAATGCTTCTCCACAGCTCAAAATTATTCAATTTAATTGAAAAATAATACATGAAAACGAATTATAAGGTACAGTTTACATGAAATTATTTTATTGCATGTAAGATGTGAATTATCAAAGGTATTTTGCTGAACTCAATCAAATCGTAATCACAAAAACCTATTATAAAAAAACATATAATTATTTTAATTAACTGTCTTTTTTTTTATTAATGCTGTATCTTAATGTTTGATACGCCATTTTGGAGATTATTTTTCTCTCTTGACGAAAAATAAGTAAAATTAATGTTTTCATTAAAAAAATTACAGTTTAAAATTTTTAACAATTTCGTTACAGAAAATAACATTCAGAAAAAATAAATGTCGCCATATGATAGCAATCTGATTTTAACAGTTTTTGGTAATATTAAATAACGTAGTGACGCTGAAGTCTCTGAATGGAATAGAATAAAATGTATTTCCACCCTATTATATTATGTAACTGAACACTTACGATGCGAAGTATTTGCACGGATCCTCTAGTAAATACTAAAAGTGAATTGAAGTTTTTTCGCAATAATAAATGTTAAAATACAGAATGTTTTGTAATGTAAGAATATGTTAATTCTGTAAAGCTTCAGAACGAGCTATATAATTGTTGTAAACATTCATTGTTACATTGCTAAATTAGAAAAATTATTTTTTATCCACTCACCTAACGAAATATCAACTCTCGCATGTAGTGAATTTAATGTTACATTTGCTTTATTATGAAGAATTAACTGTTAAGATATCGCAGCGTAGAGTAACTGATTAACTGCGAAAGTGGAAAGATTCGGGTTTGAAGCCCGACGGTGACAGTGGATAAAAAATAAATTTTTCTAATTTAGCATTGTAACAATGAATGTTTACAACAACAGAATGTTTTATTAATTAGCAAGTATACTGTATGCTCGTTTCTTAGTTGAATATTATTATTTCTTGAATGAATTTGCAGCCTACTGAAAATAGCTAAAGTTTTCAAAGTTTGGACAGGAAAATTGAGTTTGGTATATAAAGAGTTTTATTAATGATTTAATAAATGTATATACGATGTTTTTGTCAGTTTACGACTTAACAAATTACGACATAATTTTAATTTCGTTAAAATGCAAGCCATTTTTCATTTTAATGTGTTTCTAATTCGATCTGGTGTAGTACGTTATATAACAACGAAACAACCTCTGCCTACTCTTGAATATAGCGAAAGAAGCATCGAAGCAAATTTGGTGGCTCAGCTATTTTGTTCTGCTTCTACACGATTTTATATTATGTACTTACACATACACCGTATCCAAACCAACAAAAACATATTTCATTTTAATGCGGCGGCGAATGGTTTTTGATATATGGTAAGATCGTTGAAATAAAGCTGTACTTATTCAAATGTGGATCATTTCGAAGCGTTTCCGCACCGAAATAAAGTCTTATCACGTTAAAGCTCCACCCAATATGGTTGTTTGGTTTTTTGAAGTTATATTTTATTTGGCACGTAAATGTTAGCAGGAAACGTACTTTGCCTGTCCACAGTTCACGAAAATTCTACAGTATGAAGTTAACTCCACTAATGAAAATTCGACACTATAAAGTTGGCCGCGCTAACGAAAATTCGACGTGTGGTGTACACTATTTTTCTTCATACCTGGCCGAAAGTACGCGCTTTCACGTGAGCAATGTTAAAGTTATACCTAATTAAACATGGATTTAATAACGTGCATGTAATAACAGCAGATGGCTACCTACTGGCGAACACGTGATCTGAAACGGCAGTCTTACGTATCGGTCAAGTGCGAGTCAAACTCGCGTGAAGAGGGTTCCGTACTATTATGTTTTCCGTGAGTATACTTTACAACTATAGTTGCAACTATAGCAAAAATGGCATTTCGATTTAAATTAGTTGTGGAAGAGGCAAAATATTTTATGAAACGTCGCTTCGGTACCACAGCTCAAAACTCGTGCATACGTGTTGCGCAAACGACCGCCATGTTCTTAGTAAGCACCCAGCTAATAGTTTTGACTCAAACTGTTGTAAAAAATTAAATTCATAAAAATTAAATCTATTAACTTTATGAGACTAGTAATTACATCAAAGTGAAAACCGGAAGTAGTGTTTCTCGTTGTTGGATTAAGTTCCCACCTGGTTGCTTAGGCAAGTGATTGAAGTCACCATACGTATTACCTTTTCTGAAAGATTCTTCCTGTATAAAATCGGAATTATTTTTCACGTTCGCCGTTTGGACTATAATAGATACATGATTATTTAATATTTTACGTCATCGAATTTCTTACTCTTGTGTTCTTTGTGCAGCATGACAAAACTGTTTAGGGCCGCCTATACAGACGATATGTGAGTAATTCCAGCTGTGATTACAACGGTGCATAAATATTGTACTTTCGGCTTAAAAATTGAATCAGAAAGTAGGTACTTTCGGCATTGTGTGAAACAAAAATTATTTTGAAACAAGGCATTCGGTAGTTCGTTTTAGCAGCGCCGACTTGTATATCGGATCCAACCGTAAGTTACGCCACGTCCCGTTTCAAACGCGTTTTACGGCGTCCACCGTGCGTTGTTTGTGTGTTCAGTGTTCTGTCTTTCGGGCCTGTTGGCTGCCAGCTCCTGCTCTGCGCCTATGAAATTAAATTTAGACGCCTGTTACAAAGAATATTATACGAGTGATGAATGTTTTAATATTGGTGACACGTTGCCGCTAGGGATTTGCTCTTTCATAACCGCCTCGATCTACCATATCAAATCTATAGTGAAAAAATGTAAGGATATATAGGTGCATTGGGATATATTTTTAGAATGACTTAAGGCTGTCGGAACGCTCTGACTTTTGTTTGTGCTGAGACCCAGCGGTAAGGGGCGAGGTAGGCAAAAGACATATTGTGGGTGTGACCTTCGTTAGCTCTGTCTCGCTCAAATCATCCGCACGTTTCAATTTTTGGCTGGTACCAACTACGAGGCTAAAAAATGTTATTGCAAGGGTGCCGCTGTCAATTGATTACTCTAAATTTTGGAAATATTTTGAAGATTTAAACAACTTTTCCGAAAAAAGAAGAGTCACTTTAGGTTTGTGATGGAGCAGTTTTGTGAAATAAGTACGAATAAGGTCATAGTGTGACATTGAAAACGTGTAATTTTTTAGCACAATTAATGCCAAATTTTTTCTAGTAAATCGTACATAAATTACAAAAGTAGTCCATTAGAGACCTAGATTTGTCCTTTATCTTCCTTATAGCGAAAGAATTTTTGCAGAATGTTGACGAATAAGTCTACAATCAGTTGACAGCCGAAGCTCTATTTTTAGCTTAAATTCAGAGCGTTCCGACAGCCTTAATTTAATCGACTGTCATTTGTTAATGTCCGATGTTCATCTATTTAACCTTACAGAATAGTATATTATGAAGCGTGCACGCCGTGATTTAAAGTATTACGTCAGACTTGTGGTGAACAAACATATACCTATATAAATACACTAAACAAGCCTTGTGTTTGTATATTACAAGAATGACGTCAGAGTAGGTAAACGTGGCAGCTTGTGTTTTAACGCCAACTTATATATCTAAAAGTTTGACAGCTATTTTATCGTATAAAACGATTACATTTAAGCGTAATAAAAATTCCTGTGGATTAATGCTACGATGTGAACATTTTAAAACAATTTAAAAACAACCTGCAAGCGTATATTTTACTTTTGAAAGTTACTTCCGGTGAAGCGAACATATTTTTTGTTTTAATATTAATGCTTGTTACGTAATTCGAATTGAATTATAATTCACTGTACCGAATTATTCACTATTTCCAAATTTATGATCAGTTTGTGAATTTGCAAAATAATATTTTCAATGTATTATTAATTTTACAGTTGGTGGCCTAAAAAATAATATTTCACTTGGAATTAGGTGTTTTATTCAATTTTACATTTCATTGGAGTGGTTGTGTAGTATAACTACGAACTAAAAAAAATGAATCTTCCCTTGGCAGTTCTTAGTTTTATTTTATGTACCTGATAAGAACATGGCGGCTTCTTATGGAGTAAGTATGCATGAATGAGGTTCTTCGCTTCTAGTGATTCAGCTGATACGGTTCATTATTGCGATCATTTCCCAAGGAATGAATAACACTTTGTAGTTACAGAATTATTCAGAATCAATTCTGTTTCATATTCAAACACCGCTTATATAAATATACATTGATGCCTCTAATGCAAGGTTAGTAGATAACGGAGGTTGCCTCGTTTCATCTGATCAAACAGCGTAAGCGGGGGAATGACAATATCAAAAATGTCATTTATATCTAACACTTACTTTAAAAATTCAATTTAATGGAAATAACATCAATATTCTGTTTTTTTATTTTTTTAACATTATAGTTATTATACTGCCATTAAGGTGATTGATCGCTCAGATTGTAAAATATGCTCTCGAAAATTTTGACTTTGGCTGCAAAATTAATTTTATTACTATTTTTATTACCTGCGATTAAGCACTAATCTTTACAAAATTTGACTTGGTACTTAAAAATTTCAAAATACGTATATTTTTATTCTAAAAATTGAATAAAAAAGTGAGATATTCGTTAATATTTCTTCACAGCACGTCACGAGATTTCGAATTACAGGAAAGCAAATTAAAATCTTGAAGTTCTTTTTTTACAAACTGATGTTAAAAATACTGGAAAATTTGACTTACGCAATATTTTTTTTCAAATTGAATTTTTTCTGTACAAATACTTGTGTAAAAATAATGGTAATTTTTTTGTTTTTCTCTGATTTTCAATTGTGTTTAGATCAAACAAACCGCAAAATCTTTGCTAAAAGGCATGCGGAAAGAATTGTACATATTTCTAGTTTGTTTTGAAGCATTAACATCACAGATTGAATTAGATTTTGCATAAAAATTAGATATCTGAAAAATAAGTGCATTTTACACGCCACACACTGCTGGTAGATAGAGCTATTTGGGTGAAAAAAGGGGCTGGTAAACAGGCACCTTAAGGCTGTCGGAACGCTCTGAATTTAAACCAAAAATAGAGCTTCGGCTGTCAACTGATTGTAGACTTATTCGTCAACATTCTGCAAAAATTATTTCTCTATAAGGAAGATAAAGGACAAATCTAGGTCTCTAATGGACTACTTTTGTAATTTATGTACGATTTACTAGAAAAAAGTTGGCATTAATTGTGCCAAAAAAACACACATTTTCAATGTCACACTACGACCTTATTCGTACTTATTTCACAAAATTGTTCCATCACAAACCTAAAGTAACTCTTTCTTTTTCGGAAAAGTTTTTTAAATCTTCAAAATATTTCCAAAAATTAGAGTAATCAATTGACAGCGGCAGCCTTGCAGTAACATCATTTAACCTCGTAGTGTGCACCAGCCAAAAATTGAAACGTGCGAATGATTTGAGCGAGACAGAGCTAAAGAATGTCACACCTACATTATGTCTTTTGCCTACCTCGCCTCTTACCGCTAGGTCTCAGCACAAACTGTGTGAAAGTGATCCAACACTGTTAAAGTTTATAAACATCAGTCGTTGCCACGCAATTAAATGACAGGTCCGCAGAATGACGTCATTCCTCGTTTAACGGAACGAGCCAGCCTCTGTAATTTACTAACTCTGTTTCGAATGTAGACTATCGGTGCAACAAAAGCGAACAGGTAGCGTTGGGACCAGGGAATAAATGAACGCCAGTCTGTTATTGCACATGCTGTGTGTTAGCTCTTCTCGCCACTCACTCTTCCACTCATCCTTTATCACACATAGCGTCCCTCACACCTCTTCTCAACACACTTCATGAGCTTGTTCTCGTGACAGTTTGTAAACAAACCACTATTTTATTCCACTGACACTAAATTGCAACCACATTACACGTCTCAGTGAAGACACTATTTTTAGCTGTTGTATATTTTTCTCTATTCTGTCTAACACACATGTGAAATCAGTGGTTTGGTTAAATTTCTTATTAGTGTCTTTAACACTAGCGGCCCAGTCCGGCTTCGCCCGGATGTAAATGTAATATATAGGATATAAAAGATGAGAATCATTATCATTAAATTCTCAACGTGTATTGAATTTGCGTGAATTCAATCGCTTTTATTTGTGAATGTTCAAAAATCGAAGCAAAATCTCATTTCCCAAAAAGAAATTTAAAAAATTCTGTTGATCCGATCGCTACCAAACTTCAGAAGATCACCCGCTGGGCTAATCTAAAGATTGTCTGAAAATTTCACTTTTTTTGAGCCGACGGATCAACAGATCCGCATAACTCAGTGAAACACTTAACGCACAGAAACACATTTTACACTTGCGTATTAGTTCTTGCTTTGATGCATCTGTCAGCTCAAATGACTCATGCATCACATGTTTGGCTATACATTCTTGATTCTATACAGGTCGTGATATGATTGATTGAACTAGGTAACTCAGTGGCAGACTGCAGTAACATATTCAGAACTCGGCTATTTTTGAATCGGTTCAGTGAGCCGGCTCACATACGGGATCCAGATGCAAAAATGCAGATCACTAAAAAGATCCGTTTTTCCCAGCTCTAGCAAATACACTATATCGTCTGCACTTACAACCATCCACTAAACTTTTGGCGCAGCCTTGTATAATTACTAATAATAATAAATAGCCGCGGCTATTTAAAATAAATTATAAACTAGGTCCATATTTAATGTTAATATCTGGTAACCTTCACATGAATTTGGACAGGTACAACTTATTAAAACACCTTATTGATCGCTGTATACAACATAAATTATTACGGTTATTTAACTGGTTAATTAACCGGTAATTTATTCTTCTACATCAATAACTATGCGATAGATTTTTATGTTTAGTGATACGATAGTTCCGCGCGCACCAGAACAAATGTACACATACAATCACAACACTTAAATCAAATATTTACAATGCGAGTCGGTCTGCCGTTACGTTGATTGCGCGTTTCGATTGATGTGCACTCTCCAGCAGATTCAATTTAATTCCAAATGTGTCTGTCAGTAATTATCACTCTATCATACACCATTCCTATTGTGCGGCACATATTTACTACATGCAAACTCATTAATTGTTTAAAGTACGGATAGATAAAACACTGGTATCGATATTGTGCTCTATTATCGCTTTGCGCACCAGAGCTGTTTATACAAATAGTTATGTCTAGATCGTCTTGGTTTCCGAGCTTGTAGGCTGTAGTTCATTGGTATGTCTACCTGACGTTCGTCTACAACTGCGGTATGCATTCTCAAAGGCGATAGGCTAAAGTTGGGTAACTCAGATCTGAGCCGGTTCAAAGAACCGACTCCGACAGAAGATCCGTGAGAGCCGACTCACTTTTTTTTGAGCCGACAGATCAACGGACCCGCATAACTTAGTGAAACACTTAACACACAGAAGCACGTTTTACACTTACGTATCAGTTCTCTTGCTTTGATGCATCTGTCAGCTCAAATGACTCATGCATCACATGTTTGGCTATGCATTCTTGATTCTATACAGGTCGTGATATGATTGACTGAACTAGGTAACTCAGTGGCAGACTGCAGTAACATATTCAGAACTCGGCTCTTTTTGAACCGGTTCAGTGAGCCGGCTCACATACGGGATCCAGATGCAAAGATTCAGATCACTAAAAAGACCCGTTTTTCCGATCTTTACGATAGGCATAAGGCAGAGGACGAAGGGTAGAACTACTCAGAGGTAGAAATCCTATACCACGGCATACAAATCCGGAAACCAAGAAAATTTGGAACAACATCCACGGTGAAAGCTTACATACTTTGAGTTACAGGGTTTGTCTGTAAATTAATAAAACTGGGTTTGGTAAAATGAATTTCTGATCCGATGGGTACAAATTATTAAAAGTCTTCAAAATTGTCTCCTTGGGCGCCGATACATCGCTGCTATAACGTCATCGCCGCGCTGCAAAGACTCCCTGGAAGTCAGGTGCCGTAAACTCTTTCAGAGACTCTGTGATAGTCCGTTAGATGACGGGAACAGCTTTGAAACGGTAACCTTACAGACTTCTCTTGAACTTTAGGAATAGGAGAAAGTTTGTATATCTAGGTTAATTTCTTTAAGAACCTGCTGGTGGTTATTAATTAATTACTTCTTCTTTATCTAAATTAATTATTCTTTTAGAACCGTTTCTACGAGTGGAAAACCAGCGAAAATATTATCGTAATTCCTTCAAGTTGAACATTGACTATTATATAAAAATGATTTTTCGGGAAAAAGGACTTTATTTATAAGTAAAACACTTAAGTGTTTTACTTATAAATAAAGTCCTTTTTCCCGAAAAATCATTTTTATATTAATTACCAAGGACAAAAAAGAAATAAAGTCAGTTGACTATTATATTTTATGTATAAGTAGGTATAGTAAATTACTTACTATGCGATGTAGGTGTGTTGTGTAAATAATTTGAAATAGACGTTCATAAAATATTTGGTAATTTTTGGAATGAAGTTCACATAACGATGTATTAGATTTCAAAAAAAAGTCATAATTACACTATTTTATTTGGCACTGTGACCCAGTGTGTTTATTTTTTATTTTTAAAGTTGCTTTTATGATAAAATAATAACCTGATAGCAGTTCCTAAATGTTAAATGGTTAAATGTTAAATGGTTGATCAGGAGAACATGAAATTGTATTGAATAAATATGTATTTAGCATGTTTACAATGAGTCACTTGAACATTTTTAATTTTTATGAGTTCTTAAAAAGTTATTAATTTCCAACAGTTTGTTTAAAAAAAAAACATGAAAATATTTTAGGAACCCTAATTTATACGTATCCGACACGTACTTTATTTACCTATTTTACTGTAAAACTAATCGGTGGCTTGTCCATATTTAAAAACTTCAGTATGACAGAATTGTAACATAAATTTTAAAAGTAATTAAACGAAAGTTATAAATATTAATAAAATATTTAACTGAGAAGATATTAAATTGACTGAAAATATATCTTTTTGTTGAACAAGCTGCGAGAATATAATTTTCTGTGAAATATGAAAAGTAATAAGATATAATCAAGAATTTCAAATAATATTTTGTACACAGGTTTTCTGAATAAGAATCTGAAATTAAATTGATACCAGTTTTAGACTTGCTTTTGTTTTTGTGTATAACAAATGAACGTTTTAAACACTGAAAATTAATTTAAATAACAATGAAAAGTTTATGCAGAATGCTATGAATAACAATGTACATCATTAAAGTACAAAAGAAAAGTCAATCCGTTATTAAACACAACAATAAGTTATCGCTTTCAATACTTTCAGACTTAAAGTGAAATCTTCAATATAAATTTACACAGGCAATAAACAATACGAATCAGATATTAATACATATCAAAACTTATTCTCGAACTTTAAATATAATACAATATTAAAAATTTTAAATATAATTCCCGACACAAACTAAATATGATAATATTTTAAATATGTATCACTCCAAAACTAACAGCAAAATATTTTATTTTCAGTTCCAACAATATCGGACGAATTTTTTTAATATTACAATGTGACGGAGTTTCTCTACACCATTTGTATATTTATAACATTTCCTCAAAAATATTCTTTCGTATAAACCACATAAAAAAATGGTTCATCAACTGAAGAATCGTTATGCCACAGACAGACAATCATATAATCCGAATATAACATCTCTCCGTCAGGAATAAAAAATGGATTTTAATTAAAGGCGATCAGATGGCGTCTAGATTTACTGGTTTCAATAGTTTACTGAACTAGTTGAAACAGAGACTTATAGATAGTGGTAAATTATAAATCAGGTCTGTTTGAGTGAATAGTGTAGATCATTTATAAATGGCCCGGATCATAGAATGAACTAGTTTGTTGTATAATGTAATAATAATTTTGAAGTTGAATTTAATATACAGGCAAAAATGTTTAAATAAGGAAAAGATATGCATTTTGAGACCCAGCAGGATTCTAGTTTGCACTACAGACTTGAGCAAAATAACAATATTATTACTCGGCGAACAATTTCATGAAGAAAAAAACATTGAGTTTAATTATCATATCAGTTAAATGTTTTTTTTAATTTTAAAAGGTCTTGATCGAATGCCCATTTTTTGAAGTGTAGTACGTTTTCTGATTAAAAATGTTTCATTCTATTATATAAAAATAAAAAACATAAAAGAAACAAAGCAAATGAAAGGACGTGTAAATAAGCTACAGAGCTTGAAACAAAACAAACAGAGGTAGATGTTATAGAGGGGTGCAAGACTGATAAAGGGAAGTTGAAGTGAATGATAGAGGTCAAAAGCAGTGAGTGAGAGGTTCTCAAAGTATGGTTCCCTTAAGGCTGTCGGAACGCTTTGAATTTAAGCCACACTACGAGGCTAAAAAATGCTGTTGCAAGGGTACCGCTGTCAGTTGATTACTCTAATTTTTGGAAATATTTTGAAGATTTAAAAAACTTTTCCGAAAAAGGAAGAGTCACTTTAGGTTTGTGATGGAACAATTTTATGAAATAAGTACGAATAAGGTCATAGTGTGGCATTGAAAACGTGTGTTTTTTTGGCACAACTAATGCCAACTTTTTCTAGTAAATCGTACATAAATTACAAAAGTAGTCCATTAGAGACCTAGATTTGTCCTTCATTTTCCTTATAGAAAAAGAGTTTTTGCAAAATGTTGACGAATAAGTTTACAATCAGCTAATAGCCGAGGCTTAAATTCAAAGCGTTCCGACAGCCTTATTATGGTGAACGATTGCGATACTCTATCAAATCTAGAGACTAGTAACTCCCGACTATTAACGCTTTTAATGTCCAAAGAATGAACTATTGTATGCACTCGTTTTTGTTAACAGAAAAATCATTAAAAAGCCTATGCCGATTTATCTCCTCTCTATCTATACTTCGTGATCTGTCATTTCGATCCCGGGTCTCCAACTTCGTACTTTAGAATTTTCGGTAGCTCGGCCAATTTCATACTTTCGAATTTCTGTTATCTTTGCGCGCGCAACTTCGTTTCCTGTTAAAATTTTCCTCTCAACGCGCCAAAAGAAGTGTTACTTCATTAAACGTTGTATAAGAACTTATTCAGAAAAATTGTTACAAGTTGAAGAGAATGCTAAAAAGATAGTCAATATTTTCCGTCATAAATTACCACTAACTACACCGAGGTTCCAATCGCGTTGATTTCGAACGGTTGCTCAGTTATTGCAACGAAGTTCCTTATCGCGGGTTAGCGAGGGGACCTAGCCGAGAAAAAATGTAACATGTCACAAAAAACCGTAAGACAAAAATGTCACGAAAAACCGGCAAACGTATAATGTATACTGGTATACGGTGATACCGGATGTTTTTAGATTATACCGGGTGTTTTTAGATTATACCGGGTGTTTTGAGATTATACCGGATGTTTTTAGATTATACCGGGTGTTTTTAGATTATACCGGATGTTTTTAGATTATACCGGGTGTTTTTAGATTATATAAAACGCGTTACGAAAAACGTCTTATACGAAAGGGACTTCGTTCCAAACGCGTGTCCCGCGACACGTTCCAAGTTTTTTTTTGACTTTTTATCTCTCGACGTTGCACGAGAATGACCTAAAAACCGTCTCAAATATTTTCTGTATCTAATCGAGAAACCCGATTTTTAGATTCCCTGGTGTAGAAGTGCTTGATTACAGAGTACGTCTTTATACGTAATATGTAGTATACTAACGATATAAAAATGGGGTTGAAACAACTTTGAACAGCCGACGTTTTTACACTTGCCTTTCGGTCTTTTGTACTGACATAGAATTAAAAGGAAAGATACTCGTCTAAAATTATTTTATTAACACACTAATTATGGACAAAAAGAATGTAAAGTATATGGGACTGAAAATATTACCAGGAGATTTCAACGTGAAATTTATAATTTAATAGTACAATTATAAACGCCGTACTAATTTACAAAATATTTTCCTACCATCTACTATCTACTTTAACAACAACAACAATAATAATAATAAAATTTTGTTTCCACAAATTATAATACCTATATAACAGATAAATAAAAGCACGAAAATTCTACCAAAAAAAAAATTATTAAATTATTTCTCGACGATCGTTTCGGACAATAAGTTCATTCTCATGGAATATAGACATATTATATAATACAGTAAAACCTGTGTACACTGACCACTTACGGTTCTCGATAAGAGTGGTAATTGTATGCAGGTGGTCAATGTACAGAGAATTTACGCCTTCAAATTCTGTTTCCTGGTTCCTAGAAATACTGGTCAATGTAGAGAGGTGGTCAAATTACAAAGGTGGTCATTTGTACAGGTTTTACTGTATATAAATATACAAGTCTAAGTTTTCGTTCTTAAATAACCAGTTTGTTGGTTTTGATTTGAATTTATTATTTTTATGTATATTAATGGCTTTCAGTTATGAATGTAGAAGTTTGAATATATTTGGAGCAAAGAACACCATATGTTTCTTGCCAAAAGTTTTTGACAATTTTGGAATTTGTGCCGAGTAAAGCTTGTGTGGTCCTGTTGGAAAAGTTATAGGGTATCGTTTATTCTTTTGATTAATAAATCAACATTCAAATATATTTTGCTCAAAGGTAGATTTAATAAAGGTTTAATTTTATTTATGGCTGTATAATATTTTTTTTTTAATTTTAATAGTAAGTTAATTGTGTGATAGTTCGTAAGACTAAATTAATAAACATGGATAGCTATAGTGCTTCAATTGTTAAAAAAACACCCATAGTTACAATGCTATATTAAAAACATTATTATCAAACACTGTCACCGTCGGAATTTAAACTAGAAACCTTCTACTTTCGCGGCGGAATGAGTTATCAATTACTTTATATCTCAACCGTTAATCTGTGTCATAATAAAACGAATTATAACAGTAAATTCACATCATGCGAGAGCTAATTTTTATCTCAGTTAACGCTAGACAATTTGATTTTTTTATGAGAAAGGCCACAAGTTTGTAGTCTAAATAACAATGTGCTCAACTGTATTTATCGTGAACGCTACATATTTCGAATCATTTTCAATATAAATACAATTAACAGCAGATTGCTATTTAGCCCACGAAACCGTGACCTTTTCCATATTCAATAAAAGCTAGAATTGGGTTTTTGAATTATTTTTTTTTTACATAAATGGAAAGATCACATACAAGTTTCATAGTGAAACTACTTTTATTATTTTGTTTAATTTCATAATGAAAGAGTTATATTTGTTTTAAAAATAATGTTTAAGCTAAGATCCGATAACGCGCCAAAAACCTTTGTGACGTCAAAATGTTTTATGGTCCTGGTTGCCATGGTTATTTTGATAGTATGTATTATAAAGCCATACACAAATACACAACTTTTATCATTTTGACGTCACAAACATTCCTGGTACGTTTTGTAATCACGTTATATCTTATGAAGTTTTATACATTTTAATTAATTTGTTATTAATTACCTATGACTTAATTTTTGTTTCTTTTCGTTCTTTAATATTATTTACGATATATTATTTAAAAAATAAAAAAAAATAGTTTTTTTTTAAATTCAAATACTCAATTGATTTATGAACCCCGAAAATGTCACAAAAAACTAAATCAGGACAATTATTATGATAAAGAAACCTTGTGGGTATCTTCTGTTTTCTAAAAGTAGCATTCAAACATAAACACAATTATTTTGAAAACTAAAATTATATATGCAGCAGTTTTTTATTCTTTTTTGTTTCCATATTTGTGCAGGTACGCTATTTTATATTTACAATTTCTATTTAATAATTAAAATAAACCCATTAGGAAAATTACATTCTGAAAAACGAGACTTGAAATACGAATGATTACAAAATCGAAATGCAGCAAACAAAAAATTGCAAGACTGAAATTATTTATATATTTTTCGAAGCAGCTACAACATGACTCAAAATAAATTTCGCACACGGAGCGTTATTAGCCGAGCTGGCATAAACGTAAAGAGGAAAAGTTTGGATGTAGGAGGTAATCTCCAAAACTAATCATCCGATTTCAAAGTTTTAATAACCAATATTTCGAATAGGATACACATAGGCTATATAGTATAGCGTTAAAATAAAAGTGTTTTTCGTGGAGACTAATTTTGCAACGAAAGTCGACAAAAAACTGTTGTTACTACCGAGCGGAGCGCAACCTTGCAAGACAAGACTGCAAAACGGTGAAGCTGAAGGCTCCACTACTATTATTGCTGCCGAGCGGGCTATAAAACAGTTTATCTTTTAATTGGGCGTGGAGCCGCGAGTAGTGACTAGTTGATTATGCATCTAGTAAACAATTCTGAGTTCAATATTGAAGTATGATAGTACTTAGGCTATGGTAGAGTTGGGTAACTCAGATCTGAACCGGTTCAAAGAGCCGACTCCGACAGAAGATCCGTGAGAGCCGACTCACTTTTTTTTGAGCTGACGGATCAGCGGATCCGCATAACTCAGTGAAACACTGAACACACAGAAGCACATTTTACACTTACGTATCAGTTCTTGCTTTGATGCA
Source organism: Venustoraphidia nigricollis (assembly GCA_034508555.1). Classification (NCBI taxonomy): domain Eukaryota; kingdom Metazoa; phylum Arthropoda; class Insecta; order Raphidioptera; family Raphidiidae; genus Venustoraphidia; species Venustoraphidia nigricollis. The sequence continues at coordinate 2,619,488 of JAVRKA010000057.1, read as the reverse complement.
TCTGTCAGCTCAAATGACTCATGCATCACATGTTTAGCTATGCATTCTTGATTCTATACAAGTCGTGATATGATTGACTGAACTAGGTAACTCAGTGGCAGACTGCAGTAACATATTCAGAACTCAGCTCTTTTTGAACCGGTTCAGTGAGCCGGCTCACATACGGGATCCAGATGCAAAGATGCAGATCACTAAAAAGACCCGTTTTTCCCATCTCTAGGCTATGGTATCATTGCATGTCTGTGAATCTAACTAAACTCCTTTCGGAAGTTTAATATTAGTGAACCTAACCTTATTTGATCAAATATAGCTACAAACTATGTATGTGTTGAACATAGTGTGCAAAACGCATGCGCAGAATCTTTGTGCTTTCAGTGTTCGCATGGTGCTCACAGATGCGCATTCACCAAAGCTTGTGTGTGAGTCTTACTAGTCGTACTAAAAACATTGCGCATAAAGATGTTGGTTGCTCAATATGCTATTATGCCAGCTATAGAAGCGACAAAAAAGAATTTAAAAAAGAATTCAAAAAATACATACTACAAAAATCCCCATACACTCATAACTTAACTTTTACTATAATTCAATAATAAATTTGTTTGGATTAATAATACAAAACAATCGTGTTATTGTTAATCTTGCTACGTTTCGACTACTTTATTTAGTAACACGATTGTTTTGTATTATTAATCCAAATACCTGAGATTTATTAATAATAATTTTGGATGCGATATAATATTAACTGATTTTATAATGTTTTATCTTCATGTTTTAATGTATTCATGTTTTAGTGACCTTTTGTATCCGTTTCTTGTGGCCATGCAAATAAAAAATGTATTATTATTATTATTATCTGGGACATAAATCAAATAGAGACACATTAATATGATCTTTTTTGTTTATGATACAACGATGCGTTGCAATTTTGAAACACCCTGGTAGTATATTCACACATATAATGTTTACCTTCGTGCAGTTATTCATTTCAAGTTGAATTAACAAAACATATGTAATATTTTTAATTGGTTACATATAATACATGCGCACAATGTATCTGTGTTTCACGCTACAGTGATTATGAAACTATGAATTTTAAATATACTGAAATTTGAATCTTTCAGTCGAAATTTTTTGTATTTAACATTTTTCCGAACAAACAAATCAAATGTTAATTATTAAATTTGAACGCTAATTGAATAAGTAGATTAAAAATTATTTTATAACTTTTTGTGTGTAAAAAAAAGTACATGTAGTAGGTAGTACCTAATTTTGGAAAATTAGATTATTATTTATTAACGCAGAATTTAGTAGATTACACGCGATACATTGTTAATCATAATTGTTCATAATTAAAAACGAACTAGATATGAAACAATGATTTCACAACCAAATTGTAGGTTGTTATTAGTGTGTACGGAGTTTGTTTATCGTTTAAAAAACATGAAATGTTTAAGCATACAAGAAAATCACTCGCTTCATATTTATATTTCAAACATCTTACCAAAATTTGGTTTCGATTCGAGCAGCCATTTGACTTATGCTCGCAGATTAAAGAACGTGTTCTACAATAGATCGGCCCACCATTTTATTTTTCGTCTGTTACTCTTTAAGCACAATACAGCTCAAACGACTGAGCGGATCGAAACCTAATTTTGATAAGATGTTTGGCATGTAAGTATGACCACTTCGTTTTTCAGGAAGATCGGCGCATGCGAAGAAAACTTTTATTTGCTAGAACGTTTTTTTTTCTCTTATAATGATTTATTTTTCATATGGATTTTACTATTCTATTTACTATTTTGTAAATGTTTTTCTCTAAACTTTATAGCTTCGGAAATATTTTGAAAATAAGAAAACCAACTGTTCTTATGTTCTGAAGATAATATATATTGTCAAAAAAATCTAATTTGATAATGACCTTAGATTGTGATCACACATATTTCTACATAAAAAAATAGTAGAACTTTAAATCGATTCTACTAAAAAAATAATTGATCGATTGAAACGATATTTTTTTTATCTCTTGATCATAGTCGTATTTAACGTGTTTTTTTTTTTTTTTTTTGTATAATGTCCACTTTGAAGTAACATTTTTCTACGCATATTAATAAAAATTGAGCTCGAAAAGCAATATTTTTCTGTGTGGATCAATCACTTGTTTTTGTATGAGTCCAACCTGATGCTCTACGTGCCAGGAAGTTTTACGACATTTAGGCTGCTCCTACACTTAGAAAAACTATAATTATGTGATCTCAATCTTCGATCATTATCAAATAAACTTTTTTTCTTCATACCATGCCGAAAGTACGTACTTTTTGCTTCGATTTTAAAGCAGAAAGTCTAACATTTATGCATTGCTGGAATTACTCGCATACCGACTGTTCCCGTGGACCGCAACAGTTTCTCATGCTACGAAAGTACGTACTTTTGGCATTATATGAAGAAAAATAGTATACACCATACGGCCAGAAAGTTGAAATTCCTGCACTGCGCGACACATAATGGCCTCGGCGTCGCCTCGGACATCTGGTTATACGTAGTGCAGGAATTTCAACTTTCTGCTCTTACGGTATAATATACTATATTGACAATACTTTCTGCAACCCAGAATTAATATCCATTATCCAGCTGATAAACGCTTACAGATTGTATAAATTTACTGTATTTTTATTTCAAATATTTCCACGTTTAACTGAACCTGATTTCCTGCACTGCGCGACACATAATGCCCTCGGCGTCGCCTCGGACATCTGGTTATGCGTAGTCCATGAATTTCAACTTTCTGTTCTTACGGTATAATATACTATTGACAATACTTTCTGCAACCCAGAGTTAATATCCATTATCCAGCTGATAAACGCTTACAGGTTGTATAACTTTACTGTATTTTTATTTCAAATACAGTCAAAGCCCTCTAAGTGCACGCTCTCTAAATGCACACGCTCTCTTACTGCACACGAACTCGCCCTCTAAGTGCACGTTCCCCAGCCCCCACTTCGAATAATCTGCGACCAATCACGTGCGACCGTAAGCGCGCTATTTTCAAACTTTCCATTTCCATCATATTCATAGAGTTTTAGAGATATTGTTTATAGCATCTGATTGAATAAAGATAGCTATAGGAGTTAGAAGAGTGGGGATGAAAAAGATCGTAGGGGAAGTGTGCACTTAAAGGATGGGCTCGGTTCCGAGCTGTGCACTTAGAGGGCTTTGACTGTATTTCGACATTTAACTGAACCTGAAAATATTTGAAAAAATAAATGTGATTGTCTCACCGAAGCCTTGAGTCAACAGGGCTTAACGTCGGCATTTGTATTATATCAGAGGATTAAATTTCAACTGACAATGGAGCATTATTTATCAGTATATAACCGAATGAACTCAGGAAGTACAAACATACATATGAGTACGTCAACTAATCAAATCCACTCAAATTGCTTTTACTGCTACGGTTTTAATTATTAATGTCAATATGTCAAATCCAACGCAGATATCTGCTGCACGAAACAAATGCTCTGTCTGTTCCGTTATTGGTCATGAAGAACTTACCAACAGATGAAAATTATGCCCGATTTAAAACATTATTAGTGTATTTGCCATAAGGCAACATACACTATTGGCGTCGGTCGGATGGCGGGAACTAGGGGTCGGACCAAAATTTCTCGACGTTTCATAACCTCCTAAACACTTTGGCACCATTTTTAAAAATGTTTATATATATATATATATATATGTGTGTGTGTGTGTGTGTGTGTGCGTGTGCGGGCAATAACTTTCGAAAGAGTTAATTGATTTTAACGAAATTTGGCCTACGTTTTGAAATCCATCACCGCAAGAAGCCTATTTAAAAAGGTCCCAATCGGATCATTTTAAAGGTGGTTTTTAGGGGTTGAAAAATGTTTTTGGGCCCATAAATACCTAAAAAATTCTCAGAATCGTTTCAAAATTGAAATTTGACCCTTTAATAGCAATTAAAAAGTGTCCCTAAAATTTTAATAGAATCGGCCCGACAGGACCGGACTTACAAATTTTATGAAAACACTAGTTTGCAGATAGTGAATTATTTACTGAAAATTGTATATAATTTGGTATAGGGGTTCGATTGATAATAAAATTGCAATTAAGAAAAAAACTGTTATTTTAAGGGGTATATTAAGGAGTCAAATTTTTTATTTTGCCCAAAAACCAACTTAAGTTCGCATAATAAAGCCACACTGCCTGTATAAGCAAATACACTATATTGTCGGCAGGGTTTTGGCACTGCGACCCGGGTTTTTTTTTGTATTAAAATAATGATACTACACCCAATTAACCTTGGCAATTCTTATAAACTCAAAAGTACACCCATACCTCGCTTAACGGCCTAGATACGTTCCACGAAACTTGGTCGCAAAGCGAAAAGCCGTATATAAGGAATCAATTATTCTAAATTGCAAGATTGGCAACATGTAGATATATCGACATCGAAAAAAAGTTTTTTTTGCCGTTATAGTGAAACATTTTACGCCTTAATTGAATAGGGCCGTTATAGCGAAATGCCGTATAAAGAGCGGCCGTATAGCGAGGTATGAGTGTATTATTAGTTTAGCAGAGACATAAATAATTTAAAACATGTTTCGAAAATTTAGTGTGAAGTTCATTCACAAATTCTCATAATTATACCACTAAGCCTTACATCAAAACACAACCAGTGCAAATTTAAGGCAGACACGAAAATTTTATGACAATTTTTTAGTCCATGAATTTGAAACCGGTTTAATGTAGCATTATTTTACAGAAACATTAAAATATATTCACACAATAAAACAGAACCTCAATCGAAATGGGAACTTAAGCTTTATGCTTTTTTATAATATGTATGCACAAAGCTTCTCGTAATAAAGTTAAATGACCAGTTCATGCTACACCAGTTTTTTACTCACTTTTTTGTCTCGTTTATTCAGAAGTTGATTATACACGGATAATATGTGATAATTTATATTAACGTTTTACATGCGAGATTAAAGCCATTAACACAATTACCTTTAGAAATATTTTTTTCTGGAACGGGTGCAGTTAATTTGTGGCGAGAGTGAGTACACAGATTGAGACAATATGCTGATGACAGGATTTAAAATAGAGTCAGTGTAGCCAACCGGTCTTATCTTCATTGTGCATCAGGTGAGCCAACTGCTCTGTGGTCACGCACGGAAATGGTCTCACATAGGTATGTCTAAACTAATAGTTCAAGAGCCCGTGAGTGCCAGACCGTTATTCTATAAAAGCTGAAAGTTTCTCAGAGCGTACCTTCAACATAGGTAGAAACGATGGGGGATTATGTACTTTGGGTCATCGTGGCTTCGGCTGGTAACAGGTAGCAAAGCTGTATAAAATATCAACTTAATTTCGTCAAATTATAAAGAGTAAGTTTTATATATTTTTCTTCGGAATAATATTAGAAATCACGTCGTAAATTACCAGACAATAACGTGGCAACCTCTTGCCAGACACTCTTAAACTTCAATAAATTGTAACTGTACCTACTTAGTTATAGTATAAAAGCTGAATTTTTTCCCAGTAGTTAGACAGTTTCGACAGTTCTAACCCCTGTCAGATAAACATATAGGGTAGCTGTAGGTGCGAGCGCGAATAGATGCGAGTGAGATACTACTGCGCTCGCACCTACAGCTACCCTATATACTCAAAACATATAGGGTAGCTGTAGGTGCGAGCGCGAATAGATGCGAGTGAGATACTGATGCGCTCGTACCTACAGCTACCCTATATGTTTTGAGTATATATTTAAAATTCTGCTGTACATTTCTCATATAGAAAAATATGTGTGGTCATTTTCAAATCAAACTTTCTGCGAATTCTTTCCGCAACCTAGCATAAATATTGCGTTAAAATCACGCAAATAGACTGAAAACGAGTTTATATTCTAGCCTGACTATAATATTCTGTATAAGTTACCTATTATAATAATAATAATAATAATAATAATAATGCGTTTAACGTCCGTTTCTCGACTTTATGTCAACAGACGCCATTCGCACCATTACTATTTTTTCATCTACCACTTCCCGTTATTTTCTACATTTTTTTACAACTTCAACTTATGTTATAGCAATGGGCGAATGAAGGAATTATAGGAAATTAGGATAAGGCAGGTAATTTTTGAACTAAGAGTTTGATAGGTAATCGGCCATGGCCTCAAATAAGGAACCATCTCGATATTTATCTGGAATTAATTGAGGGAAACCATGGAAAACCCCAATCAAGATGGCCGGTACAGGAATTACCGTTTCGCGGCGAGAGGCAGTAGGAAAAAGTCCCAGCCACATCTGCCCCCGCCGGGATTCGAACCCGTACCTCCCGAATGCGAGTCTAGTGCTGTCTACACTCCTCTACCCAGCTCAGTAAGTTACCTATTATACCAGGGGCTCCCAAACTTTTTCAGTTCGCGACGCACTTACAGGTTTAGTATTTTGTCTCGGCGCCCTAGCTAGTCGAAATAGCGTAAAATGATACTACATGAAGCTGAGTTTTTATATTTATATTGGCACACAAGAATACATTTATTACTTAAGAAAAAATGTTTATTTTGTAGTCGCAAATACAAGTTTAGTTTCTGGAGAATGGTAAACAAAAGGGCCTCACGGCGCCCCTCTTTACTCGCTACGGCGCATACTTTGGGAACCGCTGTACTATACTATTTTAGAGTGTAAATAATATTTTGCAATGCAATGATACCTCATGTTTGAATACATAATAATATTAAAAGAACCACGCAGAATTACGGTTCTTGAAAGTCCGCCATGCCTGTCACAATACAGGTGTCCATAATATTATACGAAAAGGACAATGTATGGTGCCTATAAATATTAAAGTGTATATAAAAAAGTTGAGGGAAAGAAAGATGGAAAAAGGAAATCGTTGTGAGTGAAAAAGAGAGGTCGGGATTTAACATCCGTTTTGCAATAAATCCAGAAGCGTATAGAGGATACAGGGAAGTTAATTGCGTTGGAAAAAAACAACTATTTATCGCTTTCCCGCGGCGCACTTGGTTCTTCTGCCCTCTGTCCGTCTCACTCCGCCACTGTCTATCCGTCTCACTTCAGTGACGTCGTTTATATCGCACGATGATAAATACGTTCATATAATTTTATTTTTACGCGCTAACCGCAACAAAACATCTTTTTGATAGCCATTTATATTGCCCTATACATGTAGCCGATTCAAAGTTTTTTATACGTGTTAGTCCCTACATCTACTGTATCGTCATTTGTAGTGTTATTAGCTGTATTTTATTATTTCGTTATGGTTGACCCTCGTTTATCTTCACTTAGAATTGCAGTTGTAATTTTCATTCACAAAACATGACTCGCTCTCAATTGACATTTGATTGCTAGTTATATAAGATGTCGTATTTTTATTCTGTATGATCAATGTAAGCATTTACAGTGCTGTTAATTTTTTGTCATCTACACTAATATTATAAAGAGGAAAGATTTGTATTTTTGTATGTTTGTAATGAATAGACTCCAAAACTACTGTGCCGATTTAAAAAATTCTTTCACCATTAGAAAGCTACATTCACCCTGAGTAACATAGGCTATATTTATTGCTATAGAAAATATTAGGGATCCTTACTAAAACTTTAGTAACGTAACCCAAGGTGTAAAAAAATGCCATAAAACATCTTTCGTCGCATGCGCTGCGGAAACTATTGATGATAGAACAAAAGTATGTTCTACAATATTAAAGAATATATCAATAACTACAAAAAACTTCGCGATACTATATGTCCAACTATTATCGTTATGTCACAATAACCACTTTTTACATTTTAATAATCTATACAGATAAAAGACGATGTATATGTAATCTATGGACTCCAAACGGATAGACCATTTTTGATGAAATTTTCAGACAATGTTTAGATTAGCCCAGCGGGCGATCTTCTGAAGTTTGGTAGCGATCGGATCAACAGAATTTTTTAAATTTCTTTTTGGGAAATAAGATTTTTCATTGATTTTTGAACATTCACAAATAAAAGTGGTTGAATTCGCACAAATTTAATACATGTTGAGAATTTAATGATAATGATTCTCATTTTTTATATCCTATATATTACATTTACACCCGGGCGAAGCCGGACTGGGCCGCTATATTTTAATAAAAACATTACAGAAATCTAACAGCGCTGTTAATTTTTTAATTGACAATTCAGAATAATGTTATTTGTCTTCACCTTGTACACTTGAGTCTTAATCTTTATGATAATTTATAGCTTATTTACATGCATTTATTGTCTCAAGAATGGCCAAATAACATTTCATTGTTATTATAATTATTATATTATAAAATAATGCGGCATGATAAACCTCTTATATTTAACTAGCTGAAAATAATAATAAAAGAAAATATTTTTCCATGATAATATATTATCTTCCATAATTAATTATACCATTCGTAATATTTTTATGGAGCGTTTTTATAATGATTACAGAATAAGCTTTTTTATGTAAATTTAGGCGGTAATAGTTAAATTATGTTAATTTGAGCTTAATAAATACATTTAAGTTGTAAAGATTTATTTCATAAAAATATTAGTTAGTAGTGAATGATATTTTTCATATTCTTGAAATCATATAATTGATTGGTTTTATTAGATAATGTAAATATTACAATTTACAAGCATTTTAAATACTTCGCAATTAAAAAATCTCTCTCCTTATAAAAGAAGTTCAACTATAGTGTGTCATTGCACATTGATATACTATCCTTCTATAAATAATGGTTTAATGTCAGTTTTGTGTCTAGTTTAAACCAAATATTATTTATGAGAATTTTTTTTATATTTACTTCTAATAACTAAAAGTACCTACCTACATTTTGTTAAATTACAATTACTTAAACTTTCCTTCTGGTTTAATGTTAAAAACTATTTAATAAACTTCTTGTTTAAAAACTTTTAAGTACGTCCACAAATTAACTCATGAAAATACTGTTATTGAAATATCATTATGAATATATTTTTCATGCCCACTTCCCAATTTTTTTTTTTTTTTTGCTATAACGTCTCGGTTAAATGTTACAGAAATATCTTTCGAACTATCCAAAATAGATGAAAGATTATCTACCGACGGCGTTAAGTTGTTTTTTTTCCTAGAGCGACTTGCTGAAACGTCTTCTAGAAAATATAAAATTAAAAAAATTCTTATGCGGATAAAAATGAGGAATATTGGACAGCTGCTGCACAGTCACCTTAAGCACCGGGAAGTCCGATTTTTTTTTTTAATTAGCTCACATCTATACTTGATGCTTATAACAATGTGTGCAAAGTTTGGTTTAACAAAAATATGCATGCAAGTTAGGACATGCACAAAAGTGTTAAAAAGCTTCACATGCTTGCTTCGCTCGCATGCTGGACAAACATTTTTTAACACGCTTCGTATTAACTCTGCGTCAACTGTAATAATTATTTGTTAGTTTAAGTGTTTAGCAGCAAGCTATAATAACTCAGTACTAATCACGGTAGTCGGTAAATTCACATAATTTGTTTACGCGTAGTTTGTTTCTAACTCAGTCATGAATAATTATTATTCTATATTAACACACAAAGGAATATCGTCGCTACGTTATTAATTCTAATTAAGTATACGTCTACAGCCTATAATAGAACTATCCTTAGCCAAAACTTTAATTATAAGTATAAAATACTGTTTACATAACCTAACTTTTCATATTGACGCTATTATACCAATTTATTGATTTTTAATAAAGATTCTCTATCTATCTGTCTATCTATCTATTAGTAAATATACATACGTTATAGTTTCGTACTCGACTAAATTCATAAACATAATAATAGCTATCGTCTGCTATAATTATTAAGAGACGTCCATTTTTGTAATGCTATATTAGGAAAAAATATTTTTCAAACACGTCACCGTCGGGACTTAAACCCGAATCTTGCCACTTTCGCGGCGGAATGAGTTAGCAATTACTCTACGGTGCACACAATTCAACATTTAATCCTTCATAATAAAGCAATTAGCGGCACTAAAAGATGAGCTTGCCATTATTAATTCTGTTTGGTTAGAACTTCTTAAAGGCAGAAAACAACAATTTAATATTGGTAAAGTATCAACACCATAATATCATATTAGTAAATATACGTACAAATACTTTTCATCTTAAAATATTTGTGACATATGTGTAGTGAGCAAGCTGTAAGTAAAAAACTCAATATTTTTCATGCAAAAATATTTTGACGCAAAGTTAGGTTATATATTATATTAATATGAGTAAATATCAATCTGGTCCGAAAGAATTGCATATGATCCAAATTAAAATAAAAAATTGCCATTGAAATAAAATTTTGTATGAAATAATAGGGAAATAAATAATACTACGTAGTTACATTTTGAGAATTATCAAACTGCTTTTGTATTTCATAGTAATAAAAATATTGTTAGACAAACAAATTCGCTCTTTCACCATAAATATAACGGCACTTCCACCATATTTTTACTTCTTATATAAGATTTAACAACTATTATGTTCTAGTGCGTCGATAAAACTTGCAGCTCCAAATTGTTTTATAATTACAGGCATGATAATTAAGATTTTTAGGAGCTAATTTAATACGCTATTTTTATTTGTAGGGCCAAAATTCTTTTAAGCAAAATCTGTGGGGCCGGTAGTTTTAGTAAAATTTAACAGCTCCACAGAAACGAGTGGTAAAAATGATTGTATTAGAGTTAAAAGCTATTTTTTCGTCAAAATCTATGATTATCTTCCATGTGGTGAATTTTATCCAACGAATATGAATTTGGAATCCAATTGTTACTCAACAATTCAATTACAAACTAAATTTGTTTCTACTGTAAACAGCGGGTCAGCTATTTCAATAAACAAGTTTGGGACTAGTTTCCAAATAATCGTACGTAGCACGTGACGTAATGAAAAAGTCAAGAGTTCGTCAGCGACAAGTTCGTGATTGTAGAAACAAACCTTTTATCAATAGATTGCGCTGCATATAGAGTGTGCGTGTTTGTCTGTCTGTCTGTTAGTTAGTGTTATTCAAGAGCCCCGTACACTGTGGAGTAAATGTTCTTAGAGCAGGAAGTAGGCGATGGTTGTAGGCTGGTGTGTGCGTAGTGTCGGCAGGTGGTGCAGTGAATTGGTTTACGGAGATGGCTGGTGATCACGCAACCTATGTATCACTCCGACACCTCACCTTACGCCAAACCACGTGCACACAACACACACACATACATGTATATATTGTCTCATTTATTGTGATGTAGCTTTTGCTATGTGCACAAAACCTGGTATAGTAGGAGACCTGTTAGGCATTTTTGGGTTTAGAGAGCTGATGACACTCGTTTCATGAAATATTTGATTCAGGTAGAAGTTTTATACATTAGTATATATAGGTAAGATGTATAAGTAATTAAGTGTTTGCCTGTTCTACCTGGGTACGCTAGGTACTGCGCATACAGGAAAAGTGTAAATAAAATATGTACCAAATTAGTGTTTGATTAAAAAACCAACAAGTACTATTCGAAAGTTATGTTGATTTTAAATAAATAAATAAAAGTGGCAGACTCTTTTGAAGGGGTTAAAACTAAACAAAAATATCCAAAAGTTGAATTTTCAAATTTGAAAAAATAATTGATTGAATCACGCTGAAATTTTTATAGTAGCTTCATTAGATATATTTAAAAATATTTGCAAAAAGGCAGACACTTTTTCCGGAGTTTAAGACTATTTTTGGGAAAGTGTTTTAAAGCGTGCATAAGTACCCATAAATAGTCTTAAGCCCCGGAAAAAGTATCTAGCTTTTTGCAAATATTTTTAAATATATCTAATGAAGTTGCTATAAAAATGTCAGCGTGAATCAATCACTTATTTTTTCATTTTTGAAAATTCAACTTTGGGGTATTTTGGTTTAATATTAACCCCTCCAAAAGAGTCTGCCTCATTTATTTATTTATTTAAAATCAACCTAACTTTCGAATAGGACTTGTTTGCTTTTGAATCAAATACTTAAAAAAAGGGGTCTCATTCGTTTAATAAAACGCACACAAATTGATCAGTACCGCATTATTTAATTTTTTTTGTTTTCTATTTTTTAATATAATTATCTTATAACGGCGGCTAGATAGATTTTAATACAAATACAAAATTTAAAGAATCGAAATATTTCCATTGAATGGTTTGTTTAATTATGTTTGAAGTAAAATGTACTTATTTGGCCACTGACGGTACATGCAACGGAGTTTACATGCATAGAGTTTTATTTTTGTTCAAAAAGGTTGTTCATTTTATCTTGAGATTCGAAAATGTCAGTTAATTTATCACGTTCGCAAAAAGAAAATAATTGTACTTAAAAAACATTAAATTGATACGAATTTCAGTAATTCATTATTTATTTTTGTACATGTCATCTAAACTATCTTATCTAACACAGTGCGTGCTGTGACCATTAAAAGCAGTTATCACTGCATAACAATAGCCTGGTAGTCTACTACATTGAAATAAGAATATCAGGTGTAACATACACTATTGGCGTCGGTCGGATGACGGGTCCTAGAGGCCGGACCAAAATTTTTCGACGTTTCGCATCATTCTAAGTAGCTTGGCACTATTTTTCAAAATGTTTATATATATGTATATTGAGCCCAAGAGTACTTTCACGAGAGACAAAAAAAAGTTTATATCTTACTACATTTCAAAACCAAATGTTGGAACGAAGTTCCCTATCGCGGGTTGGCGAGGGGACCTAGCCGAGAAAAAATGTAACGCGTCACGAAAAACCGTAAGAAAAAATGTAACGCATCACAAAAACCGTAAGAAAAAATGGAACGCATCACGAAAAACCGTAAGACGTTTTTAGATTATACCGGGTGTTTATAAATGGATTATACCAAGTGTTTTTAGATTATACCGGGTGTTTTTAGATTGTACCGAGTGTTTTTAGATTATACCGGGTGTTTTTAGATTATATAAAATGCGTTACGAAAAACGTCTTATACGAAAGGAACTTCGTTCCAAACGCGTGTCCCGTGACACGTTCCAAGTTTTTTTTTTATTGAGGTTCGTTACAAGTAAATTCTAAAATTTTTCAACAATGTAGGAGTAAAAATATAGATCCAACTGAATGTTTCGGATTTAAGTTCCGACTGTGATTATTTAAAAAGCATGTCAGTAAATATTTTAGTGTTTTTTTACACAACATATCAGATTGTACAATGCGGAAATAAGAAAATAATATTTTTCTCTTTTCAGTACTAAATACATTAATTTTCATTTGAGATTTGTCGATTTCTAATAAAAATACAACATTCGAACGTTTCCATACACGCAAACATGCAATATTCATTTAAAATAGAATTCGCGTACAAAAACCAGTACACGTTAACATTTTTATAATATCTGCTGGCTGGACTATTTTGTTCTCTAATCGCTAGTGTTCAGACAAGCGATAATAATATATTTAGTTGTTAAAACTAAAAGCGTATGATGAAAATTAAAAAAAAAACAATTGGACAAATATTTAAAGAATTGAAAAAAACGTTAAAAAATTAAAAAAAACATTTGAAAAAAATTTATATTTTTTTTTCAAAAGTGTAAAAAAATTATAGATATAAATTCACGGACAAAAATATTGCATATTTTTTTAATCTTTGATTTATTTATTTTTTGTAATACCTATGCACTTTTTTTTGTACTATTTTGAAGTGTTCGACGTAATTTCCTCTCATATGATAGCGTTAGAACAGAGAGTGATTTTAATTAGAACATTTAATTAAAAATAAATGAAAGATCAAAAAAAATATGCAATATTTTTGTCCGCGAGTGTATACATTTTCTCTTCAGAGATTTTTGACTAAAAGTCGGTACACTTCATTGAGTTACATGAATTTTGCTGACAGCTCAATCGGTTGCGCCGCCTTGGCAACCTGACGAGACAGGCCGGGTGCTTAAGTTATTCGTGCAAATGTTAGAACTGGTTGTTATTGCAATTAAAAATAAATTTAAAAAATAATGCGTAACGCCTAGAAAATTATATAAATTAAAAAAATGTATGTTATACTTTGCCATAGTTTGATCAAGGCTGTAAAAAACTGTGCTATGGTTACAATATAATCAAGCTTTCATTCTATGAACTAATTGAGAAAATTGTGTTACACACGCTAAAAATCGATTTCTATCTCGAATTCAAGCGATTACTGAACTAGGTTTGTGCTAGTTTGCACAGTGTAGAGGGAGTTTATAAATTATATATAGCTACTTTTTAAATCGAATAACTGAAACGTAAAATTTTGTCAGTAATCGAAAATTACTATGTAATGGCAATCTACGAATAAATGTATAGATTTGCAATAATTCGTCTTTGAACTAGTTTTCAATTTACAAAAATATTCTTTGCTTTTTAGGGCTTCGTACCTCAAAAGGAAAAAAGGAACCCTTATAGGATCACTTTGTTTTTCCGTTTGTCAAGACCTTTTTTCTCAGGAACGCGTGGAGGTATCAAGTTGAAATTAATATCAAATACTCAGGTCTGCAATTATTCCTTGAGCTGTGAAAAAATCAAACTTCTAAGTCAACGCAATCAAAAGATACGGCAGTTTATGCCGCATGTTTTGACAATAGCAAGGGAACAAAACTATAGGTTACTTCCCGTTGACCTAGAATTATGAACTTTGGCAAGAAACAATATCTTATATCACAAGTAAAGAGAAAAATTCGAAAACCGTAAATTTGTAGTTACATCACAAAATATTTTGTTCTGCTATAAACGTTAAAATAGTGAATACTATTAACATCGGAAGGAATCTCTTAAAAGCTGTTAGTTCAGGCGTTTCTGTTCCATAATGTATATTACTATGACCACTATAACGACATATAATAAAAATAAAATAAAGTTAATAAATATTGTACGGTCGTACGGAACCCTTCGTGTGCGAGTCCGACTCGCAATTGGACAGTTTTTTCTACTTTTCAATCGGTAAACATTCACAAAATCCTACAACTTCATCTTACAGTATAATCCTATTTTTTAAATTGAATTTGAAAGTAAGAGATAGGTATTAATATACTTTTTCTATTATAATTACTTGTTTATTAGAACCTATTATAACAAAACCACGAATACACATTCTAACGACAAATACAAATTGTACCGGTACTTCCACCATATTACACCCGTTCCTCCACCGTTAACGTTCACTTAAGTGAAATCACGACAATAAATTAACCAACAATTTACAAACAATACGATATTTTTAAGTCAAAATAACTATGACAGCAAATAATTAAGAGTCTTAAAACAATGAAATAACAAGAAATGAATTGTAATCATCGATATTTTTTACATTGAATTTCTTAATTGCATTTTAAACTCACGATATGTTTGTTTTGACATTTTGAAGAATAAATTCGAGATATTCTGTGAGAACGATGTACAAAAAATCGGTACGGAGCACCACTGCACGTGCTACATAAAACTACACACATATTGTGGTAAATCTGCAAACTAAATATTTTGTGTGATGAAGTCTGTTTATTCTTTTAAAATTGAAAAATCAATAGCTGCAGACGAAGATACCGAAGGTCTTTTATTTTTAATCTGATAGTTATTAAGCTCACCACTTTGACTACCTTCAAATACTAATATTATAATAATAATAAAATTATCTATTTGATCTAATAATTAATATAAAGTAAAAAGTAAATAAATAAAGCACAATAAAATTTGATTTAATTATGACGAGTTCTAATACGTTTGATCACAACAAGATTGAAAATTATATTATACTTGTTTGCTAATGGAAACTCAATACAAAACAATGTTGTGGTCGACAATGCAGAGTATTAATGTTGTCTCAAAAAGACCCAACAATAATAATAATAGTTTTGCAAGTATCCCTTGTATGACGGTGACGAACCAGAAATGTTGGATGCTTGTGGACGCAAAATTCTTCATGCAATTTTTTGTGTCATAATAGAAGCCATTCGTACCATTACTATTTTAGCATTTTCCATCTATCACCAAAATTCCCATTATTTTTTTAAGTTTTTAAACTTCAACTTAATTAATAGCAATGGGCGAATGAAGGAATTATTTGAAATTATGAATAGGTAAACAACTACGAGGACATAGGAGCCTAACAGGTAATCTACCAATACTTCGAATAAGGAACCATCTCGATATTCTTCTAGAATTAATTAAGGAAACCCCTGTAAAAAAAGGCTGATACTGGAATGATTATTACTCGTCAATAGGCAATAGGAAAAAATCCTAGCCGCCGTCGAAATTCGAACCCAGTACCTCCTGAATGCCACTTTACTGCTCTCACCACTATTTTACACCGCTCAGTCATATCCTAATTTCATTGATAGGCCGAAATCATATACGGAAAGCAATATGAAAATAGTACAGTGAAATTAATATCTCGTTGACAATTTGACATGTAATCTATAAAGAATATCTGACATAATTACAAGACTGATTGTACTATTGCTTACGTACATAATAATATATTATGTAATCTAATTGTGTTGTAAAAGAAATCATTGTAACTCTTGGCGTTCGAGGCACTAAAAATAATCAACATTAATTAGCACCGTGTAACGATTTATGTGTGTGTTGGAGTGAGAAAGAAAGAGAGAGCTAATCGCTTAAATTAAAACGCAATCTCGCACTCTAAATGTCACGTTGGCACGCGGACACGGTACAAACATATCAGGGATAGAGAATCGCTTTATAATTGAAGGGCTCGTGCATAGGGGACGATTTATTTGCTGTTTGACGAATCAAAAAGTTTCTGTAATTTTTTTTATTTCGTTTTCGCGTTCTCAACAGTGTTGGATCACTTTCACACAGTTTGTGCTGAAACCCAGCGGTATAAGAGGCCAGTTAGGCAAAAAATATATTGTGGGTGTGACCTTCTTTAGCTCTCTCTCGCTCAAATCATTCGCACGTTTCAATTTTTGGCTGGTGCCAATTACGAGGCTAAAAGATGCTATTGCAAGGGTGCCGCTGTCAATTGATTACTCTAAATTTTGGAAATATTTTAAAGATTTAAAATAGAAAAAGAAAGAGTCACTTTAGGTTTGTGATGGAACAGTTTTGTGGCACAATTAATGCCAACTTTTTTCTAGTAAATCGTACATAAATTCCAAAAGTAGTCCATTAGAGACCTAGATTTGTCCTTTATCTTCCTTATAGAGAAAGAATTTTTGCAGAATGTTGACGAATAAGTCTACAATCAGCTGACAGCCGAAGCTCTAATTTTTAATGAATGAAAGAGAATCGTCGACTAAGTGTAATTTAATTTTCGCCGTCGAAATAATGAATTTTTTAAAGTTTTTCAATGTTCACGTGGATAAAGCCGCAAACTAAAGTTTTATAAATCTCTGTCTTAATGATGCTAATTTTGAATATTTTATGCATTATTTGAAAGAAATCGAAATAAAGTTGACAGTAAAATATCTTCGATTTGTATGAAACGAATACAAAAAAATGTACTCTTCTTTTTGTGAATTATTTATTTTGAGCGCTTTCGGGTACTTAAATCCATCATCAGAAAAACAAACTGAAATGCAAGTAAAATTCTTGAAATTATACAATAATCCGCTTACATACACATTAATTATTCTACTTGCATGGCATCCATCTTACAATTAATATTTAAAGAAAATTAAAATTTTTAATCATGTATGTCATTTAATCAACGTATTAGTTGGGATCTTAAAACCAATACACCAAAAATACAACCTTCTCATTTTATAATGAGAATGTAAAGTTCATTAATATGGAAAACGAATGTTTTTTGAACGGAGGTTGTATTTTTTTTACCAAACTTAATAGCACACTATCACACTAGTTTTATCTTTGTTATTTTTATCATTCATACTTTTTCTTCAATATGTTATAGGGATATAAAATTTAAGAAAAAACCATAAAGATTGTAGATGCCTGAAGAAGTTGTCATTGACAACGAAACGTTGCAGAATTATAGTAAATAAACATTTGTAACTAATTTGTCCAATATCTCATTATAATTTTTGATTAAATTTATATCTTTTTTTTTTTTTTTTTTCTTAACCGAGCTTGGTAGAGTAGTGGTACAGCACTAGACTCGCATTCGGGAGGTACGGGTTCGATTCCCGGCAGGGGCAGATGTGACTGGGACTTTTTCCTACTGCCTCTCGCCGAGAAACGGTAATTCCTGTACCGGCCATCTTGATTGAGGTTTTCCATGGTTTCCCTCAATTAATTCCAGATAAATATCGAGATGGTTCCTTATTTGAGGCCACGGCCGATTACCTATCAAACTCCTAGTTCAAAAATTACCTGCCTTATCCTAATTTCCTATAATTCCTTCATTCGCCCATTGCTGTTATATAAGTTGAAGTTTAAATTGTAGAAAATAACGGGAGGTGGTAAATGGAAAATAGTAATGGTGCGAATGGCGTCTGTTATGACATAAAGTCGAGAAACGGACGTTAAACGCATTATTATTATTATTATTATTATATCTTTTTCTTACAAATGTGTTCAAATCTTGATACATTTTTTGTTTCCGAATGTACTTTAGTAGGTAACGTAAATTAATTGAATACAAAACTAATAAATTATTTAAACGGTGTAATAATAAATGCTAGAACCATCCTGTGCTCATGAGCCTTTCGAATATGGGGCCCCCTCCGGCTGGAGCTCGTAGCATTTTGCCCGGCGTATCACCCTATTGTTATTGCCACTGGTTATATTCGTATAATATAAAAAATAAAAATATATAACAGACAAATTTCACACCATATCAGTTCGTAAGTTCGCTATTACAATTAATTTTACGAATGTCACTATTTTGATATAAATTATATTTTAACCTGCAAACGTGTCACACTTTTTTTATTAGGGTTTTTACGGGTTTTGCATGTTGTGGTTTACAGTTGGTATGATGCAGTGAATGTTTTCCATCCCTTATGGAATCAACCCCTTGCGTTTTCACATCGCATTGCGTGCCACACAATATGCCGCTGGCCACCGACGGTCACCGCTGTGTGTCACATTAATTCGTTGATGGCACACCCGAAAATGCCCTCCACTACTATTACTATTATTATTATCTTCAGAGTCCACCGAGTTATGCTTACATTTCCATAATTTCGATTTTCGTTAGGCTTAGGTCAACAATATCGCAGTAATATTATATCAAAAAGTTGACGGAAACTTGACCGTAGTATTTTTATTTGAAACTAGCTTCACCCGGGTAAATTTTTGCTCACTTCTCATCCCATTTTTTCACAGCTTAATAATAATAATGCGTTTAACGTCCGTTTCTCGACTTTATGTCATAACAGACGCCATTCGCACCATTACTATTTTCCATCTACCACACTTCCCGTTATTTTTCTACATTTTTAAAACTTCAACTTATGCAATAGCAGTAGGCGAATGAAGGAATTATAGGAAATTAGAATAAGGTGGGTAATTTTTGAACTAGGAGTTTGATAGGTAATCGCGGCCATGGCTTAAAATAAGGAACCATCTCGATATTTATCTGGAATTAATTGAGGGAAACCATGGAAAACCTCAATCAAGATGGCCGGTACAGGAATTACCGTTTCTCGGCGAGAGGCAGTAGGAAAAAGTCCCAGCCACATCTGCTCCCGCCGGGATTCGAACCCGGTACCTCCTGAATGCGAGTCTAGTGTTGTCACCACTAGTCTACACGGCTCGGTTTCACAGCTTAATAATAATTATCATAATGAATTATTGCATTACTTGGGAATAATCAGGCTCTTAAAGAGTGATTGATTTTTGACCATTCCAACACCACAAGTGGAAAATTGGTAGTAATTTCACTAAGTTCACTTTTCAAAATTTAACAATATTTTTAGCTTTCCGCTACTGAAAATTTTCAACAAAAAAGTTATTGGTTTCGGTCTGATTTTCGAAAATTGAGTTTTCATCAGATTTCGCCGTTTTGGAATCCTATGAAGCTATTCTGATTATTTTTGGATGGACGTCCTCTTTACGATTACAACCAAGTTTCATCAAAATTGGTCCCCTTTCCGTGTATGCATTATGTTGGTGTTATTTTCTTATTTGATGACAATACATTTTTTAATCAATTTATTTGTTTAATAGTTCAAACACGCTGTTGATATACTACTTAAATGTAACGTCATATTAAGTTATTATGCATTAATTTACTGGTTAAAAGACCAATAAAACAACATAATAGTGTCAAAATGTAAAGAAATTATAACAATGAAAAATTGATACATATTCATTGATAATAAACATAACAAGATATGAATGAATGAATTAAACCAACACATCAAACCGTTCTTTTATTAATGTAGATTTTGAAAGAAACGACTAGCTATTGCTATCATCAGTTCATCGTTCAAGGAATAAAGATAATATTTATACAGCAGGTGGCCACGCTTCACGTTTTCAAAACACGTCAAACGGGCATAAAATTAATGATTGGTACTTTCAGATTGCATGTATGGATCACAGATACCCTTAACCTACCTCGAACGTTACAAAATAATATTATGTAGTCCAGTAAGACCTCGCTTAACGCTATTTCAGTATTACGCGATTTCTAGAAAACAAATTTAGCCACTATAACGTAAAAAGGTTAATATCTTGCTATCGACAACAGCTTGCTGAATGAAACAGAAAAAGGCAAACAACATTAGACGACTTCTTCACAAAAAACAAAATATGTCAAATGAAGAACGTTCCTCATCGCAAACATAACTTCTTACTCGAACTTTTATTTGATTTTAATAAACATTTTATGACCAAAAATCGATATTAGCAATAAATAAATCTATAATTAATGTGATAAAAACGTATTTAACAATAAATGTTACAAAATTAAACAAATAAAACTAACAAATTTTCTTATTCTCGGTTCTGTTTCACTTATGCCTATTATCTTAAGATGACTTAACGTTGTTTCGTATAGCGCAAGAACTTATCGGAACGTATCTCCCGCGTTAACAGGGTTCTTACTGTAATATTATGTAGTATATAGTCCTTTGTCAGTTGTTTATTTCTGAACAGGAATATCCACATCTAAATACAGGGTGGTTCAAGATTAGTAAATTACAGAAGTGGTCTCGTTCCGTTGGATAGTAATGGGAGATCACGTCATCTGGCAAATCTGTCAACTGATTTCATGGCGATCATATACCTATTATATTTTTTGCGCGTACCTCCTACAACGTACCTGATTTTCCCTACATAATTAGTGTGTTATATATCTGATCATTTTGGATAGTTCATGAAAACTACGTGTAGTTTGTTGTCTCTGTTTCTCATATATTTTTAAATGGCAATTCTGACAGGTTCCTTTTGAAAATTACTGTTGGTAAGATCGCATTTTCTTGTTATACTTTAGGCACTAGTGCGAAATGGGTCATTTCACTATCAGTTATTTTGTAGGAAGGTGTGCAAAAAACTCATTTTCTTTATACCCGGATGAGAGTATGTACTTTCGGCTTCGATTTTAAGGCAGAAAGCCCAAAATTTATGGAATTACTCGCACGCCATCTATAATAGTGCACACGGATATGTGAGGCTGCCGCCAGCCAGTAGTAACTAACAGCTGTTATTGCGTATAACCTCAAAATTAATAATAATAATAATAATAATAATAATGCGTTTAACGTCCGTTTCTCGACTTTATGTCATAACAGACGCCATTCGCACCATTACTATTTTTCATTTTACTACTTCCCGTTTTTTCTACATTTCTTAAACTTCAACTTATATAATAGCAATAGGCGAATGAAGGAATTACAGGAAATTAGGATAAGGTAGGTAATTTTTGAACTAGGAGTTTGATAGGTAATCGGCCATGGCCTCAAATAAGGAACCACCTCGATATTTATCTGGAATTAATTGAGGGAAACCATGGAAAACCTCAATCAAGATGGCCGGTACAGGAATTACCGTTTCTCGGCGAAAGGCAGTAGGGAAAAATCCCAGCCACATCTGCCCCCGCCGGGAATCGAACCCGGACCTCCCGAATGCGAGTCTAGTGCTGTACCACTACTCTACCCAGCTCGGTGTATAACCTCAAAATTGCTCACTTGAAAGTTAGTCTTTCTATATAATGGTGAATAAAAGTTAAATAGTAATATTAAGCAAAAATTAATCAAAGAAAAAATGAACGAATAATTAAACATTTTTGATAATAAACACACTTTCGGCCGGGTATATAGAAACATAGTACACACCATAATAACAGAAATATGAAATTTCTGAAATGCGCGCAGTGCACGAATTTCAACTTTCTGGGCTCACTATAGAACGATGAAACTATAGAAGAAGTGTTAACCTTTTACATTAAAGTATAACACTGTGCAGTAAGCAAAAATTGAGTGTTTTGGATGATATCTGCGTGTTGGGTTTCAAATCTCTGCCAGAGTAACTCAGTGAAATTTAAATAACTTTTAAGATACGAACTGCGCTAGGCCACCAAGTAAGAAATCATTCTGTATAAAGTTGGAATCGTAGGGAATTGGACAGTTTATGAAAAGAATTAACTTTGATTAAGTTGAACGTTTCGTTATTTATGCTTATTCTTATAATTCTATTGTTAATTTTGTTGATATTACTATCATCTTGTGGTAAGTAAATTTTTCTTTTTCAATTTTATAAATAATTTTAAAAAAAATATAAACAGTTTTTTTAATACAAAAGTTTTTTGTTTAAGTTGCTAAGGAAGTGCAATTTGCAACGAAACGTTCAACTTAATCAAAGTTAATTCTTTTCATAAACTGTCCAATTCCCTACGATTCCAACTTCATTAAAATTATGGACACGAATTTACCAACATTCTGTATAAAGTTGATAATATTAATTTTCACGGGCACAGAGCATCTGATCGAGTTATCTCATTAATCTGTTATGTGTCAGAGAAGCGGGACTTGTGTTGGCAGCTCTATGCAAGACATGGAGTCGAATCGATAAAGAAAACAACAGTGTATCGTCGGCCCCTGGGAGACCATTTGTTATTCAACTGAAAAACTCTACTTTGTCTTATTTAAATGTTCCAGGGAACCGCAAAACCTCTGCACTAGACGCTAACATCGAAAAATTGATTTTTTTTTTAAATATATAGTTTATTGGCCTCAACATTTTCTGATATAATCTGCAGCCATGGCAAAATAATTTTTTTAAAATAATTACGAATATTTAATCTCTTATTAAATCGGTATCTTTAAGGTAGTTGTCGTGGTTAAGGCACACCGTCAGAAAATTCTTAATTTTTGTATACTTATTAAGGACATGATAATACAATTACCCTGAAAATTTGAAGTCGATCGACCGTATATAATCCGAGATAAATTCAATTAAAAATTGGATAATTAACATTGATTGTATACGATCTCTGTAGTTCTGAACCAGTTTCTTATTTATAAAAAAAGAACTAACTGTCAGAAACTTTCCAAAAACTGACAGTTTTTCAATGCATTTGTTATGAGTTTAAAAAAAAATAAGAAAAAACTTTTGATCGTCTAATTATTTAAACTAGTTTTTACTTACTCTAAAGAAGTTTAACTTCAAACGCGCACCCAATTTTTACCTAAAGCTTATTTCGTTTAAAATCGGCAAAAAAGCATCGCCTCGAGTGTTTTTCATAATGTTAGTATCAATAAGGACTCCAGGATCAGTAATTTTGAGGATAATAGCAACTTAGTGTTTTTTTCGTAAAATAACAGTGTCGTCTAAGTATCTATACATCTACAAATTCATGAGAGCAATAACTTTTGAAGCTGTACAATCTGTACAGTGTACACCTCGAAGTCCTTGAACTACAAAAACAGTAAGTCCATCAAACTAAAATATTATAGGGTATGGTAGCCCGCCAACGAGTGCCTGTTTTAAAGTATATTACAGTATGCGTTAAAATTAGAAGAGACTAGGACGTGGCTTCATTTAAATAATGAAAATACACTGTCAACTAAAGAACAAGTAACTGTGAACCAAGAGTTTGTTTGTACTGATTTTATCTATGATTCCAACAATAATATCATAAAAAGACAATCCTGTTTTTTTCATAAAAATGACACATCGCCTTAAAATGACTAGTCCCTATGAATGTAAATCATGCTCTTGGAAAACTGTCGCTGCAAAATTCGTTTTTTATTATGTTTTTATAAGTTATGATTAAGCATTAAGCTTTACAAAATTTAGCATGCTTCTTAAACATTTAAAAAAACATATATGTTTTCCTTAAAATTGAGTCAAAAACGGTAATAATTTCCTCACAGCACGTCACGAGATTTCGAATTACAGGAAGGCAAATTAACAGTTTAAAGCTGCTTTTTTTTACAAGCTTGTATTAAAAATACTGTCAAATTTAGCTTGCTCAATAATTTTTTTTTCAAATTTAATTTTTTCTGCACAAAAAATTGCGTAAAACTTATTCTAATTTACTCGTTTTTTATCTGATTTTAAATCGTTTATTTCGATCAAATAAACTGTGAAAACTTAAATAAAAGTCACATGTGAAGATTGGTACGTATTTCTAGTTTATTTTGAAGCATTAACATTAAAGATTGAACAAAATTTTTCAATAAAATTAAAGAATTTCGAAACGTCTGTAAGTGCATTTTACATGCATATACACTTCCAAATGCTCATAAGATATTGCTGCGGGTGAAAAATGGGGCATATTGAACAGCTGGTAAACAGTCACCTTAATATCTTCCAATTCTCGTACCACTATTATAGTTTCTCTGCTACGAACAATTGCAGTTACATGTATGCATGAAGGTAGTAGTACAGTAGTAGGTACGTTCTCAATCACGCTTAGGTCATATTAATAATCCTGTCTAGAGTTGTGAGATGTATGATCTTCAGAGCGTTAGTAATAGGTGTACATACATCAATCCATACTTACAAGACCGCCCATCCGTTCTGCACACCACTCTTAGTTAGTGCTTCCATTTACTGTAAATACTAGTACAGGAGGACATTGCAAACTGAAACTACTTTTGATTTGTCAGGATAAAAAAAAAATTCGATTTAACTTTTGTATGCATTTAGAGGCAATGGCGCCTTCACGTTTACGCGGTGTATGAACTAAAAAATGTCATAAGAATTATTTGTAACACTTTATCAAATCTAATTTTCTGAAATGTTTTCTGAAACACACATCTCCATCCTCCTTGAATACAAAAAAAACCCGGGTCGCAGTGCCAAAACCCTGCCGACAATATAGTGTAATTGCTTGTATAGGGCCGTGTGGTTTTATACTTTTATTATGTGAAATGAAGTTTGTTTTTGGGCAAAATAAAAAATTTAACCCCTTAATACACCCCTTAAAATAACATTTTTTTCTTAATTGTAATATTACTATCAATCTAACGTCTACATCGAATTAAATACACCCTTCAATAAATAAGTCACTATCTGCAAACTAGTGTTTTCATAAAATTTGTAAATCCGGTCCTGTCGGGCCGATTTTATTAAAATTGTGGGGACACTTTTTAATCACTACCAAAGGGTTAAATTTCAATTTTGAAACGATTCGGAGAATTTTTTCGGTATTTTTGGGCCCAAAAACAGTTTTCAACCCCTAAAAACTGCCCTTAAAATAGCCCGATTAGGCCCATTTTAAATAGGCTTCTTGCGGTGATGGATTTCAACACGTGGCCCAAATTTCGTTGAAATCAATTAACTCTTTCGAAAGTTATCGCGCGTAAAAATATATATATATATATATATATACGTATATAAATATATATATATATATATATATATATATACATATATATATAAACATTTTTAAAAATGGTGCCAAAGTGTTTAGGAGGTTATGAAACGTCGAGAAATTTTGGTCCGACCCCTAGGTCCCGCCATCCGACCGACGCCAATAGTGTATGTTGCCTATGGCAAATACACTAACAAGGAGAAACGTAATATAATGCTTAATGCCAATTTCCGTAGTTTCATTTTGGTTTCATGTTTAGACCGAAATGATAGTTTCGAAATTCACAATTTCACAAATTCGGTTGGCATAACTAAACGATTTATACCTATTTGTGCCACAACGAATCAAATGACCAGTTTTTAGATAGTTTTTATAATGGAATGGAGAAATATTAATTTTATCAAACTTAAAAAATAAAAATATAAATAAATTAATCGTATATACTTAATAGAAAACTAATGAAGTCAAATGTGAAAAAGCGGTACTATTTTATGCTAATTTTCTAATCAAAAGCTTACAATCGGTCATTTTACCAGATTATGTTTCGAAAGGTTCTTGACCGGACGGTCGTGGGCTCGAACCCTGCGTCTGCTCATAAATGTTTAGTGATGTCGTTTAGTTTTAAGTGTTTGTTATTTGATGTAATTAAGACGCTAATGACCTAAGTTGTCGAGCGTCTATAATCAACAATAAACAAAAAAGTCTTAATAGGTTTAGTGTTAAAAGACTGTTCGACAATCATTCATGTCTTGGTTGGGGGGCGTTTTATTTACTGATCGTGACGGTAATATTACCGCTCGCAGAGAAGTTGGAACAAAGCTGATGTATACTCCTCTGTTATTATTATCTCTTGTCAGTTTCTGAACGTCCACAAGCTGCCTGCCTGCCTGCCAGCGTCTCACGCACCTATATTCGCTCTCTTTATACTTAACAATTAATTACATTCATGTCTGTTGTTCAGTCTACTTAGATTTATCTCTGCGCCTATTGTATGTACGCATCAATACAATTCATACGCGCTCTTGATTTTTGAAAATCACTTTTGATTGATGATAATTCTCAAGAATGTTTAATTAAATTTTGAAAAGATATTAAAATTAGACTACAAGAACATAATACATTAAAAAATCGTTTAAAAATAAAAATTGTAAGGGATATCAGAATAGATTTTACGATAAGAAACCTGAAATTTGATTTTCGTTTTATACGCGCTCTTGATTTTTGAAAATCATTTTTGATTGATATTAATTCTCAAAAATATATAATTACATTTTCTAAAGATATTAAATTAAAACTATTTTAGTAATTAGCATTCACATTTAATAACCGGAAAGATTTAAAACGTTCTTGTGTATTATGTTGATGTCTATTTTTTTAAGTTTTTTATAATCAACTTCGTGAGTTGTGTTATTCTCCAAACTAAACATAAAAATCTTGTTATGTTCACAACTATATCTTTATATCTTAAATACAAAAATAGAAATAACATTTTGTTAGAAGTGAAACTGTCAGCAATCGATCTTTTAAACACCGACACCAATTTTAACGATTAATAGAGCGTGTCAGATATCCAGACTGATTATTTTTATATACGACAAGTTTCTAAAGTAACAAATACATTTGTACATAAGTAAGTGATGGTACGTTTCGTATTAAATTAATACTTCATCAGGTGATCTAAAATAAAATAACAAGACAATTTAACAACCAATAATAAAACAAATAAATAAATATTTAACATACCTTATATATAAATAAGGTATGTTTAATATTTATTTATTTGTTTTATTATTTATTAAACCAATAATAAAACAAATAAATAAATATTAAACATACCTTATTTATATATAAGGTATGTTTAATATTTATTTATTTGTTTATAAAATAACAAAACAATTTAACAACCAATAATTATTGGTTGTTAAATTGTTTTGTTATTTTATAAACAAATAAATAAATATTAAACATACCTTATATATAAATAAGGTATGTTTCATATTTATTTATTTGTTTTATTATTGGTTGTTAAATTGTTTTGTTATTTTATTTTAGATCACCTGATGAAGTATTAATTTAATACGAAACGTTGTGAAATAATAATTTGTCTTTTAATTTCATTGATCCTAATTCCTCTAAAATATTTATAATATTATTAACATCAAAAGGATCTGATATATACATTATTCAAGTTTGAATCATTTTCCATTTCTGAAAATTATATTGTGTAAAGTCTAAAAAAATAGTCAACCAAGGTTTACATTTCAATTTCTGTATGGTCAATGTAAGAATTTATAGTGCTGCTAATTTTGTGTCTCCTATTATATTTAAAGCGAGACAGACATTTAACAGCGCTGTTAATTTAAACATTGATTATATAATATAGCGGCGCAGGAAATTATAATATTTTTTTCAAAATTATCTGAAACGTCAAAAGTGTGTAAGCAGATACATTAAAAATCATCATGAAATAAAAACTACGTTAACAATCATTATTGTGAACATGGCTTATTGTGAACAAGCACTAATAATAAAGAAGTTCGCTGCCTTAAACGTTAGAACGATATCAGATTTGTTCTGATCGTACACACAGCGCTCAATTGGATTCAAGGAATCTGTTTGACCGGTGACATGTAATGTTACGTCAAGGTTAGTAGAATACTATAGGTTGGGCGTTAACATTATTGAAAGTGTGACGGGGCGAGACGGGAGAGAGGGCAGGGATAGTGGGCCTTGAGACATTTTTTCCAACTGTCAAACGTTCATTATAATTGAAAAATCAAGCAAATGGTTTCCAAGGACGTAAGTAATTCGATTCAATCAATCACAGATGTGATCACATTTAAAGCCCAACCTATAGTACTCTACTAACCTTGATGTTATGTAGCAAACACTTTCATTCACTGTTTGGTATTAAACTAAATAAATGACGTCGCTCAGAACATTTTTGTATAATTTTGAGTCTACTAATTAATTTAGCACCGATCGTAATGGTGTTTTAAAACGTTATTTTTTAAGATAGCCAATGGATTCCACAAAATAGTTAGCTAAAAATGTTAACAAAAAAAAATTATATTACATTAAAAATATTTTATTATTTCTAAGCTCAGATAACCTTGGCAGTTAGAGGCCTTAAAAAATAACATATTTATGTGGTGGAAGAGCAGATATAAATGGTGGAAAGACGGGTGCCAAACCCAGATAACCTTGGTAGCTGCATAGTTTATATGGTGGAAGAGCAGGTATAAATGGTGGGAAGACGGGTATCAAGCCCAGATAACCTTGACAGCTGGAAGACAGTTTATACGGTGGAAAAGTAGATATACGATAGATGGTCGGAAGAAGAGTGATTGAACTAGTTAATTAAATAAGTTCAATGGATATTTGAAAAAATAAATAAAAATACAATAACATAGTTCCCTTTAATGATTGTAGAATCTAGTACTAATATATATAATAATTCTATATGTAGGAAGTAAAAAACAATAATTTTTGTTGGGCTGCATGTGCTGTTTTCATAAGTGCACGATATAGTCGTATAGATGGCTATAAAATATATGGGCCATAATAATACCCATAATATGTAGTTTACTTCACTCTATATGTGACATATTATGTGTATACAAGCTGTTGTGATCTCCACCGACAGCTCAACTGAAAGTCAGTTTGTTTTTGATCGTTTTTTTGAAAATTTATTTTGAACACTTTTTATCGCTTTATATACTTACCTCGGGTGTCAAATACAGGCAGATATTGAATATCGAATCAATATTTACATAAAGTGTTAATCTGTCCGTACATTTATGGACTTTTTATAAAACCAATTGCCTTTGTCAGTTAATTATTTCCCGAAATTGCCATACTACTTTTATATATGTTTTTTTTTTGTAATGGAGGTGGGCATTGCCAAACTTTACCGCTAGGGGCAGTAGATATATAACGACGTGAATCTGTAAATAGTGCTAAGTTAATTTCAAATAATAAAACATTTACTGTGCGGAGATGCTGTGCTTACCAATTTTCAAATTATAGAGGTTTTATATTTCCAAAGAACCCGAAACTGAAAACAAGTGATTGTATGCTATCAGAAGGAAAAAAAAACTTTTACTATTAATGCTAGGACAGTAGTTTGTGAAGCCCACTTTACTACAGAAGATTTTTTTTAACGATAGGGCTTCGGCAGCAAGGCCATTAGCTCCAAATCTATAACTGATCAGTGATCACTGTATATTATATATAACTGTTTATCACTGGTTAAATTTTGTTAAGAAGTTCAGTTTTTTCAAGAAAACGAAATAGTTTGTAAATATTTTCACTGTGGTCGCCGAGGATGTCTTGAAGTTGAGTGGGGAGTTCAAGTCTATGGTTGGTGTATGCTTGACATTCAGTGAGGATGTGTTGAACGGTCAGTGCAGTATTACTTGTGAGCCAGTTGTCCGGATCAGTACTTCTGAATAGGTGGCTATGCGTTAGTAGAGTGTGGCCAATTCTTAGTCGGGTCAGCACAGTGTTATTTTTTCGATTCATCGGTAGGCTGGTCCATTTCAAAACTGACGGTTTGATGACACGGAATTTTTTCCACAGGAAACAAATACCAATTATATTTATTTAAATGATCGTCATTATATTAAAACATCGCATATTTACTTTGAATTATCACGCGTAGATTTGGTTTCTACTATACTCCATAATAAAAACCAATCATAACTTAGGTCGTTATGTACCTGCTGCCATCTACGTGACGCTTGTCGTGTGCTCATATCCGTTAGTTTGCATTTTTCACAGCTCTAAGGTATTGCAGACCTTAGTGTTTGATATTTATTTCAATTTAATAAAAAAAAGATTTTTGACAGACAAATGGACAACGAAGCGATCCTAAGGGAGTCCCTTTTTAATGTATTTGCCATATGGCAACATACACTATTGGCGTCGGTCGGATGGCGGGACCTCCTAAACACTTTGGCACCATTTTTAAAAATGTTTATATATATATGTATATATGTGTATTTAATGTGGTGTAGACCTTCGATCGACAATAATTTTGCAATTAAGAAAAAATGTAATTTTAAGGGGTGTATTAAGGAGTTAAATTTTTTATTTTGCCCATAATCCAACCTAAGTTCGCATAATAAAGCCACACGGCCTGTATTAGCAAATACACTATATTGTCGGCAGGTTTTTGGCACTGCGACCCGGGTTTTTTACTTTGAGGTACAGAACCTTAAAAAAATAACAAAAAGTTTTCGCAAAATATTTTTTTTCTTAATAAAAATATATTTTCGAAACGTCACTCTGTATAATTTGTAAACAGTATGAATCTAATATATGTACTTTAAATCAACAAATAAAGCAGAAATATAAAGCAACTCTGTATAATAAATAAATCTAAAACACGCCAACATGGCATTCCAGAACCTTTCTTAATACAAAAAAAAAGTTTCATACAGAATATAAAACCATAACAACATTATTAATTTATTCTAGAAAATCAATTTAAAGTTATTCTGTACGAAACATCAAGAAAGATGAGCTTTGTTGGTAACAATTTATTCAATTTGTTATAAATATATTTTTTGTTTTTAATATTTGCAATTTCTCTTTTAGAGACGACCTAACAAAATCAACGACTAGTTTTCCAGCACTTCTTTTTTATAAACTTTAAACTTAGTTAAATGTGAGATTTAAATATGAAATCGTATAGCCAAGCAGTGTAGACTAGTGGTGAGAGGATTACTCGAGCATTCGGGGGGGGGGCTGGGTTCGAATCCCGGAGGGGGCAAATGTGGCTAGGGATCTTTCTTACTGCCCACCGGCAAGAAACGATAATTCCTGTATAGTATACTATCAAAAAGAAAATATTAAGTTTGACTGTAAAAATATGTTATTCATCGCAACGTTAATATAACTTATTTAAATAGTCACTCGACTAATTTTCGTCGCTCATACTATAACAGTATCTTATTTTGAAAACTGTAAAAATAAAAACTGATAATAAACGATTTCTTTTTTATAATAACGGCATGACTGATTACAAATGAAATAAAAATTCACATAAAGATGAAAAGCTATAAACTAGAATGCCATTTCTTCATGCATTATGTATAGAGGAAATTGTATATATGTTAAACAATATTTTAAGGTAAGATTCCTATAGTACATATATATATTTTTCTACGTTTGAGAACATTCCAAATTCATGTTATTGTGTTTTATTTTATTTAATGGTAATTAAAAATTTCAGTACTTAGTAAGAAACTAACTGATTTAAAAAAATAGTTATAATAGAAAACAGTATCACGGGTAATTGGAATGATGAAAATAAATCAATTTAAACACTCATTGACTGCAACGTTTCGTCTTTTATTTAGTTAAGACTTTTTCAAGCTCTCAATATGCTTAAACGATAGTTAAACTATAATATAATATGCATATTATATCATAGTTTAACTATCGTTTAAGCATATTGAGAGCTTGAAAAAGTCTCAATTAAATAAAAGACGAAACGTTGCAATCAATGAGTGTTTAAATTGATTTATTTTCATCTTTCCAATTACCCGTGATACTATTTTCTATTATAACATATATCTGGAATTGAACTTTAAAGATAAAAAATTAGTATTTTTAATTAATCCCGTGTACATTATGATCCAGGACAGAAAATGTTTCGAAGATATTAGAAATTGTAGTATTGAAAAGTTAACAAATACGATATGTGCACTTTTTAATATCAGTATTGCTTCATTTATTGATCTTATGCCATGGTTGGTAGCCATTATTCAAATTTGACATTAGAAAAGTATGTAGAGGTTTAAAGTTATAATTCTTTGACTTGATTAAAAACTAATTTTTAATTTACATTGAATCAATAATAAAATAATAATCTTAACTGACATAAATATTGTTTTCTGTAACTGAAAATATTATCTACATTTAATTGCTTATATAAATGGCACTTGATTCAAATGACTTTAAAACCTTAAAAGTTTCCAAACAAACGGGAAAATGCGTAAAACTTTTAATATCATTTCTGCGTAATCCCCTTAAAATAATATAGGGTAGTGATGTGGACAGAAAGAGAGCATGGTTCAAAACGAGAAAGAGAGAGAGCATGTGTTATAAAGGTATGTTTTTATCGTGTAAATATAACGCTGTACGGGTAGCATAGCTATATGTGCGAGAGGTTTATAAGTATATGACATTTAGTTGATGGCATTAGGAGAATGATTTACAGACAGTACTAATAATGTCACTCCTGCTACATTAAACACACGTAAGACCGAACCGAATGTCTAACGTCAATGGCTCTACAGAACCGGCTTCCGAACGCCCTAAACCACAAATTTTCAACCATTTTTCAAGCTAAACTTCTTTAGCGACGTATCTCTTTGGAATTTTCTGTAAATTTAAACAGAAAATCATTCAATGGCGGAGAAATATAACAGAAACCTTGGTAAAACACTTCTTTAGCGATGTATCTGTTTGGAATTTTCTGTTTCATTAAGGCTGTCGGAACGCTCTGAATTTTGTTTGTGCTGAGATCAAGCGATAAGGGGCGAGGTAGGCAAAAGACATATTGTGGGTGTGACTTTCTTTAGCTCTGTTTCGCTCAAATCACCCGCACGTTTCAATGTTTGGCTGGTGCCAACTACGAGGCTAAAAATGTTATTGCAAGGGTGCCGTTGTCAATTGATTACTCTGATTTTTGGAAATATTTTGAAGATTTAAAAAACTTTTCCGAAAAAGGAAGAGTCACTTTAGGTTTGTGATGGAACAGTTTTATGAAATAAGGACGAATAAGTTCGTAGTGTGACATTGAAAACGTGTGTTCTTTTAGCACAATTAATGCCAACTTTTTTCTAGTAAATTGTACATAAATTACAAAAGTAGTCCATTAGAGATCTAGATTTGTCCTTTATCTTCCTTATAGAGAAAGAATTTTTGCAGAATGTTGACGAATAAGTCTACAATCAGTTGACAGCCGAAACTCTATTTTTGACTTAAATTCAGAGCATTCCGACAGCCTTAAAGGGGAAATGATTCAATGACGGGATAATATAAAAGGAACTTTGGTAGCAAACTTTTTTAGCGACGTATCTGTTTGAAATTTTTGTAGCGCTAAAGGGGAAATTATTCATCGACGGGGAAATATAATAGAAACCTTGGTAAAACACTTCTTTAGCGACGTATCTGTTTGAAATTTTTGTAACGTTAAATAGAAGGCGATTCGACGGCGGGGAAATATGAGAGAAAGCTTGCTAAAAACTTCTTTAGCAGCGTATCTGTTTGGAATTTTTGTGACGTTAAAGGGGAAATTATTCAGCGGCGGGGAAATATAAGAGGAACCTTGGTAAAATGGATAACTCATCAATGACTTTGTTACGCAAAGAGCTAAGCTAAAACTCAGCCATTACCTGTTACAAAACTCTGCAAAAAGAGGCAGTAAGCAAGGGCGAAGCAGACATTGAACAAATATTCGTATATGGCTTTTTGTTTTACGGCCAACTTTTCCTGAACGTATCTATGCCGCAAAGCGAGGTATTGGTGTAATTATTTTTCGAAATGAACAGTTTAAAGCTTGTGGTCGAAACTCTCCCAGTAAATAACGTCAACCCCTAGAACAGTGATGGCGAAACTACGACCTGCGGGTCACAGATTGACCTACGTAACGGTTTAAAATAGCTCATGATATTTTTTAACAATTTCCCAAAACAAAATAAAAAAATTAATAAAATGCATACAGGTAACTACATAAGCTTGAGATAGTTGTACCACCAGTACGTTTTCTTAGAATTTTTATTCTAAATTTGACCAGTATATTATTTAAGTAGTTCTGGACCGAATGATGCAGTTTCGAAAATATTCAATTTCAAAGATTGAAAGTGTCTCGAATGACGTAAATTGCTTACGTCATTCGAGACACTTTCAATCTTTGAAATTGAATATTGATTCACCCAAACACAGACATAACCACTTTTAGAAATCTTTACACCCAATTTATTTAGTACCGTGACCTTGGAGATGTACCACATGTGAATAAGTGCAATGTCGCCATTGTGAATGCGCCTATCGGTTTTGAAATATTTACGTGTGTGTTATTGTTATAAGCATTCATTGTTACAATGCTAAATTAGAAAACATTATTTTTTATCCACCAACACCGTCGGGACTTAAACCCGAATCTTTCCACTTTCGCGGCGGAATGAGTTAAAAAAATCAGCTCTCACATGTAGTGAATTTGATGTTGCAATTTGCTTTATTATGATGAATTGATATCGCACCGTAGAGTAATTGATAACTCATTCCGCCGCGAAAGTGGAAAGATTCGAGTTTAAGTCCCGACGGTGTTGGTGGATAAAAAATATTTTTTTCTAATTTAGCATTTAAACAATGAATGTTTATAGCAATTATATAGCGTTCTGCAACTTTATAGAAATAAAATATATTCTATACATGTGTGTGACAGCGATAATTTTGACCCGCGCTGTTAATTTAAAAACAAAATTATATAGTATTGACCAAAAATGGTTCGCCGTCACTGCTCTAGATCATAGCTGGAACTGACCCGGTCAAACGTGATCTTGTTTCAAGAATCAGTTGTCGGATTGTTCAAGAAGAAATTCTTTTAATTATCTTAAAACTCTTCAATTGCTACTGTAGACGAAGATCGTAAAAGACATCTTTTAAAACATAACCTAACACTTCTCTGTTTATTGTGAATGGAAGTTACATTTATATAACAAGACAGTGAACAAGCATTATATTATAGCGGGTTCAAATGTCATGATATTCAATTATATGTGTACCCGCTTCATTCACGTTGCTGGAACAGGGGGACAGGAATTGGCGGAGAAACTGGGAATGAGATGACGTCACCTTCATCTAACCGCAGCGCCTCTTTTAAATCAACGTCAAGAGCCTTAAATGATGTTACATGTGCTCTGACAGATGAGCTTATAGCGCCATCAACTATCCATAACAATCAACTTGCCTGCCGTATATATTGATTGTTTGAATGGGATGGCTTTTCATATAAAATGCCTTCTATTTATGACAGAAAGACATAATGCGGCTCTTAACAAACGTCTCCTTGTATCCAGTGATCGGCAATATCGTCGTTGTCAAGTCGAAAAATGCTATGTGATGTTTTGACAAGTTTTAATATTATTAGTGTATTTGCCATATGGCAACATACACTATTGGCATCGGTCGGATGGCGGGACCTAGGGGTCGGACCAAAATTTCTCGACGTTTCATAACCTCCTAAACACATTGGCACCATTTTTAAAAATGTTTATATATATATGTATATATATATATATATATATTTATATATATATATATATATATATATATTTATATATATATATATATATATATAAAAATATATATATATATATATATATATAAATATATATATATATATATATACATATATATATAAACATTTTTAAAAATGGTGCCAATGTGTGTGTACGGGCAATAACTTTCGAAAGAGTTAATTGATTTTAACGAAATTTGGGCCACGTATTGAAATCCATCTCCGCCAGAAGCCTATTTAAAATGGGCGTAATCGGGCCATTTTAAGGGTAGTTTTTAGGGGTTGAAAAATGTTTTTGGGCCCCAAAATGCCGAAAAAATTCTCAGAATCCTTTCAAAATTGACATTTAGCCCGTTAGTAGCAATTAAAAAGTGTCCCTAAAATTTTAATAAAATCGGCCCAACAGGACCGGACTTACAAATTTTTTGAAAACACTAATTTGTAGATAGTGACTTATTTATTGAAGGGTGTATTGAATTCGGTGTAGACGTTAGATTGATAATAATATTGCAGTTAAGAAAAAAAATGTTATTTTAAGGGGTGTATTAAGGAGTCAAATTTTTAATTTTGCTCAAAAACCAACTTAAGTTCGCGTAATAAAGCCACACTGCCTGTATAAGCAAATACACTATATTGTCGGCAAGGTTTTGGCACTGCGACCCGGGTTTTTTTGATCTTACCTGCGGCTAAATCAAAACCGAAAGTTATAATTATCGCGCAACGTCGTGAAGTAAACTGCATATACTGATATTGTAAAGATTGTAAACGGATGCAGGGGCATTCTGTGTTGAGACAGGATGGAGTTCATATCGATTGTATTGCTGAACTAAATATATTTTATTTAATAAGTAGCTGACCTGACGCTGTTCTATTCAAACAATAAACTTGTTTGTAACTATTTTGTGAAATTGTGAAAAGCTAAAGAAATAAAGTAGTTATAAGTACTCAGGATTGCAATCCAGTGGCATGTATACTGTATTAATGCAAATCCAGCTGGATCCAACATTAATCGATTTTCCAAATAAATGAAACAGTTTTTTTTTAAGCTCTAGAAACTTTATTTTAACTATTTATATGCATTTACATGAAATATTCGTTTGTAGTTATAAGTAGTTTTTGGCGTTAGTAAAGTACTCTAATAGTAAGTAATATAGTTACGAGTATTCGGAGTATTATTATTATTTATCACAATACAATTATAAATCATCTAAATTGATGATCTAGATATCTGAAATAGTTACTCATTTACCTATTTTACTAACTATGCAATCTCAGGAGCCCCACTCGGTAGCAACAACAGTAGTTGAGCCTTCGGCTCCATCGTATTCGTGAGACTAAGCCCGACAACCAGCTGTCAGACGACATTTCCGCACTTTTAATTTTTCCCGAATTTTCCACTGTTCCAAGAATTTTTTTCAATTTTTCATTCCTTAAAAATCTTATTCGGACTATTACGAACACTTCAAAAAAATAGCTAAATCGGTCTAGCCGTTTTCAAGCGTTTACCAACGAACGACATTTCATTTTTTTGTATATAGATTGTATTCTTGCTTATTTATTGGTTTTACCATTTTATTTCTTACATTATATTGAAATAAAACGCATTTCTGTTATTAATATAGTTTTTTAATTATTTTCAGAAATTCCCAAATTTGGTGAGCCCATTACCAACGTCACAATTCCAGTCGGAAGGGAAGCAGTGCTCACTTGTGTGGTTGATGACCTCGCAACTTTCAAAGTAAGTGTTTTTCTTTTTATACATTTTACGTCCCTGTTTTGTTAATTAATAAAACATAATATGTAGAATATGCGATTTGCTAACAGAACCGGCTTTGGTTTATAGTTAACTAGCGGCCCAGTTCGGCTTTGCCCGGGTGTAAATGTAATATATAGGATATAAAAGATGAGAATCATTATCATTAAATTCTCAACGTGTATTGAATTTGCGCGAATTCAATCGCTTTTATTTGTGAATGTTCAAAAAACGAAGAAAAATCTTATTTCCCAAAAAGAAATTTAAAAAATTCTGTTGATCCGATCTCTACCAAACTTCAGAAGATCACCCGCCGGGCTAATCTAAAGATTGTCTGAAAATTTCATCAAAAATGGTCTACCCGTTTGGAGTCCATAGATTACATAGGTATACATCGTCTTTTATCTATATAGATTATTAAAATGTAAAAAGTGGTCATTGTGACATAACGATAATAGTTGGACATATAGTATCGCGAAGTTTTTTGTAGTTATTGATATGTTCTTTAATATTGTAGAACGTACTTTTGTTCTATCATCAATAGTTTCCGCAGCGCATGCGACGAAACATGTTTTATGACATTTTTTTACACTTTGGGTTACGTTACTAAAGTTTTAGTAAGGATCCCTAATATTTTCTAGCAATAAATTTAACCTATGTTACTATGGTGAAAGAATTTTTTAAATCGGCATAGTAGTTTTTGAGTTTATTCATTACAAACATACAAAAATACAAATATTTCGTCTTTATAATATTAGTATGATTAAATCTCTTAAAACGACTTCACAATACATTTATGAAACAGATTAAATAAATATTTTTCCTTCCAAGAGCCGAACGTTACAGGCGCCAAATATCACGCCCCACTAACTACATTTAAAATATTATTTGTCTCATTCTGGAGATGCGAAATCAGTGTACAGGGAATATTTAAAATGTTGTATATCCGTAAATGCTTAAAGCATTGAAAAGAAATAAACGCCATTGTGTTTGTGGTAATGACTTTAATAGAAAACAGTCAT
This sequence comes from Venustoraphidia nigricollis, assembly GCA_034508555.1. NCBI lineage: Eukaryota > Metazoa > Arthropoda > Insecta > Raphidioptera > Raphidiidae > Venustoraphidia > Venustoraphidia nigricollis. Next base: position 2,580,647 of record JAVRKA010000057.1, on the reverse strand, counting down.
AATAATGTATTTCAATTTTATTTTGTAGAAAAGGCTGTATTATGTTACCTTTATAATAAAATTCCGGTATACGTGTGTTCGTAATTCTAATCCTCCTAAACGGTTTAATCGATTTTAATGGCTTTTTTTTCATACTTATGGGGTCACCTGGATAGTTCTTAGCTATAATTGGACCTAGGTGGCACTGTTGTCGAGATCTGGAGTATTTACTTTCATTTTCCGACCATTTTGTTTATATTTTTCTTAAACATAAAAACATATAATCCCAAATTTTATTTCAAGAAATATATTTTGCTAGCGAGGTCTGTGGCAGGACAACGTCAATCTACTGGATCCGCTAGAATAAGTATTTATGCAAACAGTTAAAAAAATTAAAAAATATTAAAACAACAAAAAAAAACCCGACTTAGTCGAACAAAAAAGTACAAATCATGCTTCCAACATAATAACTACACAAAGTAGACGAGAAGTTTCACTTCGGCCATGTAGTCTTGGACGTGTGCTCTCTTTCTTTATTTCTCTGGTAAATACAATGTGAAAAATGTACGCATGAACAAAAATTATATTAAACTAATAAAAAATCTCGTTCACTTTCAATTTTAACATGTCTTGTAAAACAATATAAAATGTTATAAAGTTGATTTGAATATAATAATACGTCAATGGTTTATACCGGTTGAGAAGTGTCATAAAAACAGGTAGGTAGATGTAGAAGAAGATAGAACAAGAACGAGAGAGAAAAGTTAAGTTTACTGTGTCAAAGCGGGGGTGTTGGACCGCACCGACTGAATGTCGCATAGCAGTGACTCGTAAATGTATAGCGAAAAACGAATGAAATTATACGAGGCATCTTCACTGACGTGCGCTGCTTATGTTACGTTCACACTTTTTACATTTGCAGAATTACAGTAAAAGTTACATTTTAATACAGTGGAAATGCGATTAAACGGACTAATTGTTGTAAGTCATTCGAATAATGCGCTCCGTACACGGTGTTAGATTTCGAGCTCCCTGGAGCCTCAATGGCAGCTTTGCCATGCTACGCTGCTGGATCGTGACGTCACTGATGGTTCCGCTGCTCGCTAACTTGCTATATTTTGGTGAAAGGTCCGGTGTTATTTTTCATACAGGCTATCTTCTAGTTCAAGCGTTGAGCCAATCGCTAATCAGGATTTTGTCACGTTATTTAAGTAGTCATTTGTCAACACATAGCGTTGTAACACTTAAGTAACAAAAAATTTTGATGTGAAAAGGTTGTAAAGCCTAAAACTATTAAATGTACTCGAAAAATAATAATCATTATAATTTACGCGTGCTTGTCAACATCTCAAATTTAATTCCTTGCTATAAAAATCTGACATATTATTATTAAGTCGCAAAAAGACTTTATGGAATGATCAGAAACTCTTAAGCCAACACAACGAAATTTTTGGTTAACATTTATATGACCTAATTTTTTTTATAGATTACATCTTCAATAATCCTTAATGTTTTATTTTCTGACACCATTTAGGGAATTAATTAGGAAAATTATAATTAATGTAAAGTAACTTTTTTTAATAGCATCCAAGTATTTTAATTTTCAGCAATACATGTGTTCCCTTCTTTCAGTTCACTTAAGTGAAAGTACTATTTGTGTAATATTTTTGATCATTTATTTATTATTTGTTCGTTAAATGTGTGCTGTTAAAATGAAAATGCTTAAAAAAGTTACCGAGTTATGCAGGGCGGTTGCACCTGTCTATTTTTTGTGTCACACATTTGGTTCAGCTCCTTATATTTATTCAAAAGACGAAAATGGACAAACGTGTTTTACTGTTAGTTTATTCGGGACTATAGTTAATATAATTAAAATTATATTATTTTTAATTCTTCGTTTGTACATTTTTATGACTGTAGGGCACTCTGAGATAGACGAAACCTATCACATTGAAGTATTTACAAATATTTTTTATTTTACCATAGCCACGGACATGCTTTTCTTTATGATTTGTAACACCTTGCGTCAAAGACGGTGCGTCAATATTTTTAAAAAAATATCACAAGTGGATAAAAATATGAAAGATTTGGGTATAATAATAGATTACAATCGTTTATATCATTTTAATATAAAGTGTCTGTTTTGCATTGTTGTGTTAACGACGATATGTGTTTTATCACATTTTTTTAAAGAATTCCGTTTCAAAAATCTTCCTTTATTTTTTATGATTGGATATGTACATAACTTTGTTATATATGGAACGATTGTTTTTACAATTATACAAATTTGGATAATAAGAGAACGCTTAAAGCTTTTGAATACTTTCATATCAAACATAGAACCAAATTTTGTAAACAGCAACATTAATGATTTTTCTTCCGACGTAATTAAAACTATCAAGAAAGCGGTACGAATACATGAGAATATAAGAGAAATTTCTAAAGAAATAAACACTACTTTTGAATATATTTTCTTTACGATTATCTTAATTTCTGCATGTGGTATATACAGTATATTTTATTGCTACAAAATCATCTACAATGTAACGTATAAAGGCGATTCTGGCCTACCTGAAGTAATTTATAGATACGTTTGGGTTTTTACTTACAAAATATATTTCATTTTCATGGCCTCTGTTTGTACAAGCACAACTAATGAGGTAAGATTTCGTTTTGAGAAAATTTTTACCGTTTGTAGCAAGTTAATAACCATAATGATAGTGAATAATAATAGTGATTGAAATTTGAGGCACTTCCAGTTATCTAAATCAAATATGGCGGACTTTTGAAGATCACGGATTACCTTTTTTTTGTAAACTGAAAAAATACTAAATACAATTTTCGAATTGTATGCAAATAAACTAATTATTTAAGACTAAAAGTAAATTGTAAATAAATAAAAAAAACGTGTTAAAAACAATCGTTTTCTTTTAAAAACAAAATGCACAAAACGGTTGAATTTTTTTTTCTTACAGTGATTATAAGTTGATCGAATTAATTTTCAACATTTTTAAAAAGAAAACAATTGGCACTCATAAAATATCACCGTTTTATTAGTGTATTTGCCATATGGCAACATACACTATTGGCGTCGGTCGGATGGCGGGACCTAGGGATCGGACCAAAATTTCTCGACGTTTCATAACCTCCTAAACACTTTGGCACCATTTTTAAAAATGTTTATATATATATGTATATATATATTTATATATATATATATATATATATATATATATATATATATATATATATATGCGTATATATATATGTGTGCGGGCAATAACTTTCGAAAGAGTTAATTGATTTTAACGAAATTTGGCCCACATATTGGAATCCGTCACCGCAAGAAGCCTATTTAAAATGGGCGTAATCGGGCCATTTTAAGGGTAGTTTTTAGAGGTTGAAAAATGTTTTTGGGCCCCAAAATACCGAAAAAATTCTCAGAATCGTTTCAAAATTGACATTTAACCCTTTAGTAGTAATTAAAAAGTGTCCTTAAAATTTTAATAAAATCGGCCCGACAGGACCGGACTTACAAATTTTATGAAAACACTAGTTTGCAGATAGTGAATTATTTACTGAAAATTGTGTATAATTTGATATAGAGGTTCGATTGATAATAATATTGCAATTAAGAAAAAAAATGTTATTTTAAGGGGTGTATTAACGAGTGAAATTTTTTATTTTGCCCAAAAACCAACTTAAGTTCGCATAATAAAGCCACACTGCCTGTATAAGCAAATACACTATATTGTCGGCAGGGTTTTGGCACTGCGACCCGGGTTTTTTTTTAATTCCCATCTCTACCTCAAGTATATGTAAACGAACACATTTTTTTTAATTCCGAGTGCCTTGTTATAATAATTTAAAATTTTGGAAATCACCAATTGGCATATATAATTTTTAGCGTTTTTCTTTTAAATTTTAGGCTTCTAAATTTGCACCTTTGTTGCACAATTTCTTTTCTGCGTTGTACCAGCGAGAAGATAATAGATTTGGCTTTAAGCAAATTGTAAGTACTTTGTTAGCCTGCAATTTCTCTGTTTCCGCTCCTTATAATCAAAATAAAGACATCTTCAAAGATCTAGGATTGTTGTATTCTAATTTTCTCTTTACTTTTTAGATCGAAATACTTTCATTTCGCTTCTTGCAGAATAAACTGAGCTTTTCTGTTCTTGGATTGATTGACATAAGCAATGCATTAATTTTTACGGTAATATTAGTTTGTCGATTTAAATTTTAAAATACTGAATGGAAACTTGTTCTCTACAATGAATTTTTCCTATATTCTAGATCGCAGGAAGCGCCGCAACATATTTAATAATAATGATACAGTTTGATTTGAGTAAGCCCGTGTAAAAACAAAGCAATTTTAAATATTTCTTATTATAGATTTCATTGGCCTTTGTTGTGTAAACCAGCGGCGACAAAATTTTCAATTATATATCCATTACTTTGTTTATTTTTTTATTATTAAGTTTTAAAATTTTTAACTTAAAAAGGGAAAATTTAATTCCTTGTTACAAAAATCTGGCATATTATTTATCCGCAACAAAATTTTATTGAATTATCAGAAACTCTTATGACCCACTTTTTAACCCCAGACACAAAAACAGGGGTGTTATAAGTTTGACCGCTAAGTGTGTGTGTTTGTCTGTGGCACTGTAGCTCTTAAACGGGTGAACCGATTTGGATACGATTTTTTTTTATATGAAAGCAGGTTTTCTAGCGCTGGTTCTTAGACATGTTTTATCAAAATCGGTTCAGCCGTTTCAAGGTCATCAGCTCTTTTCTTAGTTGCGGTAGGGATTTTAGACGAATAACGGGTAACTAAGTTTAAAAAGTTTAAAATAAAAATTAAATTAAAAATTTAAAAAATCCCCGACACAAAAAAACTATAAAAAGTTAAAAAATAAAATCTCTGGGCTTGGTCCTTTAACTTTAATATTTAAATACTTATTTAGTAATATTTTGTGATTCCAACGTCGTCGCGTCGGGGAACCGCTAAATAAATAAAAAAGAATTACTCTATCTAGGCCCCCCAACGCGATGACGTTTGAATCACAAAATATTACTAATTAAGTATTTAAATATTAAAGTTAAAGAAGCAAGTCCAGAGATTTTATTTTTTAACTCTTTATAGTTTTTTTGTGTCGGGGATTTTTTAAATTTTTAATTTAATTTTTATTTATAGATTACATCTTCAATATAAAGAATGATAAATATCCTTTCCTGTTTTGTTTCGTGTCGTCGTTTAGGAAACCAATTAGGAAAATTATAATTAATGTAAAGTAACTTTTTTAATAGCTTCCAACTATTTTAATTTTCAGAATTACGTGTTTTCCCTTCCTCCAGTTCACTTAACTGAAAGTACTATTTGTGTAATATTTTTGATCTTTTATTTATTTTTTGGTCGTCAAATGTGTGCTGTTAAAATGAAATTGTTTAAAGAAGCTACCGAGTTATGCAGGGCGGTTGCACCTGTCTATTATTTGTGCCACATATTTGGTTCAGTTCCTTATATTTATTCAAAAGATGAAAATGGAAAAACGTGTTTTTCTGTTAGTTTATTCGGAACTATAGTTAATATAATTAAAATTATTTTGATTTTATATTTTCGTTTGCATCTTCTCATGACTGTAGGGCACTCTGCTACAGACGAAACCTATCATATTGCAGTATTTTCAAATATTTTTTATTTTACTGTAGCCACTGACATGCTTTTCTTTATGGTTTGTAATACTTTGCGTCAAAGACGGTGCGTCAACATTTTTAAAAAAATATCAGAAGTGGATAAAAATATGCAAGATTTGGGTCTAATAGTAGATTATAATAGATTATATCGTTTTAGTATAAAGTGCCTGTTTTGCATTGTTGTGCTTACGACGATATGTGTTTCATCGATTTTTTTTAAAAAAGAACGTGTCAAAAATATTTGTCTATTTTTTATGATTGGATATATGCATAGCTTTGTTTTATATGGAACTATTGTTTTAATAATTATACAAATTTTGATAATAAAAGAACGCTTAAAGCTATTGAATACATTCATATCGAACATAGAATCAAATGTTGTAAACAGCAACATTAATGATTTTTCTTCCGACGTAATTAAAACTATCAAGAAAGCGGTACGAATACATGAGAATATAAGAGAAATTTCTAAGGAAATAAATACTACTTTTGAATATATTTTCTTTACGTTTTTGTTCCTCAATTGTGCATGTGGTATATACAATATATTTTATTGCTACAAAATCATCTATAATGTAGTGTATAAAGACGATTCTGGTCTACCTGAAATAATTACCAGATACGTTTGGGTTTTTAATTACAAAATTTATTTCATTTACATGGCCACCGTTTGTACAAGCACGACTAATGAGGTAAGATTTTGTTTAGATAAAATTTCTAACGTTTGTAATAAGTTAATAACCATTATTATTGAATAATGTTCTAAGGTTTTAAAGTATGTATGAGTTAATAGTGACTGAAATTTGACCCGCCTTCCGTTATCCAATCGGCGTGCAATTTTGCAATTCATTACAATTCAATATACAATATCTAATGTCGTTCTAAGTCAAATGTGCCGGACTTTCCAAGATGGCGGCTTACCTTTTTGCAATGTTTTTTTTTAATTTTTTTGTAAACTGGAAAAATACTAACTGAAATTTTCGAATTGTATGAAAATAAGATAATTATTTAAGACTAAAAATAAATTGTAAATAAATAAACAAAAATGTGTTATAAAAATGGTTTCCTTTTAAAAAGAAAATGCACTAAAAATTGAAAATCGCAAATACTTGGAATGAAATAGACGTCAGTGATTTTTACTTATTACGAGTATCTCAAGTATGTGTAAACTAACATATTTTTTTTTTAATTCCGAGTACCTTGTTATAATAATTTAAAATTTTGGAAATCACCAATTAGCATATATAATTTTTATTGTTTTTCTTTTAAATTTTAGGCTTCTAAATTTTCACGTTTGTTGCACAGTTACTGTTCTTCGTTGTATCATCGAGAAGATAATAGATTTGCCATTAAGCAAATTGTAAGTACTTTACTAGCCTGCAATTACTTTGTTTTCGCTCCTTATGACCAAAACAAGATATAATCTATATTTCTCTTAAAATCATCTCATAGGCTTCATTCATTAAGGCACTAATGCGTAATGAGTCACTTTACATGCCTACATCTACTTGCATGTTAAAGATGCTGTTTTATAGCCCGGAGGTAGGGCAAAAACTTTTTTGACTATCAATTCAAAAATTTTAGATAGCAAGGATATTCTGTTGCACCTTATAAAACACACGCGTTTAAAAAAATTGAAAAATCAAATGTCCGCTCTCCAGTAACGAAAAAATAAAAGTTTGGTAATGTTGTTCAGTAGATTTTTATACATTGAGAGCTCCAATAAATACGTCTTCATAGATTTGAGATTTTTATATTTAAATTTTTTCTTTACTTTTTAGATCGAAATATTTTCAATTCGCTTTTTGCAGACTAAACTGAACTTTTCTATACTTGGATTAATTGAAATAAGCAACAAACTAATTTTTACGGTAATAAAGGTTTGTCGGTTTAAATTTAAAAAAAACTGAATGGAAACTTGTTCTTTACTATGATTTTTTCTATATTCTAGATCGCAGGAAGCATCGTGACATATTTAATAATAATGATACAGTTTGATTTGAGTAAGCCCGTGTAAAAACAAAGCAATTTTAAATATTTCTTATTATAGAGTTCATTGGCCTTGGTTGTGTAAAACAGCCACTACAAAATTTTCAATTATGTATCCATTAATTTGTTTATTTATTTATTATTATTAAAATTTTTAACTTAAAAAGGGAAAATTTTATTCCTTGTTACAAAAATCTGGCATATTATTAATCCACAACAAAATTTTATTAAATTATCAGAAACTCTTATGACCCACTTTTTAACCCCCGACACGAAAACAGGGATGTTATAAGTTTGACCGCTAAGTGTGTGTGTGTGTGTTTGTCTGTGGCATTGTAACTTTTAAACGGGTAAACCGATTTGGATACGGTTTTTTTTATACGAAAGCAGGTTGTCTAGCGCTGGTTATTAGACATGTTTTATCTTAATCGGTTCAGCCGTTTCAAGACCATCAGGTCTTTTCTTAGTTGCGGTAGGGATCTTAGACGCATAACGGGTATTTTATTTGTAACTAAGTTTAAAAAGTTTAAAATAAAAATTAAATTAAAAATTTAAAAAAACCCCGACACAAAAAAAATTATAAAGTTAAAAAAAAAAATTTCTAGGCTTGGTCCTTTAACTTTAATATTTAAATTTAGAAATATTTTGTGATTCAAACGTCGTCGCGCCGGGGGACCGCTAAATAAATAAAATAAAAGTTAGAATACAAATAAAAAAAAGTACTCTATCTAGGCCCCCCAACGCGATGACGTTTGAATCACAAAATATTACTAATTAAGTATTTAAATATTAAAGTTAAACGGCCAACTCCAGAAATTTTATTTTTTAACTTTTTATAGTTTTTTTTTGTCAGGGTTTTATTCAATTTTTAATTTAATTTTTATTTATAGATTAGATCTACAATATAAAGAATGATAAATATCCTTTCTCGTTTTGTTTTGTGTCGTCGTTTAGGAAATCAATTAGGAAAATTATAATTAATTTAAGTAACTTTTTTTAATAGCTTCCAACTATTGGAATTTTCAGAATTACGCGCTATCCCTTCTTTCACTTCACTTAACTGAAAGTACTATTTGTGTAATATTTTTGATCATTTATTTATTATTTGTTCGTTAAACGTGTGCTGTTAAAATGAAGTTGTTTAAAGAAGTTACCGAGCTATGCAAGGCGGTTGCACCTGTGTATTTTTTGTGCCACATATTTGGTACAGCTCCTTATATTTATTCAAAAGATGAAAATGGAAAAACGTGTTTTTCTGTCAGATTATTCGGAACTATAGTTAATATAATTAAAATTATTTTGATGTTATGTTTTCGTTTGCATGTTTTTATGACTTTAGGACATTCCGAAACAGACGAAACCTATCACATTGAAGTATTTACAAATATTTTTTATTTTACCATAGCCACGGACATGCTCTGCTTTATGATTTGTAACACCTTGCGTCAAAGACGGTGCGTTGGCATTTTTAAAAGATTATCAGAAGTGGATAAAAATATGAAAGATTTGGGTATAATAATAGATTACAATAGTTTATATCATTTAAATATAAAATGTATGTTTTGCATTGTTGTGTTAACGACGATATGTGTTTTATTGATGTTTTTTAAAAAAGAATTTTTAAAAAATGTTTTTCTGTTTTTAACGATTGGATATATGTATGGCTTTGTTTTATATGGAACTATTGTTTTTATAATTATACAAATTTTGATAATAAAAGAACGCTTAAAGCTATTGAATATATTCATTTCAAACATAAAATCAAAATTTGTAAACAGCAACATTAATGATTTTTCTTCCGACGTAATTAAAACTATCAAGAAAGCGGTACGAATACATGAGAATATAAGGGAAATTGCTAAAGAAATAAATACTACTTTTGAATATATTTTCTTTACGTTTTTGTTCCTCAATTGTGCATGTGGTATATACAATATATTTTATTGCTACAAAATCATCTATAATGTAGTGTATAAAGACGATTCTGGTCTACCTGAAATAATTAGCAGATACGTTTGGGTTTTTAACTACAAAATTTATTTCATTTACATGGCCACCGTTTGTACAAGCACGACTAATGAGGTAAGATTTTGTTTAGATAAAAATTTTAATGTTTGTAATAAGTTAATAATCATTATTATTAAATAATGTTCTAAGGTTTTAAAGTCTGTATGAGTTAATAGTGACTGAAATTTGACCCTCTTTTCGTAATCCAATCGGCGTGCAATTTTGCAATTCATTACAATACAACATACAATATCTTATGTCGTTCTAAGTCAAATGTGACGGACGTTCCAAGATGGCGTTTTACCTTTTTTTCAATGGTTTTTTAAATTTTTTGTAAACTGGAAAAATACTAACTGAAATTTTCGAATTGTATGAAAATAAAATAATTATTTAAGACTATAAATAAATTGTAAATAAAGAAACAAAAATGTGTTAAAAAATTGTTTTTTTTTAAATTGAAAATATTTTTTTACAGTGATTATAATATTGTCAGAATAATTTTCATCAATTATAAAAAGAAAACAATTGGGCACTCAAAGTTTTCTTTTTAACGAAATTATTCTGATCAACCTATAATCACTGAAATTTTGATTTTAAAAGAAAATCACTATTTTAAAAAAGATTTTCATTATTCAATATTATAAGAATCGCAAATACTTGGAATGAAATAGACTTCAGTGATTTTTATTTATGACGAGTATCTCAAGTATGTGTAAACCAACATATTTTTTTTTTAATTCCGAGTACCTTGTTATAATAATTTAAAATTTTGGAAATCACCAATTAGCATATATTATTTTTATTGTTTTTCTTTTAAATTTTAGGCTTCTAAATTTGCACGTTTGTTGCACAGTTACTGTTCTTCGTTGTATCATCGAGAAGAAAATAGATTTGCCTTTAAGCAAATTGTAAGTACTTTACTAGCCTGCAATTACTTTGTTTTCGCTCCTTATGACCAAAACAAGATATAATCTATATTTCTCTTATAATCATCTCCTAGGCTTCTTTCATTAAGGCACTAATGCGTAATGAGTCACTTTACATGCCTACATTTACTTGCATGTTAAAGATGCTGTTTTATAGCCTGGAGGTAGTGCAAAAACTTTTTTGACTATCAATTCAAAAATTTTAGATAGCAAGGATATTCTGTTGCACCTTATAAAACACACGCGTTTAAAAAAATTGAAAAATCAAATATCCGCTCTCCACTTACGAAAAAATAAAAGTTTGGTAATGTTGTTCAGTAGATTTTTATACATTGTGAGCTCCAATAAACACGTCTTCATAGATTTGAGATTTTTGTATTTAAATTTTTTCTTTACTTTTTAGATCGAAATATTTTCAATTCGCTTTTTGCAGAATAAACTGAACTTTTCTATACTTGGATTAATTGAAATAAGCAACAAATTAATTTTTACGGTAATAAATGTTTGTCGATTTAAATTAAAAAAAAAACTGAATGGAAACTTGTTCTTTACTTTGGTTTTTTCTATATTCTAGATCGCAGGAAGCATCGTGACATATTTAATAATAATGATACAGTTTGACTTGAGTAAGACCATGTAAAAGCAAAGCAATTTTTAATTTAAAAAGGGAAGAATACTTCAAAATATTCAATTTTGCAGTAAAAGCGCTTTGATATAATATAGCCTAACCTATCTAACCAACGTTATAATGATATAAGTTAAGAGGATAGTGGATCAATCAATTAATGCTATTAAACAATATCCAGTTGCAACGTTTTGTTTTAATTTTAAAATTTCCTCAGGCTCCTAGAAAATAACTTAGCATTAGTCTTGAAAATTTAATTGCGATAATAAATTACGATATGGTGTTACCATTTTTGGGAGAAAACTGTGTTATTTAAAATAAACATAAAAATGAAATTAAAAATAATATATTATTTTTAATTTTAATTTTATGTTTGTTTAAAATAAAAAATAATATATTATTTTTAATTTCAATTTTGTTTGTTTTAAATAACACAGTTTTCTCCGAAAAATGGTAACAACATATCGTAATTTATTATCGTAATGAACATTTTCAAGACTAATACTAAGTTATTTTACCGAGCTCGGTAGAGGAGTGGTGACAGCACTAGACTCGGATTCGGGAGGTTCGGGTTCGAATCCCGGCGGTGGCAGATGTGGCTGGGACTTTTTCCTACTGCCTTTCGCCGAGAAACGGTAATTCCTGTACCGGCCATCTTGATTGAGGTTTTCCATAGTTTCCCTCAATTAATTCCAGATAAATATCGAGATGGTTCCTTATTTGAGGCCATGGCCGATTACCTATCAAACTCCTAGTTCAAAAATTACCTACCTTATCCTAATTTCCTATAATTCCTTCATTTTGCTATTACATAAGTTGAAGTTTTAAAAATGTAGAAAAATAACGGGTAGTGTGGTAGATGGAAAATAGTAATGGTGCGAATGGCGTCTGTTATGACATAAAGTCGAGAAACGGACGTTAAACGCATTATTATTACTAAGTCATTTTCTAAGAGCCTGAGACAGTTTGAAAATTAAAACGAAACGTTGCAATTGGTTATCGCTTAATAGCATTAATTGATCAGTAGCAATTCTATTGAGATATCTGAATTAATAAACTATTTATCTTTCAACATATATTTTTGCGTTTACACAGTATATAAATATATGAAGAATTACTTAATAAATTACATACACAATGTTTGCGTGAAAAATAGTAATGTTTTTTCAATATATATGTAGAAACAATTAATATGTTGTACCGTTATGTTTTGTTTTATTATGTTCTGGAAAAACCCATTAAGAAAATTGCAGTTATTGTGACATCAATAAACCGTTTTTGAAGTACATGTTTGTTCCTCATTCAATTATTGTACAAAACTACAATACCTGCACTATTTGCGTAATATTAATCCTTCAGAACTCGTTCGTTAAACGTGTGCTGTTAAAATGAAATTGTTTAAAGAAGTCACGGATTTATACATGGCAGTTGCACCTGTCTATTTTTTGTGTCACATATATGGTACAGCTCCATATATTTATTCGAAAGACAAAAATGGAAAAACGTGTTTTTCTGTCAGTTTATTTGGGACCTTAGTTAATATAATTAAAATTATAGTGACAATATGCGTTTGTTTGTATACTTTTCTTACTGCAGAACGCTACATGAGAGGATTTCAGCTTCCTCTTTATATAATTCTATCTATAGAGATGATTTCAAACGTGATCTGTACCACTTTACGTCAAAAAAATTGCGTAAACATTTTAAACAGAATGTCAGAAGTAGATAAAAATTTGAAAGATTTGGGTATAATGATAGATTACAATAGTTTATACAATTTAAATATAAAATATCTGTTTTTCCTGTTTCTGTCAATGTCGATATGTATTTCTACAAATATTTTTGAAAAACCTACTTTCGGAATTGTTCTACTATTTTTTGTTAATGGATATTTCCATCACGTCGTTTTGTTTGGGATTATTGCTTTTACAATTTTTCAAATTTGGATACTGAAGGAACGTTTAAGACTGTTGAATATTTTCCTGTTAAACGTAAAACCAATCTCTAAAGCCATAAATATTAATGATGTTTCTTCTGACGTAATTGAAAAAATCAAGATCGTTGTGCGAATACATGAGAATATCATTGAAATTTGTACAGAAATAAGTACCATTTTTGGATATCTTTTCTTCGTGTTTTTAACAGTTATTTTTATTCACTGTTTCAACCAAATATTTCTTCTATATAGACTATTTATGTCTAAAGAAGAGTTATCTAAGATACTAAATGCAGGGCTTTGGTTTTGGCATTACGCAATTACCGCCGTTTACATGGCTTCTGTTTGCACAAGTACAACCAAAGAGGTAAGATTTGTTTTTTATTCCTTAGTAAATTATTATCGTTTGAAAAAAAGAATCATAGACGTAATATTTTTTTTTCTTTTAAATTTTAGACTTCGAAATTTGCACGTTTGTTACACAGTTTTTGTTCTTCATTGTATCAGCGAGAAGATGATAAATTTGTTTTCAAGCAAACTGTAAGTAATTATAGATTCACGATTAGAGTCCACCGGAAGTCACTGAATTTCACGAAAAATACACTCTGAAATTTATTACAAACATTTTTCGTCAATTTTCGTGACTCCCAGTGCCCTACAATTACCAATAAATAGTCCTGGTTTTTTTTAAAAACCTAGAAAGAAGGTTTCCGTCCTAATGTTAGATGGAACATCTCTGTTTGGATGAAAAACTGGAGTGGATTCGTTTGAAGTATTACCTCATTTATCTTCGAAGTCACCGAGCGCTGTAGAGCAGTGGTAAGACCACTAGACTCACACTCGGGAGGTACTGGGCTCGAATCCCAGCGGGGGCAGATGTGGCTAGGACTTTTTCTTACTGCCTCTGGCCAAGAAGCAGTACTTCCCGTTACCGAAAATCTTGTTGATGTTTTCTATGGGTTTCCTCAATTAATTCCAAATAAATATCTAGATGGTTCCTTATTCGAGGCCGTAACCGGATTGCTTGTCAACATCCTAAACTCTCATAGTTGCCTACCCCTATCCTGGTTTCCTATAATTTCATTATTCACCCATTGCTATTAATTAAATTGAAGTTTAAAATTTAACAAAATAACTGGAAGTGTGGTAGATTGTTATAGCGCGAATGACGTCTGTTATGACGCAATAACGACAAACGAACGATCAACACCGCTTTTCCAGTCTAGAAGACGCGAAAACGTTGTCTTGATACACGTGTCAAAAAAGTATGTACTAAAACTCCATGATGATTTCAACCTTGGCTTAACTTTTGAAATTTTAAAGAATTCGATGTTGGACAAAATTAGATTCTATTTGAGATTCTTTGCTTATTGAACATTATGTATTTTTAATTTAAATTCGATAGGAACATCATAAAAGGCGCTTCTTACGGACTCGAAAAGGTACCGAGTGAAGAACAAAAAAAAATTGCGATACTTACTTGTGACTTGTATAAAAAAAGTCTATTCTACAATTTTTGTCTTATAATATATTTTTATTCAAGTAGAAAACGGTTTAGATAATAAATGACGAAAACTTCAAACAAGTCCGCTTCAAAAAAGGATCGAGGTAGAAACTTTAAAGAATTCATTTTTGAGAACAAATAAATGCTTTCTTCTGCGTCATCTATTGTGCTCAGATTTGCATACCTGTATTTCAGATTTTCTTTAACTTTTCAGATTGAAGTACTTTCGATTCGATTCTTGCAGAATAAGCTGAACCTTTCTATACTTGGAATATTTGACATAAACAACAAATTAATTTTAGCGGTAATAGTAATTGTTTGCTCATTAAAATTTTTAAAATACTGAACTTGAGAGGCGAATTGTATTTTATAATAAATGTTTCCTATATTCTAGATCGCAGGGAGCGTCACAACGTATGTAATAATATTGATACAGTTTGATATGTCACACTCTGTATAATTTACCTTTCTTCACAAATATATTAATATTATTATTGACTCGATATACTGAATAAAAAAAAGCTTTAAAAGTTTTAATTAATTTTTTTAGTAATTGCACGATTAAATGTATTATAGACTATCCTTTTCCCTGATAACAAACAGTATCTAGGCTATTTGACTACTACTGTGAATTGTTCACACTATATTAATTATTATTCCTGAAGATCTGTCATATTTTCGGTAAAAATCAATGTTAAAAATTTCAATAAAAAAACCGCGTCAAAACTCAATTTACTAGTCACGTGATACATGACGTCACACGCAATTGTTCCCTTGAGTAATTATTATAGTAAGAAGACGAAAATTTGTTTATTTTCTTGAATTTGATATAAACTATGGTATTTCGCCAACTATAATTCTGTATGTTTTCCAGTTTGCACGACATGATAAGACCTCAAAAAAATTTATAGAAAACAAACACATTTTATCCTTAAAATAAAGTGGATGAATTTTTTACGCTGTTATATGTTAGAATGACAACAGTTTGTAACATTTTTTTGATTGAGTCAAATAGTCTATTGTGAAAGATGGTTCAAAATCGGTTCAGTAGTTTTTTTACTAAACATGGAATAAACGAACTGAAAGTAGACAGGCAAAGATTCTGGAAATTGGTAATTCAGTTCAGGTTTGTTACTGATGTAAATGGTAAAAACTTTCAATACCACAGAAAGTAAGGAAATACAGTCAAAACCGTTTACGACGACATCGTTTAGAACAACATACCGGTTATATTGACCAGAATCATAGTCTCGGGTGAATGCTATATGACCGCCTTATAAAAACACTGCTTTGTACGACATTGCTTATTACGACATACCGCATTAAGCGACTAGATTTAATGTAATATCTTCGGAGAATGATATCTGTTAGAACGATCAGCTGTATTGTAAACAAAATTCGTACGCACAGAAGTGCTCCAAACAGACTAAAATTACAGATTTTATGAATACAGAAAAATGACAATGATAATGTAAATATTATTCCTATTAATATCTATGGATTTATATGTACCTACACATTCAGTAATACTACATACTTAATAAAAAATTACTTTGTACCTCGAAAACATCACCGGTTGTTACGACTATCGGTTTTTACGACCAAATATGAGTAGACTCTTCGATGTCGTTATAACAGATTTTGAATGTATTTATATATTGATAAACACGAAAATAAGACAAAACAACCATATTGTTTCAAAAAACTGACATAAGCTGGATCAAGATTTTATGGGGGAAAAACTTTTAAGCCAACACGTTGTTTTCTAGAAACAATATTAAACTGATCTATTTTTTTTTTAATAAATTACGTAATGTTTCAGTACGAACAAATATTTTTAATTTACAGAATGATAAATAGTCTACCGTATTTTGTTTTTGTAGTGTTGTTTAAGAAAGCTATTAGGAAAATTATAAATTATGTAAAGTAACTGCTTTTCAATAGCTCTCAACTAATTTAATTTTCATAATTGACTTTTTTTTCAAAGTACGCATTTGTTTATCTTTCAGTTATTACATCAATAGAAAATACTATTTGTGTAATATGTTTAGTGAATCATTTATGATTCGTTTTTTCAAACGTGAACTATTAAAATGAAATTGTTTAAAGAAGTCAGCGATTTATACACGGCAGTGGCACCTATCTATTATTTGTGTCACATATTTGGTACAGCTCCTTATGTTTATTCAAAAGATGGAAATGGAAAAACGTGTTTTTCCGTTAGTCTCCTTGGAAAAATAGTTAGTTTAATTAAATTTATAGTGGTTGGTAGCTATTGTTTATTTACGATCGTAACTGGTGATCGCTATGGCAGAAAAGGCAACATTTATACGATTGAAGAATTTACAATTAATGTTTTTTATATCTTTTTGACCGTGGATATCTTTTGCTCTATGATCTGTACCAATTTGTGTCAAAGAAGAAGCGTTCACATTTTTAAAAGAATATCAGAAGTAGACAAAATTATGATAGATTTGAACATAACAATAAATTACAAATGTTTATACCGTTCGAACATAAAAATTACGATCTATATAATTACGTTTGCATTTTTTTGTATTTCATTCAATTTTTCGAAAAAAATGACTCTAAAAATATTTTTTAAATATTTAATTGTTGGGTATTTCCGTCAGTGCATTGTGCTCGGTACCATTTTTTTCATAATTTCACAAATTTGGATGATAGAAGAACGTTTAAAAGTATTAAATACTTTCATAATAAACATGCAACAAAATTTTATTAACAAAAACGTCAATCAATATCGTTCTGATGTAATTAAAACAATCAAAAAAGTTGTACGAATACGTAAGAACATCATCGATATTGGTAAAGAAATAAATGAAGTTTATGAATATATTTTATTTGCGTATTTTTTATTATATTTTGTATGCGGTATACACAATATATACTACTGTTACAAAATCTCGAACGATATTATATCTAAAGGAGACTTCAGTAACCTTTTTAATATGCTATTTACATATGTTTGGCTCTTTAATTGCGGATTTTATGTCATATTAATGGCTTCCGTTTGCACAAGTGCCGTCAATGAGGTAAGACTTTACGCTTATTTTTCTGCCGCACGATCAAAACCGCATAGTGTGAAATAAGCATTAGTGTTATTAGTGTATTTGCCATATGGCAACATACACTATTGGCATCGGTCGGATGGCGGGACCAAGGGGTCGGACCAAAATTTCTCGACGTTTCATAACCTCCTAAACACTTTGGCACCATTTTTTAAAATGTTTATATATATATATATTTATATATATATATATTTATATATATATATATATATATATATATATATATATATATATATATATATATATATATATATATATATATATATACGTATATATATATATATATATATGTGTATGCGGGCAATAACTTTCGAAAGAGTTAATTGATTTCAACGAAATTTGGCCCATGTGTTGAAATCCATCACCGCAAGAAGCCTATTTAAAATGGGCCTAATCGGGCTATTTTAAGGGTAGTTTTTAGGGGTTGAAAACTGTTTTTGGGCCCCAAAATACCGAAAAAATTCTCCGAATCGTTTCAAAATTGAAATTTAACCCTCCGGTAGTGATTAAAAAATGTCCCCACAATTTTAATAAAATCGGCCCGACAGGACCGGATTTACAAATTTTATAAAAACACTAGTTTGCAGATAGTGACTTATTTATTGAAGGGTGTATTTAATTCGGTGTAGACGTTCGATTGATAATAATATTACAATTAAGAAAAAAAATGTTATTTTAAGGGGTGTATTAAGGGGTTAAATTTTTTATTTTGCCCAAAAACAAACTTAATTTCACATAATAAAAGTATAAAACCACACGGCCCTATACAAGCAAATACACTATATTGTCGGCAGGGTTTTGGCACTGCGACCCGGGGTTTTTTTATAGTAAAATGATTAACGTTGGAAAGAAAGTGAGTATAATAATTTTTGTTTCATATTTTAGGACTCCAAATTTGCACGTCTATTGCACAATTTTTTTTCTTCGTTGTGTCACCGCGAAGTTGACAAATTTAAGTTGAAACAAACTGTAAGTACTATTTCCCTGTCTCAACTTCTACATTTAAATAATCAATAATTCGCATTTTCTTCAAATCGGTATACACAGAGCTGTGAAATTACACATAGCCACATAATATGACGTCTTAAATTAACGCAGGATAATAATAATAATTAATAGTAACCAGCGTATAATAATAAAAAAATATAATGAGCCTCACCCTCACAAACTCACATAAGAAGTTTAACTTCTGTAGTTTTTAATATTTTAAGAGGGCACTTTGGTGTTTATGTCATGTGAAAATTCTTACATGGACAAATCTTCACATTCATACCATTGTTTTATTTACATATAGTCTACAGAAAAACATTTTTAATATGAATAGATATGTCGAATTTTTGAAAATAGTTTAAATCAATTATTTTCGTAATAAAAGTTATCACACACAGGAAATCATTCATGAGAGCATTCTTATTAAATTGAAAAATAAATATGCTCTTTGAGCAAGATATTTTGGTTATTCAAACGCGCCTGACGCCATAATCAAACATCTTGTTTAAACAAATTTGTGTTGATTATGGTGAAACAATACCTAGCAGGTTTATTGTAGTTACTTCGTTTTGATTATGGATTTATTTTTGTAAAATAAAAAATACACAAATAAATTTATTGAGTATGGCGTATAAAGGAAATAAAAATAATATAATAATATAATGAATTTGAAACAAACTTATTTTGATAGTAAACAAAACATTTTCCAACAATGAAAATTAATAATAATTAGTTATATAATATATCGCACGACACTGTCATCCAAGGTTAATAGAATATAGAGATTACGTCATTCTCTCTGACCAATAAGCGTAAGGGCGAAGATAACGTCATATTTTTAGCAACTTGTAATGACAATATGAAAAATGTGATTTGTATTTAACTAGCACTATGGAAATCTCTTACCTTAAAAATTCAATATATTGCAAATCATATTAATATTTTTCTTTTGATTTGACATTTGTTAAACACGGTCGCACGACTAAACAATCAAGATAAAACAACCAGGACATAACAACCATGACAAAAACAACCAAGAGTCATAACAACCACTTCAAAAACGACCACATCAAAAACAACCACAGGACATAACAATGATAGAACAGAACAACCATAAATCATAATAATCCTTGCAAAAACAATTAAAATAAAATAACCACGAAAAAATATCCAGGACTGAAAAGTATAAAAATAATAAGAAAAAAAATAAACGGTGCCCTTTCATCAGACAAATAGCACCTATAATAAAAAATCATTTTAATGTAATAAAATATATATATTTATTTTAATACACTTAACCAACTTGAAATAATAAAAAAATAATATAAATAAAATCTATATAAAATTTTGTTATCGTTGTTATATCCCTATGTTGTTTTATCCTGTGGAGTGGTTGTCATGACCCAAAGTTGTTTTTGTCTTGGTTGTTTTGGCCTGGTGGTTTAGTCTGAACACCGTTAAACACTGCTATTTAAGTTTATATACACAACAGCCATTGCCGCACGAAATAAACTGACAGGTCCGCCGAATGACACCATCGTCTTACTACTATTCAATGAGCCGAGGTAACTATGACATTTTAGGAGGATGAACTTTTGTAAGAAAAGTATAAATTTAATATGACACCAGTAACCTATATTAAATGTTGTATGCCACTTTGTTTTGTGTAACACAATATATTCTATATATAAATTGTAATTTTTTCAAGTTTTTAGATTGAAATACTTTCATTTCGCTTCATGCAGAAAAAGTTGAGCTTTTCAGCATTTGGGTTAATTTGTATAAACAACCAATTAATTTTTACGGTAATAATTGTTTGTTCATTTAAAATTATAAAGAGAAACATAATTTAAAAAAATATTTTTTTTTGTAAATTTCAGATCATAGGAAGTGTCGCAACGTATTTAATAATAATGATACAGTTTGATTTGAATAAATGTGTGTAATTTATTGTATACCAATTTCTTGTACGTTATATTTGAAAAAGAAATAAAGTACTTAAATTTGTTTTAATTGATTCCGATTTTTTGTGTTGTCTACATTAAAGTTTGATTTGAAGTGGTTATATTTTGACGCACTGAGGGTAAAATTTTCTCTGTTCCGGAAGTTGCATACGCAGCATGCAACGAATATGTTGCGGAAATTGTTTCTGATAACGTCAAAATAGTTATTTCATAAAACAACAAAGTAGGTTATACTAGCGACATCGGACGTAACTTCTTAAAAGCTATTAGTTTATACTTTTTGCGCTTTAGTCGTTTTTCATTGACTAATCCTGAATGAATGACACCTTTAGACAGTTAAATAACCTCAACACTTGTATTTTCCTATTTTATTTTATCAATGTACACCTTTAACGGAAATGTATCAATTATCGCGATCACGCCAAAGAAGTGTAACTTCTGCCGCGCGTACATACACGCACCACTTTTTATAATATTTGGAATGTCTCACAAAATCTCTTTCACTCTGTAGATTTCAATAAAATTAATGTTAACTTCTTCCGTCCTCTCCATTCTGAACTCAGATTAAAACTGACACGTAACATTTCTTTAATGTGACGGCAAAAGACCGCCAACGAATGTGACATTGCGATGTTACAATGTTCAGTGGCGTCCACATTTGATTAGAGTTGGGTAACTCAGATCTGAACCGGTTCAAAGAGCCGACTCCGACATAAGATCCGTGAGAGCCGACTCACTTTTTTTTGAGCCGACGGATCAACGGATCCGCATAAGTCAGTGAAACACTTAACACACAGAAGCACATTTTACACTTACGTATCAGTTTCTGCTTTGATGCATCTGTCAGCTCAAATGACTCATGCATCACATGTTTGGCTATGCATTCTTGATTCTATACAGGTCGTGATATAATTGACTGAACTAGGTAACTCAGTGGCAGACTGGCGTAACATATTCAGAACTCGGCTCTTTTTGCACCGGTTCAGTGAGCCGGCTCACATACGGGATCCAGATGCAAAGATGCAGATCACTAAAAAGACCCGTTTTTCCCATTTCTACATTTGATACGCGACGATGTTACGTTACTATGTCTCTTGCATGTCCGTACGCGGTTTCAGTTAAACATTGCAGATGTATTGAAAAAAAAGACAACGTGCTATATGCTGTGAACTGAAAACTTGCTAACTTTGCGGAAACAGAAAAGGAAGATAACAGAAGTTGCTGTGAATGAAATCTAAGTATAAAACAACAGCAAGAAGAACTAAATGTAGAAAACGGAGCGCTGCATTCTCAGTTGCTTTAGTCAGGTAAATAAGTTTCATTTTAGGAAATGTAACATCGTCTGTTTCAAATTTACTATGACGCCCGTTTTACCCAACGAGACTACGCTATATTTTTTACCATACTTTACACCGTTATGCTTCTGCATTTGTATAATACAGGACCGTATTTACGTGAACTTTTATAATATTACTAGCGGTCCGGGTCGGTTTCTTTCGGATTTGTAGATTGCCTATTAAAGATATACAGTGGATCTTAAATAAATAAATCATTTATTTAATAGTAGACAATTATTAACAAAATTTATTTTTTTGGAAATTCTAAAAAAACATTCATAGAAGAGGTCCGCTTAGGAAGCCAGTTCGCGCGTTACAGACGTATCTCCGCTTCTTCCGCTTATTACAATACCACCGCCGAGCAATGACCTTGCCGGTTTGTAGATTTCCTATTAAAAATAGACAGCGGGCTTTAAATAAATAAATAATTTTTTTAATAGTAGACAATTATAAAGAAAATTTCTTAAGAAATTCTCAAAAAACCACATTCATAGGAGGCGTCCGCATCGGATGCCTGTTCGCGCGTTAGAGACGCATTACATTCCTTAAAAAGTATATTAAGTATTAATTATATTAAAAAGGGGTCATTATGCATTTTATATTCTAATAGGCGATTGATCACTGATGATTTCTTTTCGCATTTTTCTTACCAATAACTTGAAAACAAATCATAAAACTGAAGGACATAATGTCACTGCGGCAAAAAAATATTATTATGCTTGGCCAGTCACGATTTCTGTAAATCACACACTGTAAGTTTGCTATAGTGAAAACTCGTAGTACTGTCGGAAAATTTCACGCTTAATTTGCATCTCTAAATGGAAATACAGCGCTGGTATTGTGCTATGCGCCACACTTCACGCTATATCCTGGTTTACATAGAGCGTAACATACGCGTTACACATTCATTCTCTCCCTCACTCCATTCTTTGTCTCTCTCACTCTGTACTACAGGTGACAGCGTTGTGTGCATAACTTTTTGTCCACATCTTTTATTCGGTTTGTTTTGGCGTTTCCTTTCTCCACTGCCACCAACAATGCCAGAGTTAAATTTACTTTCTTTTTTACTTACACTGTACTTTTTTGTCTTGCGATATTAAAAGAAAAGTTTTTAAAGACAGGTAGGTAAAGGTAGAGTTTGCAGAAATAATATATGTATATTTAACATTGTACTATTGCAGTGGATAAAAACACGGCTTGGCGAAAAGTAATTTTAATCTGGACAAAATGTGTCCCATTTTATGTCACTGTGGCATAGTCTGAGATTAAAATATTTCTTTGTATTTTTGTCAGTGGCAGCGTCAAACTAGCATAATCCTGCATATAAAAAATATACTTGATAATTATATACATTAGCATTTTTGATCCAAAATTAAATTTAAAAAAAATAGCGTCGTGGTGCTAAAACCCTACCGATAAGTTGTATTATCTAATCCGTTTCGTATAAAAAATTAATACAAGTTATGAGGTGGGTCGTTTATTAGATTTCTACATGTGCAACCCTTAAGGTCCATACTACTAGTTTCCTGGTATGATCGTACTAAATTAGACTCAAGAAATCTTTTTCACAAAATTTTTAAATTCATTTATTTGCAATCTATTTGCTTAAAAAACCGGCTAAACCAATTTTGATAAAACTTCTTTTGGATCATATTGACATTAATACGTTTCGATCGGCAACATAACGACGTCGATGTTATTTTTTATTAACGAGATTTCAAGTAAAATCTACTTTCATTTATTTATTTAGTTAAAAAAAGAACAGATGGACCGATTTTAAAAAAAATTTCTTTCCGATAATACGTTATTACGCGCCGACTGGCATCCTGACGTCAATATCATTTTTTATTCTCTGGATTTGGTCTTAGAAAGGAATGACCATCTTTTCAAAAATACTCTCAAATAATATAGTGACCTTGAAAAATAAAAATTTGTTAAACATTTTGATTTCATTTTTCGGACCCATTACAATAACTTCTCAATGTACTGAGAAGTTAAAAAATATGCGAGTAAAAGCGTTGTTTGTAAAGAAAACTTCTGAAAATATAATCGTTTTAGTGCTTTTAATTATTGTCTAATAAAAGTAATTTTTCACTGTTAAGGGAATAATAATGAATGACTTGCGAGTTTAATGAACTCGGAAAATCCAGCAGCGAAGGCTTTTCACTTGTGACGGAGGAAAGTTAATCAACAGCCAGATTACATGTCTAATTTATTATTTGCTGTTACACTAACAATATACAAAGTGTTTTTAAATATAGAATACAGAAAAAAAGGACAAATCGGTAAATGTTCACTTCAGTTAGTGCTCTAGTACAGTACGATTGGCTCGGATTGACTCGGCAACCTTTCAGTGTACGTATACACGGCCGTGTCGAGCCAATCCGATTCGGTGGGTGTGGCCGTTTAGCGAAAAAATTGGCCTTTCCGCCTGGACAGACTTTTTGACTAACTAGTCATAACATACTATAACCGTTTTCAATTACGCCAGTACATAACCTCATTATCTGAAAGTAATTGTGGCCATAACATAACAAAATTTTATTGTGATTTCTACTTGAAAAATGGATAATTTAAGGTAGTTGTCGTGGTACAATATTGTCAAAAAGTTATAGATTATACGCACCACAAAAGTATACTAGCTTGTAGCTAAGTGATCCATAATTTGTACGCAAGACTGTACCCGTGGAAACGTAACCCATACAGTATTCATATATGCATGTATACTTTTCTATAAATTGTTGAACTTTAAGCCGTTATTTATAAATAATTAGACGGTCAAAAAATTTTGTTATGTTTTTTTAAACTCATAACAAATGCATTTAAAGACTGTCAGTTTTTGGAAAGTTTCTGACAGTTAGTACTTTTTTTATAAATAAGAAACTGGTTCAGAACTACAGAGATCGTATACAATCAATGTTAATTATCCAATTTTTAATTGAATTTATCTCGGATTATATACGGTCGATCGACTTCAAATTTTCAGGGTGATTGTATTATCATGTCCATAATAAGTATACAAAAATTAAGAATTTTCTGACGGTGTGCCTTAACCACGACAACTACCTTAACTGACAGATTCTAAGCAAAATAGCGTCTCGATACTAAATTATACTTGTACCTTTATAACTTTTTCGTGTCCCGGCCGAAAAGTCAAAAAGTACTTTGTAACTTACTAAAAACTTGGTTCGATCAAACAATCCTTATCGCACGTTGGTATAAAAAGAGGTTGCTGATGACCTCAGCTGTTGAGCGTCTCTAATCTACAATAAAATGAGGTGTTATTATCTTATATAATTAATATTAATAATCTGGTTTATTGAAATACAGTATTTGAACAAGTTTTGTATGTAAACATTGAAAGAAATATGATGCTTCGGTATGTTTCTGATTTTTTTAAATAAAAAAAATTTATATATCAAAGTAAATCGAACTTTATCCTTTAACAATGTTATTCTTCTTTTGATGTTGATTTTATTTTATAGGCGTCATGTACTAATCTTACTTTATCTGTAACCTACTGGTTCAGTTTTATATCTTTCTGTATACTGTCTGTAAAGAGTTTTATTTCAAAGACAGCGTGTACGTAATCCACTAAACGCCTCACATTCACTACGTATTATCTTTACAACTGTTGGATAACAAATCACTCGACTCTTGCATTAAAAAAGAAAAATAATGTACATTTCTTATCATAACGCAGATAAATTTATATTTTGTAAGTGGTACTTTGTATTACGAGACTTGTTTTGTAAATTAATATTTTTCAAATTAAAAAAGAATGCTACTTTAAGTATAGAGCAATCCAAACGTATTAAATAACGTCCACAAATATTTTTTTCTTGATATCCGGTCGAAAGTACGTACTTTCGACTTCGATTTTAACAGAAAGCCTAGCTTTTATGCACTGCTAGAATTACTCGCAAGCCATCCGTTACAACGGGCCGAAACAGTTTTCTCGTACACACTGGTATAAAGAAAAATAGTATATACTGCACGCCCAGAAACTTGAAATTCTTGCACTGCGCGACACACGATGTCCAAGGAGAAGCCGAGGCATCATGTGTCACGCAATACAGGAATTATAATACAGGTCCATAAGCTTAATAAATATAAAAAATAGGTAGGAATATTAAAAAAATAGAAAAAATAAATTTTAAGCGTACATAATGCAAATCAACTCCGCACTGAAATATTTATGAATCAGAATGTTTTGAATATTCTCCTGTAATATAAAAATGATTTGTCGGGAAAAAGGACTTTTAAATAAACACTTATTTGTTATTTACAGCGACGTTTCGTTCCTTGTTTGGAACTTTTTCAAGCTTTAATAACTATTAAATGTTCTGATTAAGTAGATATAAAAGTTAAAATACACATGTAAATAAAATTTGAGTTAAACAATTATTAATAAAAAGTTTATAATAATTCCGTTTTTTTTTCTTTTTTTTTATTATAAACTTTTTATTAATAATTGTTTAACTCAAATTTTATTTACATGTGTATTTTAACTTTTATATCTACTTAATCAAAACATTTAATAGTTATTAAAGCTTGAAAAAGTTCCAAACAAGGAACGAAACGTCGCTGTAAATAACAAATAAGTGTTTATTTAAAAGTCCTTTTTCCCGACAAATCATTTTTATACTAATTACCAAAGACAAAAAAGAAATAAAGTCAATTCTCCTGTAATTTTTCAACGAGGCGAGATTTTTGTTAATATGTAAGCTTCACCCGATAATAGACTGTTAATGTTAGTTTGATCCTAAAAACTACTCCGCATTAAAATGGGTTTTTTAAAAAATTATTATTGGCTACACCGGTCACTAGAATTTTTGTCTACCATCAAATATTAAGAAAGAAGACGGTTAATAACATATAAATTACGTATTGCGGTCACTAAAACATAAAAAATTCAAAACAAAACAAAATTATGAAAAAATGGAACTTCTTCATATAAAGCGTAAATAAATAAATTTGTTAGGTTGGCGCCAATTTAATAAAAGTACATAGATCCGTAAAACGTTGTTGTCTTAGTAATTGAACAAAATTAATGAATAAAAATAGTTTTAAATACTACCATGAGCAACGTTTCGTATAATATTTATATACTTCCTCAGATTCTAGAAATGATAAACAAATGTATTACAATTTACAAATCATTAAATAATATAATTAAAATAATTTTAATATTTTACGCTTTTTAATGACTTCTTTGAAGTTTTTTCGTACTGTTTTTAGATATTACCAAAAATCTGTGAAATCAATATATTTATCTTGCTTTTATAAAATATTTATGACTATAAATCCATAATACCTGAACGTGCAAAGTCTCTGTTAATAACAATGTTTTAATCTCATAAATAATAATTAATTTGCAATGATAATAAAGTTGCCACTTCTGTAAACAAATGTACATATATCAAAATTTATATCAAAACAGTAATATTCATTAGAGACAATTAACCGCATCACCTTTTGTATTCCTACTTCTATTTAATGTGTAAGTATACTGAATAGTACTGAATAGTACTGATCGTTACGTCGTAGGTAGGTACCACACCTACTCGCGTATCTGTATCACCACAAGGCCCTACTCATAGATTGCCCGTCTTCCGAAAGGACAGGTTATAGAAGATCTTCGTATATTGTGATATTGATCCAATAGGATTTCACAGTAAAGGAAGATTTGGTTGAAGATCAATAAATAAATAAGCTTTACCAAAGTTTTGCTGGTGGCCAACGTTTCGAAAAATTTATTTTCATCTTCAGGGCCTCAAGCTAGTCAAATAGTGGTAAATTGTTCTAATAACAATTTACCACCATTTGACCAGCTTAAGGCTTTGAAAATGAAAATATTTTTTTCGAAACGTTGGCCACCAACAAAACTTTGGTAAAGCTTATTTATTTATTGATCCTCAACCAAATCTTTCTTTACTGTGTTATAGAGATGTTACTATAGTTATATGAATAGTAACCGTGGAAAAGTTACGTTCCCGTCTGTTTGATATTTAAATATATATATTTTTTTGAGTCCGCCTATGAAATTAATTTTTGTTATTTTTATATGATTTCCTTTTATTACGTTATGTAATTTATTTTATTTTGTTAGTTTTTTTGTCGTTAATAAAACATTCTAAGTTTCTTGATTTTGTTAAAAACTTCTTTCCTGTGCTAAAAATAAAATGTTCCTTTGTCCTATTTGTGAATTGGTCCTTCAAACGAAACATCGTTCCTTCAGAAGACAGATATTACTTTTTTTGAAGTGACTTTTCTTTAGCGCCCTATCTGTTTTATTGTAACGAAATAATTCAACAGTGGGGAAATATAAGAGGTAATACAAAAATACAGAACATTTCTAATTTCTATAAAAATTCTTATTCAATCTTTGATGTTAATGTTTCTAAATAAACTAGAAATATGTAGGTACGATTCTTCCTTTTAGTCCAGTTTTCACAGTTTATTTGATCTAAATAAACGATTTAAAATCAAATAAAAACGGAAAAACAAATTTGTGTACACAAAATTATTGACCAAGCCAAATTCGACAGTATTTTTAGCATAAGTTTGTAAAGAAAAAACCTCAAAATGTTGGTTTGCCTTCAAGTTATTCGAAATCTCGCGACGTGCTGTAAAGAAATATTGACGAATATTACGTTTTTTAAACCAAGTTTTAGAACAAAAATACCTATATGTTTTTTGAAATTTTTAAGCAGCGAGTCTAATGTTGTGAAGCTTAGTGCCCAATCACAGCTAATAAAAACTGTAAAAAATGTATTTTGCGACCACAGTTCGAAATTTCCCAAGAGCATATTTTACAATCTGAGGGATCAGTCACTTAACCATCAATGTAATGATTCAATGAACCGTGTCACAAGATATATCTAGAAGTGTCAAATTAAAAATCAATAAATTCAATCTTTTATGTTTTGATAGAACATGTGAATATGTACGCTTCTTTGATTCATTTGAACTATTTTTCAACTATGGTAATCAAGACTATGACATACTTCTTCTTGCAGAATGCACGCACAGAGTACTTAGGTAAAACGATGATATTGTAACGCACACCTGTTACAGAAAATGAAATTAAATTTAATTAAATTCAGAACAGTCGCATCTGATAACGCGTGGTCTAACCTCAAAATCATTATTTGCTGGAAGCCACTAATGTTTATTGCATACAACTCCTTTAAATTAATTTATTTTATCTCTTGAAAAAGCTACGTTACAATATTAAGTTTACTGTAAAATGTCGATGACACTTTTTCCGATAAAAAACCTGCGCCAAACTTTGAAAGGTAAAAAAGTTTCTACTTGCAAATCTTTTTACGAAGGAAATTGCCTTCTACGAGTTTTAAAGATAAATATTTTAATAACGATTTGCTGTCTATTGAGCATTATTTTTTTGTAAAATATTTTCTTAAATATTCATTCTAGGAACACATAATGTATAACATTCTTCGAATTGAACAAGTACCTACTAAGTATAATCTTAAAATTATTAAACGAGCATTTTTATGATCGTTAAAAAATACTTAATTTTAAAACAGAGTACGGAAAATAATCAAAAAACTGTTTACTAGTGAAATAACTTACTGGATGCCGATAACAATATTTTTTTACTCATAAATAAATATTAAATTTGGTCATAATATAATTAGATTATATATTTTTCTTGTAACACTATAATAAAAGTCCTTACTCCGTTCTTCAGTAAACATAAATGACAAAACAGATATTTTAGTAATTTTGAAAAATGACAATAATATCTTGGATTCTTACTTAATTTATAGATAAAAATTTTTGCTAAGAACGCGATATCATAACATAAAGCATACATCTCGGTTTTGGATAGCTTTTTTAGATTAAAAATATAAATGTTGCTAAGCAGTTAAATTCACAAGATTCAAATGCCACCTTCCTAACCCTGCTGCAAAATATCAAACCAACATTTTTTCAGGGGCCTAGCTACCGCCGTATCAGCTATATACGGGGCTCCAGAGTTACAGGGACCCAACATGTGTAAACAAAAATAATTACGTAAAATGTGATCCACAACCTCAAATTCTTATTATTAAAAGACCCGTAATAAATGAATAATGAAAAACAAAAATAATGAATGTTTTGTAGCCTATGACAACGTGAAAAAATTAATCGTTTTCGAGACGGGACTTCACATGGTGGCACACATAAATTGAAATGATGTTTTTGCAGCCAGGGAAAGTCCCGTTATTTGTTTAGATGAATGAGCGATCATTCAATAGCTAAAGATATCGAAAAATAGCTAAAGATTGGAAAAGAGCTAAATAAACAATCTTTACACGTTTACTTATTTTGTTAATGAGAGTGTTTTTATTTGTTTTGTAAATAGTATATTACACCACAAGAGCCGAAAGTTGGATTTCCTACACTGCGGCACATGATGCAAGAGGCGAAGTCGAGGGCATCATTTGTCGCGCAGTGCAGGACTTTCAGCTTTCTGCTCTTGTGGTGTAATATACTATTCTTCATACCCTGTCAAAAGTATACACTTTCACCAATATATAAAAAGACTAATTACTTTCAAGTGAGCAATGTTGAAGTTATGCGTAATGACACATGGATCTAACAATGTCCATGTAATAACAACAGAAACGGTAGTCTCACGTATCATTGCGCACGACAAGATTGTTTAGGCCCGCTGTGATTACAACAGTGCATAAATGTTATACTTTCTGATTTAAAATCGATTCAGAAAGTACGTACTTTCGGCATGGTATAAAGAAAAATATATTATATTCAACGCAGTCAGGCGAAAAGGGGGCCTTTAACAAATTTTGATATAGGGTCTTAAAAATGTTTTTACGTTTTTTGAAAAAAAATCAGAGGCGTAGCTAGTGCCTCTGAATTTATTTCAAAACACGTAAAAATATTTTTATTACTGTCTAAATAAATTTTTAATTGACTTAAGTACAAGCATAAGGAAAATGAAATGTGTTATTTAACAAAACACTTTTACAAAATATTGATACATCAAAAATAAATAAATTCTCCACGAACAGAGACGAATGGATTGTGAAACAAAATTAATATACAAAATAAGTATCTGTTTAACGTTCATTTGACTGTTTTTAATCCTATTCTTTACTTCATTTAACATCGCTTTCTTCTTCATCCGTAAAAGCGTCCGTGAGGAATAAACAACACACAATATTATTTCTGCGTGTCGCAAATCACGAACCACCGTGAGCAGTTGCTGAGGGATTCATTAAAATGTGTTTTCTTAATAATTTGTACGAACCTAAAGTTTACGCGGCCCGCCACCCTCACACATTTCACCGTTTTTCTCACTCCTTATCATAAAATTCGTAATTCTCGCGTCTCCTTCTTCAATCGTTGAGAGACCAAAACCTGTCTCTGAACTATTTATACTGCTGTTGTACTTCTTGCCGTAGGACAGAAGCGCGTCTGATTATGACAGTCATTGCTGAAATGCTTTAGGGTTGAACAATACATTCAATTTCCTCTTCGAAAAGGATCGAAATATCTTTTGTTTTTGAAGTAAAACTTCTTTAGCCGCATTATGAACGGCAACTCAGATCTTTTCTACCGGAAGTAAGTTTTTCTCATGGAAGTAACGTTCAGTTTATGCAAAGGAGTATCGGCATATTGGTAAGTTAGAGGTAACTGCTTAAGCTTGTAGTCAATAGATGGCCGCACAGTTGTTACATTTCTAGCTTACCGACATAAAGTTTACCAATTTTCATTTATTCGATATATGAGAAGTCACGATTTAAAAAAAAAATATTTCACGTACGTAATAATAATGCGTTTAACGTCTGTTTGTTGACATTCTGTCATAACAGACGCCATTCGCACCATTACTATTTTCCATCATGCACTCTTCCATATTTTTCTTCATTTTTAAACTTCAACGAAATAGCAATGGGCGAATGAAGGAATTATAAGATAGGCTTCTATGACAACATAGGAATTTGACAGGTAATCGGCCATGGCCTCGAATAAAGAACCATTTCTATATTTATTTGGAATTAACTGAGGGAAACCATGAAAAACTTCATCAAGATGGCCGGTACATGATTTGCTGTTTCTCGGTGAGAATCAGTAGGAAAAAGTTCTAGCCACATCTGCTCCCGCCGGGACTCGAGCTCAGTACCTCCCAAATACGAGTCTAGTGCTCTCACCACTACTCTACACCTCTTGGTATTTTTTCCATAATAATATTTGTATATATTTAAAAAAAAATTAAAAATCTGGTGTCGTAAGGTTTAAAATCGTATTACTTATTTAATTCGTCGATGAGAAAAAGAAATGTAGTTTTCTTTTCTGTCTTTATAAGCGTGTTTTTTCTTAATACAGGTATATTTTTACCATTGTTACGTTTAGAAAGCCCTGTCAATTTAAAACAGAAACAAAGTATTTTATCGCATTGTGTAACACCTTTCATTCTTCCAGTTGCATAGCTTAAAACCGACAGAAAGAAAATTCTTTATTAAATGTGTAACGGGTTAAAATGAAAATCCACTCTGACACTGCTGTGTTAGTTTGACGCTGTTGCTCCCTGTCGCTCAAGCATATAACAAGTTGCGGAACAGTTGGCAGAGTTGGTTTTGAAAATATAACCGATAACCATTTTGTAGGCATTCTTATTTCAGTTTTTTTTTAAGTTTCCTCTGACAATTTTGTATACCTGTATTTTATGGTCAATACAAATAAAATTTATTATTATTATAACATAATTGACGAAAACAATCTATAATTAATAACAATATAACAACAATGGATGTAACGTCCATTACTCGATATTTTATCGTTCCGATTTGGAATTTCTACATTTTAAGCTTTAACCAAACCTTTAAGGGCTTTGATTGGTAAAATATTTTTGACATACAATTGACTTTAATTTTGTTTGATGTGCAACATTTTAGCTCTCGCTATAGGCAGTTAAACAAGTGAGAAAACTCCGTGCTATCCAAAGTATTCAATTTACTGTAATATGAATCTCTGGTGCGGTCTACAGTTGACGCATCTGCTTCTGCTTATTAGAGAAAGAAAGAAAAGTGAGAAAGAGAATGAAGACACAGCTGTTAACCGTGCTTTTATAAATACAGTGTGTGAAATGAATATGTTACACGTCATTGGTGAATACTGTAAAGCTTGCTCATTTTTTTAAATATTTGCTAAGAAAAATAATTTAGACAATATTACATTACATTGCTGTTGCAGTGTTTACAATTTGAACTATTAGATGGAGCTGTTTTTTCTTTGTGACTGCCATAGGAATCTATGAGAACTGTCAAGAGTTGTACGTACTTATTTATAGCTGCAGTTTTGCCGTAACTTAGTTAACAACAATGTTCAAATAGATGAAATTATACGAAGTCAGGATAGGGTAGGGAACTTTGTGACCGTGAGTCTAGCCTCGTGTATGGAATATTTATTGACAGAATCTTTAAAAAAAATGGTTGATTCATTATTGTGCTTGATGCGAGTGCAAACTTTGGAAGATAAGAAATTTGCCACAGATCTGCAAAATGATGCTTGGTTTGCAGAAACTATGCCCTTACACCATTTTTAGACTGCCTTATACAATAGCAGTCGCATTTGTAAGTCTGAATACAAAATATGTAAATATTGTTGCTCGGCTTTCTTGATTTGTTTTGTGTAGAAGCTGTTGCTTGTATTCAAAGTATACACACTGAGACGAATGGAAGTCTTGATTTAAATCATTTTGTATATTATATAGCACACAGAACCTTGTTACTTACTGATTCATCAGTGAAATCAGGTTTAAGTGCCGGCAAAAAGAGTTCGTAATTATTTCATTATTGTTTTGACGATAGTAATAATAATAATAAAAAAACCCGGGTCGCAGTGCGAAAACCCTGCCGACAATATAGTGTATTTGCTTATACAGGCAGGGTGGCTTTATTACGCGAACTTAAGTTGGTTTTTGGGCAAAATTAAAAATTTGACTCCTTAATACACCCCTTAAAATAACATTTTTTTTCTTAACTGCAATATTATTATCAATCTAACGTCTACACCGAATTAAACACACCATTCAATAAATAAGTCACTATCTACAAATTAGTGTTTTCAAAAAATTTATAAGTCCGGTCCTGTTGGGCCGATTTTATTGAAATTTTAGGGACACTTTTTAATTACTACTAAAGGGTTAAATGTCAATTTTGAAACGATTCTGAAAATTTTTTCGGTATTTTGGGGCCCAAAAACATTTTTCAACCCCTAAAAACTACCCTTAAAATGGCCCGATTACGCCCATTTTAAATAGGCTTCTTGCGGTGATGGATTGAAACACGTGGACCAAATTTCGTTAAAATCAATTAACTCCTTCGAAAGTTATTGCCCGCACACATATATATATATACGTATATAATATATATATATATATATATATATATATATATATATATATATATATATATATATATATATATATATACATATGTATATAAACATTTTTAAAAATGGTGCCAATGTGTTTAGGAGGTTATGAAACGTCGAGAAATTTTGGTCCGACCCCTAGGTCCCGCCATCCGACCGATGCCAATAGTGTATGTTGTCATATGGCAAATACACTAATAATAATTTATTAAGTTTCAGAAAAATAATGTGTTTAAAGTCCGTTTGTCGACTTTATGTCATCATAGACTCCATCGCACCATTACTATTTTCCATCTACCACACTATTTTTCTACATTTTTAAAGTTCTCCTTGTTTAGTAGCAACGCTAGTAATGTTGTCCTTTATCAAGCATGGACCAGTACGCAGCAGAAAGGCCTGTTTGATATTTAACGGAGTATTGCATTTTGAACCAGCACCTACAACCAGCACTCAGCAACGACCGCCAGTCGGTCGCAATCAATTTCTGTCTAGTCATGCTGAACCGATCTAGCATCTAGTAATGCAACTGAATTCGAATTTTAACTTCTCAGAAATAAGACTAATTTCTTTGGTGTGTATTTTTCAAAGAAAAATATTAAGAATATTGTGTCTTTCAGCGTACAGGCTGCACAAATAACAAATACGATATAGTGGCTTTTTTTTCGTATCATATAAACGTTTTCCTTATCGTAATTGACTTTCATCAAGAGAAATTGTTTTTAAATGTGCTTTTCTTGCATCAGCTAAAAAACGGTAAATTTTTCTTTGAAGTAAGATTTTTTTCAAATTTCTCATTAAAGATATTTGGTCTACCTAAATAAAAATAATAATTCGTGAAACTACTTTTCTGCATACAAAAATTGTTTTTTAATTATTTTTTTAAAGGACAGTGTGGTCTAGTATTCAGCACGACTACTGAACCGCACTGTCGTGGGTTAGAATCCCGCCTCTGTTTTGTGATGTCGACATATTTGATGGTATTTATTTGTAATATTATTATATATTTAATAAACAAGTTGTTGCTAATTTTACTAATAGGTGTAGTAGCCAAAAACCCTTATATTAAAAAAAATAATTTTAGTTTTTGTTAATAGCTCTAAATTTACTTATTTTGTTAAAATTCTGTCATCACATTGAACAATAACTAACAAATTTAATTAATATTTTTTGCAATTAAAAACTAATCACACATACAATAATCAATTTCAAATTTATCTAGCAAAATTTACAAAAAGCACATGCTCATGTTATTGTCATATTTGAATTTAATTGTTTTTAATTATTTTAAAAATTATAGTATTTAATTATGTTTTATAAATATTATTTTATTACGCTTTTATTATTAAAAAATAGAACTAGTCGGAGTTCGTGTTAAAGTTTAAATTTTCTACTTTCCTGAGACTTATGATCTGTTATTTAATTTGTTTTTAAAGATCACGCACACTATGCCAGTATGGACCTAGCACGACCAGCACAGCACGAACCAGAAAAGCCTGTTCGTGAATACTTATTTTATTTCAACCGAATAGAGCACATTGACTAGCGCCTATAACCAGCAACGACCGTCATAGAAAATCGTGTTGGTCAAAATATCATTCTGACCTGCCTCTGTATGTCTGGCCGTGCTGGACCGACTTAATGTTGTGTTTTGGTGTTGTAGGCGAGGAGAAGTGATATTCAACTGCTCACAGAATTTGTGTTGCGACTTTCTCAAAAGAAAGAATTCCGAAATAAATCATGAAATGTTTGTGAATTTCATGATTTATTCCGGAATTTTTTCAATATTTTAGAAAGTCACGACACAAATTCGTCTTTTCATTACTCGGGTGAACCTTCTTTTTTCCTGGCTTCTTCCTCTCCACCTTTTCCACGCAACATCATCAAAACTAAATCTTCTTCGACGTCCTTGCTATACACACATTACTTGAAAACTGAAAAACTGTCTGTCGCACTAAAAGTTGCTGGTCCGTGTATACTGTGCGAAACCATGCAGGTTCGTGCTGTGCTTGTTGTGCTGGCCCATGCTGGTATAGTGTGTGCGGTTTTTAAAAATTATGTAAATTAATTCGAAAATTTTAAACTGTCAATTTTTTTAAAATTACTTATCAAATATTTTATGTAACTTGATATCAGATTTTTTATTTACCGGAAAAGAGTTACGACGAGTTTCTCTTGCAACATAATTATTATCTCTAGTCCATCCTGAAATAGTATAGAATAAAACCCGGGTCGCTGTGCCAAAACCCTGTCGACAATATGGTGTATTTGCTTATACAGGCAGTGTGGCTTTATTATGCGAACTTTAGTTGGTTTCTGGGCAAAATAAAAAATTAGAATTCTTAATACACCCCTTAAATAACATTTTTTTTTCTTAATTGCAATATTATTATCAATCGAACCTCAATACTAAATTATATACACTTTTCAGTAAATAATTCATAATCTGCGAACTAGTTTTTTCATAAAATTTGTAAATTCGGTCCTGTCGGGCCGAGTTTATCAAAATTTTATGGACACTTTTTAATTACTACCAGAGGGTTAAATTTCAATTTTGAAACGATTTGGAGAATTTTTTCGGTATTTTGGGGCCCAAAAACATTTTTCAACCCCTAAAAACTACCCTTACAATAGCCCGATTAGGCCCATTTTAAATAGGCTTCTTGCGGTGGTGGATTTCAACACGTGGGCCAAATTTCGTTAAAATCAATTAACTCCTTCGAAAGTTATATAAACATTTTTAAAAATGGTGCCAATGTGTTTAGAAGGTTATGAAACGTCGAGAAATTTTGGTCCGATCTCTAGGTCCCGCCATCCGACCGACGCCAATAGTGTATGTTGCCATATGGCAAATACACTAATAAATAATTTTAGTTTGAAGTTTTTGATAGATTCCAGTGGTTTCCAAAGATTGAGAAATATGAATGTAATAGGCAAATACAACTGTACTAATACTACAAAATTTAACAACACGTCATATGGCAACATAAAATACGTTTTATTACACATATAATACTGTTCTCAGAATAGTTTATTTACTCCGCTTATGGCGATCTATTTGTCAGTCAATTTGTGTAGAAGTTTACAACGTTATAAGGTTGTATCAACTATGTCACATTCAATAGCCATTCTAAAGATCTAGTAAAGATAGAGTCTTGGCTTTAAAAAGATACAATACGATGTACTGTATTTTATATGTACAATGTATCTTTTGTTTTATGCGTGACAGTTATTTCCTCATATATCTCATGAATATGCCAACTATATAATTTCATAATGGGACAAACCTTGTATTTTACTGATGGTACAGGAAAATAATTCAGTACGATGTTTTATTTATTTTCAGAAAGTTCATTTATTGTGAAAAGTTTTTTTTGACTGACCCAGTACCTAACATGTTAGTAATGAAAATATTGACGATGCTAAATTAGTGCACAAAACACTAGAAGAACACACATGTGCTCATTTGAGACGATGGCTGAATTGCCAGGATCGGAAAACTGGAGGACGTAAACGAAAATTGATTATACTTATTATACAAAAATTATTGACTCCAAGCTACCCCAAATTTAATCTCTGACCTGTAAAATAGTAGATTGTGTATCTAGCGCATACTGAATTATATTCTCGATGAATTGTGATATTATTATTAGTGTATTTGCCATATGGCAACATACACTATTGGCGTCGGTCGGATGGCGGGACCTAGGGGTCGGACCAAAATTTCTCGACGTTTCATAACCTCCTAAACACTTTGGCACCATTTTTAAAAATGTTTATATATATATGTATATATATATATATATATATATATATATATATATATTTATATACGTATATATATATATATATATATATATATATATATTTATATACGTATATATATATATATATATATATATATATATATATATATATATATATACATATATATGTGTACGCGCGATAACTTTCGAAAGAGTTAATTGATTTCAACGAAATTTGGGCCACATGTTGAAA
Source organism: Venustoraphidia nigricollis (assembly GCA_034508555.1). NCBI lineage: Eukaryota > Metazoa > Arthropoda > Insecta > Raphidioptera > Raphidiidae > Venustoraphidia > Venustoraphidia nigricollis. The sequence continues at coordinate 2,542,200 of JAVRKA010000057.1, read as the reverse complement.
TCCATCACCGCAAGAAGCCTATTTAAAATGGGCCTAATCGGGCTATTTTAAGGGTAGTTTTTAGGGGTTGAAAACTGTTTTTGGGCCCCAAAATACCGAAAAAATTCTCCGAATCGTTTCAAAATTGACATTTAACCTTCCAGTAGTAATTAAAAAATGTCCCTAAAATTTAAAAAAAATCGGCCCGACAGGACCGGGCTTAAAAATTTTATGAAAACACTACCTTGCAGATAGTGAATTATTTACTGAAAGTTGTATATAATTTGGTATAGAGGTTCGATTGATAATAATATTGCAATTAAGAAAAAAAAATGTTATTTTAAGGGGTGTATTAAGGAGTCAAATTTTTTATTTTGCCAAAAAACCAACTTAAGTTCGCATAATAAAGCCACACTGCCTGTATTATCAAATACACTATATTGTCGGCAGGGTTTTGGCACTGCGACCCGGGTTGTTATTAAAATAGCATTGTCTGTATTTTTTGTCTTACACATCATAAAATAGCTTCTCCCAATATTTTAGACATTCTACTTGTATAGCAAACTTAACTATAATCTGTCTTGTGTTCTCAGCGGTATTGAGTCCGCTGTCGACCGAACGGTGTAGCATAGTGGTGAGAGCACTAGAAAGTTTAACATAGCGTGAAAACTCACCAAATAAAAAGTAAATATTATAGCTATCATCACTGAGCGGTGTTGACTAATGGTAAGAGCTAAGGATGTCGAAAAAATATCGATATATCGATATTTTTTATTTGATATATCGATATTTTTGGGCGATATTTAATATTTCGATATATCGATATATAATTCCGAGTATCGAAAACCGATATTTTTTTCCTGTAGCAACACTTGTATCGTGACACTACGGCCGTTTAATTATTCCGAAAATATCGAAAACTCCACTGAAAAAGAAACATGTGTTTTTACATATATTTTTGAAACATACTTTTAAGTGCGTTTCAAAAACAACAACAGTGAATAAAGCACATGTAAAACACGTCTCTTTTTCACCGAATTTTTCGATATTTTCGAAATAATAAACAGTCAAAATAGCTATTCATGCAATATATCATTTCATTGCTACAACATCTAGAATATTTTTAATTATTTCGATTTACACCTCAATTCATGCTGTACCAACAATTTTCTGTCGAATGTCACCTCCGGCACGCATGCCATAGATTCGCCTTCGCTGGCTTTATTAATTGTTCGATTAATCTCTAAAATTATCTGCTCCTAAATGTATTAGACGTTTGATTAATAAACAAAAAAAATTCTTATCGTTGTTTATGCTTTCAGATAATTATTTACTATTTGATTTATTAGAAATAATATCCGTTAATTGCTATTTGAGATTATATTAAGCTCATTCAAGGTCATCAAACGCCTACGCTCAAAAGTTGCATTTCTTATTTTAAATCTCTATAGTTCCTTCATTCGCCCATTGCAAATAAGTTGAAGTTTAAAAATGAAAAAAATAGCTGGCAACGTACTAGATGGAAAATAGTAATGGTGCGAATGACATAAGATTGAGAGACGCACGTTAAACGCATTATTGCTATTATCATTATTATTATTAAAATTGGTAGTGTCACAAATACAAAATAGTTTCACTATGTTGCAATAATTTAATATATCTTCAGTTGCCAGGCCAGTCATAAAATGTCATAAAATTATTGTGTTGTAAATATATGTTTATCACAATAGTTTGCTACAGAATAAAGCCGTTTGTATAGCAAACTTTGAGTTATACGGAAATGTTTCTACGACCACTTTATTTTTAAGTCGCATATTGTGCAATGGCATAACTTTATAAGTAAGTACTAATAATAAATCTGCTTGAGCAGTTTATTTACATAATTCAGCCAATATTGTGTATTTTATGTAAATGTTTATTTGTTTCTTCTGTGCCTGTTTCTAATGGATATAAAACACATTTACATTTGCATGTACTTTTTTCCGAAGGAATGAGAAATATTTTTTTATCATTCAATATTGAACATTCCAAAAAATAAGACGAAACGGTGCCACAATGTAGTCTGAAATCTCAAATATTGAGCAATTTGAATAATTGAGCAATCGGACAATTTTTCCAATTTTCCTTCCATAAAAACCTTTTTCGAACTATTATGAACATTTAAAAAAAATACCCAAATTGGCCCAGCCGTTTTCAAGTGGTACGTCTACTAACGAACAGCATTTGATTTTTATTTATTTAGATAGTCAGTCGGGTTTTTTTTAGTAAAGTCGGTATTCAATAAAGAAACTAGTATTAGGGTTTAGTTCTTTCTTTTTTAATTTTTGCTAAATAATAAATATCAAATAAATAAAAGGGCATTAAATACGCGCGAAACACAAAATATCGAAACGCAGTGTGACGTCAGAGTACATGTAAACGTAGCTACTCGTGTGGTTGCTAAGTATTCTTTCACTAGAATCAATAAGTTTGACGTATACTATGACAGCATTCGAACTCTGAAGATGGTGTAAAGCACACCGAAACGTTAGTAAGAATGCAATTTTAACTTCAGTATTGTGTTTTATTGATCCTGTGCCACGGATTTTATCCAAACTTATCCAACAATTATCAAGGATCACAACCACTCTAATTAACTTCTTTTAATTAGAGTCAACCTCATATATACTATGACGTCGCGTCAGGCGCATTTGAATCGCCAAAATATCTTGCCCAAAGAGAGTATTTATTTTTCAATTCAATAAGAATGATTTCATGAATGATTTCTTGTGTATGATAACTTTTAATATGAAAATAATTGATTTAAACTATTTTCAAAAATTATGCATATACCCTATTGTGTTTGTGTGTCCATTATGAAACTCCTATCAACTTGGTCTACGTATTTATAAGATGAAAATAGAAATTCTGTTAGGAAATTTACATGACTTTGAGAAAACATCTAACCGTTGGAAATGCTTCTTTGTATATAAAAATGTTCATGTTATATAAAATTAGTTTTTAGTGTACTTTGAAAGTTGCAGAACGCTGACTTTAGAATTGCGACATAATTTAAAACTTGTTTATTAATTCAAATACTAAAGTGAATTTATACGTAATGTCCTTATACGTAGTATGCGAAATATTACGTAATATATTAAAATTAATATATAATTTGAAAACATAATCAGTTATTTAATACGGATATATTTTAATCTGCAAGGCGCGTTAAAAGCTATATTCAAAATTAGTTACAAAAATTGCGCTGGCTTATACTAATACTAAGCAAGCAATTTTTATTTAATCACAATCGTTCGCGCTATTTTTAAGGCAGTTGTCGTTGTTAAGGCACACCGTCAGAAAATTCTTAATTTTTGTATACTTTTGATATTATGATATTGTATACTTATGATAATACAATTACCCTGAAAATTTGAAGTCGATCGACCGCATATAATCCGAGATAAATTCAATTAAAAATTGGATAATGAACATTGATTGTATATGATCTCTGTAGTTCTGAACAAGTTTCTTATTTATAAAAAAAGAACTAACTGTCAGAAACTTCCCAAAAACTGACAGTCTTTCAATGTATTTGTTATGAGCTTAAAAAAAAATAAGAAAACATTTTTGACCGTCTAATAATTTATAAATAACGGTTTAAAGTTCAACAATTTATAGAAAAGTATACATGCATATGAATACTGTATGGGTTACGTTTCCACGGGTACAGTCTTGCGTACAAATTATGGATCACTTAGCTACAAGCTATATGGCGCGTACAATCTATAACTTTTTGACAATATTGTACCACGACAACTACCTTAAGAAAAAGATTATTTTTCTAACTTAAACCCGTTTCAAGGACTAAAACATTTTTAATAAGTTGAAAAATTTTACAAGAACTTTAATTTGTAAATATAATTAAATATGTCGAACGTTCCTTTAAAATTTAATGCAAGAGGGTTAAAAACTGAAAAAGTTTAATTTTCTATCGCTATTTAACTTTAATTAAATGTGCACATCGGAAGTATATCAGTTTAGAAAACCAATGTTAAAAATAATTAACTGAATCAAACTTTTAGAATTACGGAAAACTTTCTTAGTGAATTTTTAAAGCACTGCATGTGGAAACTTCTTAAATGTATTTAATTATTTAATACTTGAGATTCTTCTATTTGACAATCGTTTTAATCATTTATTCAATAATTTAAATACAGCTGATTACATTATCAAGTTAAGATTAGGGAATTTTAAAGGTGGGATGGTATGTATTTACTAGGAGTTTGTGGTGTGGTAAACCGGCAGGCTGGATATTTGACGTAAGAGAAACTACCTCCGTACAGCGCTACTACCACAAACCCCTCTAACTTCAGCGCTCACTAATTATTAATTGCGGTTTTGTAAATCTGAACACCAAGACATGATAAAGATGTTGTGAGTTTCGCTTTAACCCTCTTAGTTCCGTTCATTGCGATCTGACCTAACAGTAGGAGAGCTGTTAGACATTTTTGGGAAGGTATTTGAGGCACTGAAAAGTTGTAGAATAGTTCTTTAGTAATATCCGAATATAAAAACACAGGCTTGGCTGAAGGGTAGCGGGGCTTAACTGACCCTCAAATTTTTAAATTAACAAAAAAAATTGTAATAAATAACCCTTGAGGAATTTTGAAATTTTAATTCCTTGAAATTTAGTATTTAACGATTTGAAAAATAATAAATAATAAAGTCCGAATCGGAGTATATTATGTTTTTGACAAAATTTAAAAAATATATTTCAGGCACGTTGAAATTTATAGAGAAAGATATTGGTAATTAAAAATAGATATTTTCAAAAAAAAACAAGTTGTTTTGGTGGAACATTCTACTTACCAACTAATTAAAAATTTGAGGATCGGTTAAGCCCCGCCACCCTCCAGCCAGGTCTGTGTTTTTGTATTTGGATATTACTAAAGAGGTATTGTACAAATTTTCACAATGCCTCAAATACCTATCCAAAAATGTCTAACAGCTCTAGAGCTATAAGACTTCAACATCTTGAGTAATAGATAAATAGTTGAAATGCAAATAGTGGTAATATTACTAGCGGACCCGTGCGAATATTTCGCATCATTAGTGTCCAGTTACGTAATTGAATAGGGTGGAAATTTTGTTATTCTATTTAGAATTCAGCGCCACTACGTCACGTAATATCACCAACAACTGTTCAAATAAACAGATCTTGACATTTGTTTTATTTTACTCTACACGTAATATTACCGATAACTGTTAAAATAAACAGATTGCCACCTGATGGTGACATTTGTTTTTTTCTGAATGTTTTTTTCTGTAATGAAATTGATAAATTTTTTAAACTGTAATTTTTTAAGGATATTTTATTTTCCCTTTATTCTTCTAAAAGTGAGTAGTTTGCTGATGACTGAATATCGATTTTCGCAGAAACGGGCCCAAATATTTCATCAATACTTATTAAATATATCCTTAATGAGTTTGGAACATGTCACCTTTCATTTGTCTCGAAAAAAACAAAGAATTTGATTTTTTTATTATTTCTGCAATAGTTTTGCTATAGTGAATTATGAGAAAAGTGGTTAATTCTGGGACCCGCTGTTTAATGTAATAAAATAACTAATCGACAGAAATTACAATGGCGACAGTGTAGTGTCTGTAATTATACCTAAATATTAACAGTTCCGATTTGTTGAAGCAAACTGAATAGATGCAGTTTAATTAAAGGATAAGCATCCGACGTTTCTGCGCCAAGTGTTACGAGTCACACGGTATGCATTATTTATTTCTCACTTTAAAACCGAGAGTTAATCAGTTCCTTTTAAAAGCCGGCTTAAAAAAATCGTCGGCTGAGAATTATATTGTACCAAGTCCACTTTTTGCTCATATTGGTATTTGACGCTATTTTGCTTTGTAAACTTTAAATGAACCATGTCCACTTACAATACAAAGTAGAAATTCTGTAGAACTCGTTTAAATTCCATTATTAGATTGTACCATGTCCAAAAAGCTGTCATCTGTTGTGATATTTTAAGTTTATGAACTTCTTTATTTATATTTCTGTTAAAAATTTAAATAAAAAAATACCAAAATCAAAACCTATATTATTTGAACTAAGAGTTTTCGATTCACAAATGGACATGAGTCACAAAATTTTTATTTATTTGCGAAAATTCAAAAAATATACAATTGTTTTAAACTATGTCCAATTGTTATAGTTAATTAATGAACGAAAATGAAATTAAATATAGAAATTTATACATAAAATCAAATCAGTACATTGTTTCTAAATGGGTTAGCCAAAATTTGAACTTTCTGAAGTACTAGAATAAAAGTTTTAATACAATGAATATTTAAAGCCGTTTTCCCGAAAACTACAATTTATGGACTTGATACAATATAATTTTCAGCCGACGAAATATAAAAAAAATGTTGAATGCTTACAACAGGTAATTACTGAGTTGCAGAAAGCATTGTCAGAAAATCAAATTTTTCACATAAAATTTAGCTTGAAAAGCGATTTTTGTTTTTGTGTGCGTACAATCTAATGTTCTACATGACAGGAAGTTTCACAACGACCGTTGAAAGAAAGTTTGAGTAAGGAACAATCAAAAGAAAACAAACTTTACTGATGTTTCGCTTGTGGCCAACGTTTCGAAATGTTTTATTTCATCTTCAGTGCCTTAGACATGTCAATGAAAAGCGAAACATCGGTAAAACTTTTTTCTTTTGATTGTTCCTCATCCAAACTTCCTTTCAACGATTACATTATTGGAGCAAAACAAATACCAACAACTTTCACAACGACAATAGACTGCTTCTGTATTACAAAAATTGTAATTATATGTTCACAATTTCAGATCATTGTCAAATTGAATTTTTTGACAATATTTGTGGAACCCTAGCATTTGGTTTTCAAGCGGCTTTGAACATTGCTGATAACTCTATAATTTCATTTTTGTATTTCTCGTTGACGTGTCAAATAGATGTAATGTCTCATCTGATTAAATAAATAACATCATCATCATCATCATTTAAATTAAATAATGTTGAATTGCAATCCTCCATTTCTTGAAATGTCCGTATTCTTTTATATTTAGTATTTTTGCGTGAGAAAAATATGTAATTAATTGGATCTAACGAAATTAAAACCAAAGGGATAAGAACGATAAATAAGAAATTGTTCAAGGTTGTAGACTGTATTTACATCGAGAAAGACAACTTTTATATTTTAACATATCTGTTTAAAAGAAGCACAAGGGAGCGTTTATTTGCAAGGTATGTTTTGTTCACAATTGCGTAAGAAATAAAAGTTACACGTATTACAATATAAAGTAAATGATAAATTGTGCAGTATTATTAATTCCCAAAATATAACCATGGAGACAGAATAATTTATGTAGGATACTTTTGTACAATAATTTATGATCATAGAATGTATTGTGACAGCACTATTGTGGTTTTCTGCTATTAGCTACTGCGGGAAGATTTACCTGAGAGATGTAAACTGTACATATCTCTCTCCTCTCTTCTTCATGTCGTTTCTGCTACATATTCTTCAACAATCTGTGAATACTATACAGTCGATCAAAATCGCGCAATTGAAGAGCTTCGCTTGCATCAATTTTATCTTGCGTACGTCCATTAAATTGTGTCTTTTTAGAAATCACAATTTCAAGATTTCAAAATTTCGGCTAAAATTTGGAAACACACCATTTCCGGAATTTTAGAACTTAATATTGGAATTCCGAGATTACTTAAAAGAATGTGTTATTTAATTTCCAACCAGAAAGTGGGCCCAAATATAAATGTTTGCCAATGGTTGATTATGTTTCCAAAGTTAAATAAAATATGAATTTTTGAAGTTCGAAAATTTATTATTCTCTCAAAATATCAATCATTTTAAAAAAGACATTTTTCAACTAAATGCAGTATTTTGTAGACCTTTGTCAGTATCGGACTAGTTCTGGAATCCTAGAGATGAGAACCAATCAAACATCAAACCATTTCTTGAATTGAGATTGAAACTAACACTGAACGGTACCACAGAGTTGTCAGTGATCAACAGTTTTTTGGTTACACCCCTTTTAGCAAGAAGGTTTTTCTTCCTGCAAGTAACAGACAGAGAATTAAATCATTCCTAAAAATATATAATGGTTTTTCTATTTTAATTCCGCATTTAGCGTATAATAACAAAAAAAGTAAACGTCGATGGTTAAGGAATTTAAAAAACAATACTCCGTTAATTAATTAATAGATAGCCATCTTTACTATCTAATTAACAGTATTGATGACTTACTGAAGGTGGCCTATTCTCTAAAGTGAGACGACACGTTATTATATTTGAATAAGAATTCCAAATAGTTTTGATTTCCGGACATTTCTATCTGATGGTTCGTCTACAACTGCGACGAGTCCTCCTTGGCGGCTTACAGGCAAGTGTGTTCTCTCTTATTTTATGCGCAGCGTGTTGTGTTCTCTACTCAGTCGTAGTTCGCTCTTCCGTGTTGAGTCGTTCTGCTTACCTGAACAACAACATTGCGACATACAAAACTCACTACGGAAGAGCGAACTACGATCGAGCAGAGCATAAAAGAAGGGAGAAGACTTCGCTCGCTGCCATATCACTTTTGTTAATGTCCAATATAGATGTACACTAAACGGCAGGTAGAAATATCAGTGAGCCTGGAAACAATAGATTACCGGTGTTCGTTGTTCACCCTTTGAGCTTTATGTAGGAGACTTCTGATCAGCTCTGTGGAATGAATTATTTGATCGCCAGTAGCAATCACGTAAAATACAAAGGAATTATTGATGACAAAGCTTTGGCAATTCACAATACATATACATCCCAGGTACATACATAGTGCTGTTACATACATCAGAATACCAGATATAAATGAGTACACATATGTACATATCCTATTTGTACGCCGTGTAAATACTGATGGTACTCGGAAAATATGACGACAAATTTATCTTTTTTTTATTATTGTGCACGTATTATTTATGTATGACAATTGCATCCCTTTTTATATCCACTGCTATTGCTTGTGCCTTGCATAGAATGATAAATTTAATTATACAATGTTTCAATAACACCAATCAAAAGCAGAGCAGCAAACCAATAAAAAGAAGCAAATATAAAAATAATTGTTTGTGGTGTAACAGTGCACATACTTTTGCATTAATTACCGAGCTGGGTAAAGTAGTGGTGACAGCACTAGACTCGCATTCGGGAGGTACGGGTTCGAATCCTGGCGGGAGCAGATGTGGCTAGGACTTTTTCCTACTGCCTCTCGCCGAAAAACGGCAATTCCTGTACCGGTCATCGTGATTGAGGTTTTCCATGGTTTCCCTCAATTAATTCCAGATAAATATCGAGATGGTTCCTTATTTGAGGCTATGGCCGATTACCTATCAAACTCCTAGTTCAAATATAATCTACCTTATCCTAACTTCCTATAATTCCTTCATTCGCCCATTGCTATTAGTTAAGTTGAATTTTTAGAAACGAAGAAAATAACGGGAAGTGTGGTAAATGGAAAATAGTAATGGTGCGAATGGCGTCTGTTATGATATAAAGTCGAGAAACGGACGTTAAACGCTTTATTATTATTATTATTATTACTTTTACATTAATTTAAAAGGACCATCATTAATTTCCTTAAGTCTGCTTATTAGTTATCACTATACTTTTGAATTTCTACTGATTATTTTATCAGAAAAAATATGCGTCTTCCTTTATATTGAAAGTATTTTGTTTACACTTCAAGCGGTTAAAGGTTGTAAAATCAGAAAAAACCAGTGGTGATGTATACAGTATACTCCTACGAAATACGCGACTAGAAGCTATAGACAAAATGAATGCCAATTCATTGGTTTTACCTTCTCTAAGCTTCATTTTCGTCGAATATATGGGTATTTTCCCATTTGGTTACTACGATAATCGTGTCAGGTTATGCGAAGAGGAAATAAATTACGTTCGTCAAAAAGCTTAATATAACTGACGAAAGCAAATATAAAATGAAAAAGCTGACATTAACTTAAAGGCAAATACCATAATCTTAAATTATAGAGAGCAGTGTCATAAAGCGAGTGCATATTGGCACTTCACTATGCTAAGATCGCGCTTAAAATCGTCACACGGAATAAAAAACAACTGAATAATAAGAGATTTTGGATAAAAAAATATGAATTTGATATGTTTATATAATTTTCATATATAACTTTTCGTCGAGATTTTTCGACTAGGTATATTAAGTACGCAATTTTATTAATGAATTAATTTAGTACTTGAAACAGTAAAAAAATCGCGACTAAAGGTTGAATGAAAGTTATATGAACATTAAATGGAACATATTTTTTATGAAAATTCTTATTATGAACGCTAATCATAATTTCATAAACAAAAACATAAATAAAACACCAAAGTTGATCAAATCAACTCTTTTCTACTAAGCAGTCTAACATTATACTGTTTCTAATGTACATTGCGCATACTATATATATTTTCGTGTTCTTAATAGGTAAACTATTATATCATGACCTTTTTTATTTATTGTATAATCATTTTTGTATTCATATTTACTATTAAATAAAAGTCAGTTGTATCTTAGTTTTCAATAAATCAACATTAAACATTTAAAACATTTAATAATTTCCTCCATCTAAAGACAGAGAAAATGTACATCAATTAAAATTATATCATTGAATAAACAGATTACAAAAATTCTCAAAGGAATAAAACTATTTATATATTTTGAAAACTATATTAAACATATTTCTATAAAGCATTTAAAAAAAATATCGATCACATCAATTAATCAGTGCGTTTAAGTAGAATTCATTTGACGTTACTCGTCAAGGAAGTCCAATAAAAAATGTCCGTAATTATGCATCAAAAGTTTTTTTGCCTCCTGCAAACCAGTGATTCTTAAGCGGTGGTCCCTGAAAGCACTCGCAGTGACTCGCGAAGCATCCTAAAAATAAAGTGACAACGGTTGTAAACAACGACGCGCTACAAAAAAGTAAGAGTTAAGACTGCTAAGAGCCAGTTAAGTAACATACGTTTCTGAGGTGCCTGATGAAATTCAAGAAGAATTAATTGAAATTAAATCAGTAATTTGAAAGATACATTCAAGACAGGAATTAATCTTGAAGATTTCTGGACCCAAAAGGTAATTTCTTACGCAAAGATTGGAAAAATTACTATATGCTACCTAAGTTTGCTTTCATTGACGTATCTATGCGAACAGGGATTCTCGACGCTTCTGACAATAAAAATAAGCACCGATGCCAGTATCGATATGCGTTTGGCTTTGAGTAGCACTGAACCAACGATTCAGAACTTAGTAAAGAGCATGCAGTCACAAAAATCGCATAAAAATAATATACTTACCTCTGTCATGTGAAATTTTCGTGAAAAAATTAAAATACTGTTGTATTTGAACAATTTTACGCGTGTTTTATTTATAGATAGAAGAATCAATTCATTTACATTTACTGTATACCTCCAAACAGTTGATGGTCCATAGCAAGACAGAAATTTTGTCAAATAGAATAGAATAGAATTTATTGATCTAAAGACATACAAATATGTATAGGATTAGTCAAAAAAGAAAGATATATTTATAACTCATTTACAACAAAATCATCTACCTTATACAGACACTGTTTAAAAAGAGCAGTCTTCAATTCTCTTTTAAATTTCAAAATTTTTGGATTTTTGAAACTGTGTGAGAATTTATTAAACATTTTCAGGGCGTGATATTCGGCAATCTTATTACACTACGTCAGTGTAGACTTCGGCAAAATAACATTTGAATTATTCCTTGTGTCATGTCATGGTCTCTCATCACTAAAAGGTTAAGAATCACTGCTATAAACTGTGATAATATAGGAATTTGTGAAATCTCGTATTAATCAGAAAACTCTTGTTATAAAGTTCGTTGTTTCCTACGTACTTCTATATCTATAATTAATGATCCAACATCGTCTTCTTCACTGAGTTTAGGTCTTACTCTTACAGAAAGCTTTCTGATTGTTGCAGGTAGCGTGGCTGAGAGTCGATACGCAAACGATTCTAACGATTCACGGTCACGTGATAACGAAAAACCATCGCATCGGAGTGACTCACAGCGATCACCGCACGTGGTACCTCCACATACGGGACGTACGAGAGTCGGATCGTGGCTGGTACATGTGTCAGATCAACACCGATCCGATGAAGAGTCAAGTTGGTTATCTTGAAGTTGTTGGTGAGTTACAATTTACATTTGTTACAAACAGCCTCTGAGATAAGTAATGTTTTCGCGTAGAAATATTACGCACAAAACTAAATTCTTCAACTTGAATATATTATTATTATTGTGATGTTATTAATTGCTTGAGATTATAATTTGCACTAATTTTTAACCGACTTCAAAAAAAGGAGGTTATACAATTCATCTGTTTTTTTTGTATGTTTATTACGCGATTACTCCGCCAATTATGAACCGATTTGAAACATTTCAACGCCATTTTGTTCTGAATGCTACCGGATTGGTCCATATTGTTTTTATTAAAATCGGCTCATCCGTTTTTAAATGACATCAAAAAAACATATTTTTTACATAAATGCGACCTAATGTTGCCAACATTGGTGAACCGATTTTGATGATTCTTTTATTATTTAATAGAGCGTACCTTTAGGGTGATCCCACATAAATTTGACTTAAATCAGTTCCGAAGTTTTTTTATTTTAATTTATAAACTAAGCAACTACGAAATATTTACTTTTTACAACAATCTTCAAAAAGTTACCATGCATATATAAAATATAAAAGAAAAAATCAAGGGTCATTTTTTTTTAAATTCAAAAATAAAAAAAATATTTACAACCCGCCAGACTGATGACTTATTATTTAACTAATATCCAAAAAATAGAAAATTATATTTTTGTCCTTATATGCCTGATCACCACCCATTCTTTACAGTCACCGCTTGGACTATATATAACTTTATAAATCGAAGAGTTCTATCGCAAACAGTTTCTGGAAGATTAATTTGAATACTTAAAAAAAATTTAATTATACTTATGAGATTATATAAGTGTATTTATTTCAGTATACTAAATATAATATTCATATTATATAGGTTCAAGCATGATTAAATATTTAATTAAAATTGTTTATCGGCGTGTGTCCTAGAGGATTCAATCTATAATTAATATTGTTTACAGTACCGCCCGATATTCTGGACTACCCGACCAGTACGGACATGGTGGTCCGCGAGGGCACTAATGTGACCCTCCGGTGTGCGGCTATGGGTTCCCCACATCCCAACATCACTTGGAGACGAGAAGATGGCGAACCGATAGGCCTGGGGAATGGCCAGGAAGGTAAGAAATCCCAATGCGTCAAAATAGTTCACGTAATATATAGATAGCACAGTACATCCATTTTACAAGCTTACATAATATTACAAGAATTGGAAGTAAACCAGAACTTATACATAATATACCTGATTTAAGAAAAAAAACTAGGCGCGCGTATTTATGTCCGCGCGTTTGAAATTATACGACTTTGGCGGGAATAAAAACTAATTTTTAATACACATGCAAATCATTTAGTGAAATAAAAACTTTAAGAATAATATTTGTAAAAAATTAACCTCAAATATTTGAAAACATTTTCAAAATTTTATTTTGGTTTTTACTTTTTTCCGCTGTACGACACTTAAAACGACTATAAATGGTTGTAATCAAAGGTTATAGTTGTCTAGTATATTAAAATATAGTTTCCAGATAGCAGAAATGCATTGATTTCTTCCATATGTTATTTCAATCTGGGTTTTTCAACTTCATACTTTTGAATTTTCTTCCGTTGCTGCTAAAATTTTATTATCAATGCACCACAAGAAGTATATAAAATTTCTAAGAAGCGCAACTCGGGCCTAAAATTGACAACAAAGCTTGAAATGAATAATTGCAATATAGATGTAGTGTTGTCAGCATATTGATTTTTTTAGAATTTCAATTTATCCTTGAAATTAGCAATAATAAATAACAGTAGAGAAAAAGAAAAATGATTTTTTTCGACAATTTGTATACATTCCTATACAAATTGTCAAAAGTTGTAATTACTTGTATCTGTTGTAATTGGTGTAGCATTTTACGTGCGGTTGAGATAATACTAATTATTATTTAGGAAGTGACCCGGTTACATGTGATCCGTAACGCTCTGACGTAATGCGAAACCGTCTGACTTATTCTACCGTGAAAGAGCAAAATGCGTCTAAAGTAGTTACACTTCAAAAAAACTTTTTCCTTATTTATGAGTAAATATATTTTTTACACTTGTTATATAAGTCTTTTAGTGCAGATAAATAATATAGAGTCGCTATACAGAATGTTCCTGAAATAACGGATTTTGAAAGAATAATGTCTTGTAAAATTCCGAATCGAAAAACCATTTTCTGTTTTTGTCTGCGAATCATGACTAACAAATTAATGGCTATTTAACTTAAAGAAAAAGTGGTACGTATACTTATGTATGCGCGGCAGAAGTTATACTTCTTTGGCGTAATCGCGTTAATTGATATTCACATTTTCGTTAAAGATGTACATTGATAAAATAAAATAGGAAAATACAAGTATTGAGATTGTTTAACTGTCAAAGTTCTTATTCATTCAAGACATGTCTTTGAAAAACGACTAAAGTGCAAAGAACTTCCGTAACAGAGGATGTTTTACCCTCAGTGCGTCAAAAGGAGCATAACTTCAAAAATGCTTTGTTCCATTTTATTAGTGTATTTGCCATATGGCAACATACACTATTGGCGTCGGTCGGATGGCGGGACCTAGGGGTCGGACCAAAATTTCTCGACGTTTCATAACCTCCTAAACACTTTGGTACCATTTTTAAAAATGTTTATATATATGTATATATATATATATATATATATATATATTAATTTATATATATATATATATATATATATATATATATATATATATATATACGTATATATATACATATATATATACGTATATATATATATATATATATGTGTGTGCGGGCAATAACTTTCGAAAGAGTTAATTGATTTTAACGAAATTTGGCCCACGTGTTGAAATCCATCACCGCAAGAAGCCTATTTAAAATGGGCGTAATCGGGCCATTTTAAGGGTAATTTTTTTGGGGGTTGAAAAATGTTTTTGGGCCCCAAAATACCGAAAACATTCTCCGAATCGTTTCAAAATTGAAATTTAACCCTCTGGTAGTAATTAAAAAGTGTCCCCAAAATTTTATTAAAATCGGCCCGACAGGACCGGATTTACAAATTTTATGAAAACACTAGTTTGCAGATAGTGACTTATTTATTGAAGGGTGTATTTAATTCGGTGTAGACGTTAGATTGATAATAATATTACAATTAAGAAAAAAAATGTTATTTTAAGGGGTGTATTAAGGGGTTAAATTTTTTATTTTGCCCAAAAACAAACTTAATTTCACATAATAAAAGTATAAAACCACACGGCCCTATACAAGCAAATACACTATATTGTCGGCAGAGTTTTGGCACTGCGACCCGGGTTTTTTTATAAATTATTACAAATATCGTGTTAAAAATTACGTTCGTTTTCTTTTAGAATTAATTTGCATATTTCTGTTTTTCAATATTTTATATAAATTGAAAGTCTAATTGCTACTTCCATCACTTTTAAGGTGTGCATTCGGGACCAAAGCTTTCCCAAGAAATAACCTATCGAATGGTGAAAATTTCATTGAGTAAGTTTCGTGTTTTTAGCGGATGGACGCAAATAGAAACTTTCTTTTTTATAATAAAGCATTGATACTGTAGAAATATTTCCTCTGATTTACCAGCGATAAAATATTGTCAGAGAATTGTTGACTTTGCTGCTTGATTTTGCATTTTCAAAGACTAATCAGTTTTTGTTTCGAAAACATTTTTTTTCTATATTAGTATTAAATTTGAATAAACTAGGAGTATGGTGGGATGTTATTCGTTTTTACGCAAACTTTTCAGCATTGGGACCTAACAGAAGCATAAAGCATAAAATTTAGCTTTGCTGCTCTTAGAAAAGGAGAACAGAGTGAGAGAGAAAAAGAGTTTATGCAAACTCTTTCGTATGTGCAGAATAAGAAAGTTTTTGATCGATATTTTAAAAGTTTAGAGCGAAGCCCAGAACACCTACACTCATATGAAAGCTTCATAAAATTACATATTTTAAATATTTAAGGTAGCTATCACCAACGATATTTACAATGATTAGATCTTACACTTAATATTTAAACTCACCTTACTTAAGTAACTGCTGTTTAGTGTAAAATATAAAATTGTATTATAGAAACATAATGGAGTTTAAATCTAATTTATTGTTGTACGAGTTTGCTTCC
The DNA here is from genome assembly GCA_034508555.1 of Venustoraphidia nigricollis. NCBI lineage: Eukaryota > Metazoa > Arthropoda > Insecta > Raphidioptera > Raphidiidae > Venustoraphidia > Venustoraphidia nigricollis. The sequence goes on along the minus strand of JAVRKA010000057.1, from coordinate 2,525,830 downwards.
ATAATTACTTTATAAAGTTTTTAATCGCTTGTTTGTTTATTAATTTATAAAATTTTATTGTCATTAAAAATTACGTTCCGGGGTTTTTTATTCATAAGATTAAATTCAAATAAAAATGGGAAAATTAAGTGAAAATACATTTTAAAAAATCATACTTACCAATTTGCTGTAGTTACTCACCCCACTTAGCCAACTTATGTACATATTACTCCCACCCGCGCATATAGCCTTAGCCGCTGAGCGCATATATAATATAAAAAAAAAAAAATGGGAAAAAAAAATGGGAAAAAAAATGGGAAAAACATGTGTGTGGATTTTAGAGAAGAAAAATTCTCTTGCTTGTACTTCTGATACAAAGTTTGAAATGTACAATTATCGTTTGTCTAATGCATGTAAAATATCAAATTTTAATATCATTTCAACTAGTCCAATTGGGTCATTGAATGAATTTTTTTTACATAAATGTAAAAATCACATACCAACAATTCTTATAGCAAAACTACATTTATTTTTATTTTTCACTTCATAATTAAAAAGTTATATAGAATATATTTTAAACTAGTAATTAAACTAAATTCCGATGACGCACCAAGGAAAGTGTGACGTCGTAATGTCACAAATATTCTTGGCGCATTTTGTAGTCACGTAATATTTTATAAAGTTTTATTCATTTGAATTAATTAATTATCTATGGCTTTAATTTTTTTTCTGTTCGTTTTCTAATATTATTTATGATAAATCATTAAAAAAATAACAGTTTTGTAGTTTGTTTTTTTATGTCCAGTTCCCCATGATATTAAAGTTTGATATAAAATGTACCTAAGAAAAATTTAGTTTCCAAATCTAAGAAAAACACGCATTAAGGTACATTTTTTTCTATAACTTTTAGAAGCATGAATCATTCGATAAATAAAATGAAATGTCTCACACTTTTAAATGTAGAGAAAGGTTTTTATTTTCTACTTTTATGCTGTTGAAATAAGCGCGTTTGTTGCATTTTTTTGAAACTATATAAATTTTATTTTCAAATTTGGAGTCATTATAATATTATATTGTTTTAAAGTTAAACGGTTGGAGACATGTTTGCCCACCATAAATACCGTCACTCCCACCACTTATAATTTTATTTTCATTTTTTAACTTATACAAATATTATTACTACCAAAATATTGGAATACTATATTTTTATCAAAAGTATATACGATGGAAATGTTTCACTTACCTGAATATATTTTCGAATTTGTTTTTACATCCAACGTAGATTCCACTTAATATATCATAGTACCATTCTCTATTGGACATATTAAATAAAAGAGATCAAAATGAAACATATATTTTCGCTTTTAAAAATGTTTTTTTGTTTATTTACGATATAGTTTTTATTTTATGGTAGGTAATTTCACTCGTTTTTTTTCTTTTTTTAAGTACACGATATATATGAATCAAGTATCTATTATATATACACCCTTCACTTTACCAACGTTTTCAAAATTGGGAATTTATACATTATTTCACCAGACATGATGGCAAACAGAAATAATTATTCATTCAAATTTATTAATTCATTAACATTTCTAGTGAAAGCAATAAAATATTTTGTAGTTTGGAAACACTATTTATGTAACGCAGTGGATTTGACGATTTAGATATTTTAATTTTATTTAATTAATTCTTAAGTTATGATAATAAGTTCTTTTTTTTAATAAAATGACGTCTAACAAATAATTAGTCAGGGCTAGTTTTTACATGAATTTGAAATAAAGTTTGATTGATCTTTATTGCACGGCTATAATTTTCTTCAGTTATACATCTGTTTCCATCAACGTCTCTGTTACAATACAGATGCATAGAAAAATATCTAATGCGGCTCTGAGGGTGAATGCAAAATATAACGACAAAATATCTAACGGAACTGCAATTTCATAATATATGTTAATGCAGGTATACATGTTTGATGCATATTATTATAGTTTGTACGTTTAAGAAAAATTCTCTTTGTATTTTTATATTTATTTTTCAGAAGCAGTGCTAGAGATTTAATATTTTGTACACTTAGATTTAATATAATTTGCACTGATTTTTCACTCGACACTTGGTAGACCATGATTAATAATAATGAAATAAAAACACTTGAAAATTCTACAAAAATTATTATTAAATTATTTCTCGACGATCGTTTCGTTCATCCGAAGAAAGATAAAACTTATACTATGTTTTATATTTCTGAGGATAAACTTATTGTCTGAAACGATCGTCGTGAAATAACTGAATAATAATTTTTGCAGAATTTCCAAGTGTTTTTATTTATTTGGTATTACTTAGATTTAATCTATAATTTTACTATTCCAACTCCACAAGAGAAAATGGTACTAATTTAGGTCCAAATTCACATTTGGAAGTTTTACAAAAAAACTTTTGGCGAAATTCGGTTCCTCTATTAGTTTGTTTGTTTCTGAGGACGAAACAGCTCAAACAGTTAAGACGATCAAAACCAAATTTTGGTAAGATATTTGATATATAAATATGAAGAGCCCTGTAGTTCTAGAGAAAAAACGACGTAGGTGCAGAAGATATACACGCTATAACATTATTTTTCCTGCTATAATGGTTTCTATATCTGTACTTTTAAAGTTGGAATGGGCCCGTCACACAATTAGCTGGAATTTTTACATTATTTCAATTAAATTCCGTGTCGCATAACTTTGGTATTATTAACAACATACAACTTCATTCAGTATATAAAGAGTAAACTGATTTCAACAAGTTTAATTGACTCAAAATTCTATTAGAAGTTTCATTGAATTCAAAACAAACTAAAATATGTTTTCTATAATTAGATCCTGCAGTTAAAGTCTGGGGCATCATAGTATTCTGTAATAGAATGTTATATCTAGTATGTTTGATTTTTGTATGCTATAGGTACACTGAATATTCAAAAATAACCACAAAATACCAAACTACTAACGCTAATTAAAACCAATGGTTTGGTTATTTGTGGTTATTTTTTTATACAGCTAGTTTCATATATTTTCAACGCCATCTATTTCAACTGATTTTACTCGTGTATTTTCAAGTTTTAGTCCCTACTTATCAAGAAAAGTGTTTGCTCCTACGCTAGTCAGGCAATGGAAAAATACGTTCGACAACTTTTAATCTCAAATGAAGGTTTTTTTCTGATTGGTGTATGACATACACGAAGTGGGGGTAAAGGAAAGACATTAATCGAGTAATCCCGACAGATTGAAAATACATGAGTTCTACTGTATTCAATATCCTCATATCAAAGGTTCCATTCAAGAGATTTACGTTTAGTATATTATTGTATACAAAAAAAGACCTGCATGGTGAATAAATAATATTTGAAGGTTTAAACATAAAATCAAATTGAAGGAGCTATCACAAATTTCTGAAAAATTTTACATTTTTCAACTCGTTTTAGATTTTTGCAATTTGGCATGCATTCATATTGGCCATTTGAAGACTATTTTATGATTTGAAGAACACATATTCGTCTAGGGAATACTCGAATAATTTTGATAATCGAAAGGTTGTTACTCGAATGATTCATTCGAAATGATTCCTTTAGCATCATTGTAATAAGTGTGCTGGTACTATGCGTGAATGAATTATTGAACGTTGAAAAATGTTGATTTCGCTACGTATTCGAGTGAAAACAACCTATTCTACGCATTTAGTATCATTATTATAACGAATTAATATCTGACTATTAGACTATGAGATGGTAACGCAGTGCTAGTTAGAAAAGTGACATATAAAAGACGAAGTAATCGTATAATAAATACTGCGAAATTCAAACTGAGAGAGACAATTGCATACAGTCTTTTAAAGAGTAAAGAAAGAGCGTAGTATACTAATTTATTACTGAATATTGTAACTCGTAGGTACAAAAAATCATTCGAATGATTATGAATAACCTCTCGAAACATTTTAATAATCGAATAGTACGACAATTTTCACTCAAAATAACCCATCTTTAATGCATAATAACTCAAAAATATTGTTTTGATATTCGTCGGGAAAATGGATCACATTTTCATTATTCAGTTATATCGAAACCAAAATAAATATAGATGTACGCCAATATGTAAAATATTCAATTGCTCTACGAAGAGGATAATAGAATGATAAATTAATGAAGTCTTCAAACGGCGCCACTGCAGCTGTAGGTAAAGGTAAAAGCATTGCATCCGTTTGTTCAATTCAACAGTTTCAATGGGTTCACTAGTGAGTGTGCAAAGCTAGTGAGTTTGGCGCTATTGTGTTGGGAACACTGTGTGTGATACGTACATATGCACATAAACTGTATGACGTGAGTTACAACCAAGGTTACTAGAAAGTAATGTTGGGCGTTATAGTTCGACACCCGTTTCATGAAGTGTTTGATTCAGGTAGAAATTTTATACAATAGTATATATAGGTAAAATGACAGATAAATGTGTGTTTACCTGTCCTACCTGGGTACACCTGGTACTGCGCATGCAGGAAAGGTTTCAAAAAAATATGTGCCAAAAAAGTGTTTGATTAAAAAGCCAACAAGTACTATTCGAAAGTTAAGTTGATTTTAAATAAATAAATAAATGAGGCAAACACTTTTGAAGGGGTTAACATTAAACCAAAATACCGCAAAGTTGAATTTTCAAAAATGAAAAAATAAGTGATTAATTCTCGCTGAAATTTTTATAGCAACTTCATTAGATATATTTAAAAATATTTGCAAAAAGCCAGATTATTTTTGGGAAAATGTTTTAAATAGTGCAAAAGTACCCATAAATAAGCTCCCAAAAATAGTCTTAAACCCCGGAAAAAGTGTTTGGCTTTGTGCAAATATTTTAAAATAATTCTAATGAAGTTGCTATAAAAATTTCAGCGTGAATCACACTTATTTTTTCATTTTTGAAAATTCAACTGTGGGGTATTTTGGTTTAATGTTAACCCCTCCAAAAGTGCCTGCCTCATTTATTTATTTAGTACGTGTTGGCTTTTGAATCAAACACTTTTTTGGCACATATTTTTTTGAAACCTTTCCTGTATGCGCAGTACCTGGCGCACCCAGGTAGGACAGGCATACACTCATTTACCCATACGTCTTACCTATATATAATACTATTGTATAAAATTTCTACCTGAATCAAACACTTCATGAAACGGGTGTCATCAGCTTTTGCATTGCTGAAGGTGTGACAAGGCAAGACGCGAGAGAGAATGAGGGAAGCAGGCTTGTGACGTTATATGGAGTCTTTTACAAATAATGGGGATAACAATAATTGAAAAACTAAGCCATGAACTTCGGCTGGATCGTAACTAAATTTTTACGGGCCTTGGGCAAGACTTTCAAATTGGGCTCCTCTTTATTTCATTTTTTTAAGTTTGATAACAGTCAATAAATAAACACAAAATAATTGTTCTTTCAATTTTAATTTCACTTTATATTTGTATGCATTCTGTAAATCAAAATAAGCAAAGAAAATAACTGAGATGATTTTTTTTTGTTGAGAGGTCTTTCTGAACCCCTGTTGCCTCTGCCTAGTTACGGCCCTGGAAACCGGTGACGTAAACAATGGACTTAGCCAATCACAGACGTGAGCTTGTTTATTAGCCTCTTCCGCCCAACCTTACAGTATTTTAGTAACCTTGAGTTACAACTACCAAGCCAACCAGCCACGCCGCCGCGCCTGCAGCCAACCCAACTACCGGTGCATTATGCTACACCTTACTACACTATCGCCTACTATAGACGTGTACAGATAATATCCTATCCTAACTCGCTATTCAATTATAAAGTTAGTATTATGCATGTATAGTAGACGAAGCATTATATTCAACCACCCTGCTATTAAGTCGTTTTTTATCGCTGTGAAATTTAAAATATCAACAATATAGATCCAACTTACCAAACCAACTCTCGGAGATACTTCACGATGGAGTAAATTTGATAATCAGACTTCTCGAAATCTCTTATAAAATAACACATTAATTGTAATCTGTATATATTATTTCTCAAAGATGTTTCTGTTGGTATGAAATAAATGTGTAATACACCATTTTGGAAAATTATTTTTTTCTCTAAAGACAAAAAATAAGTTAATATCTCAAAATTAATATTGTCATTAAAAAAATACAGTTTAAAAATTTTAATTTCGTTAGAGATAATAATAGTCAGAAAATACAAATGTTGCCATCGGATGGCAATCTGTTTATTTTAACAGCTGTCGGTAATATGACGTACAGTGACGCTGAAGTCTTTGAATAGAATAGAATAAAATAAAGCAAATGTCGCCATCTGATGGCAATCTGTTCATTTTAACAGTTCTAACCAAACATATATTGAAAATATGCATTTTCTGATTCTATTTGTCGTCGTTGCAAACACTTTATTTTGTTAACACTTCTTGACACGTTATGAAACAGTCTGTATTCTATTGCAATCACTCCGTTTTGTAGATACATTTATTTTTATTCAATTTACATGCACTAAGATATAGCTTTCGAACTCTCAATCAAATAAGAACAGTGCATAACATCACGTGCTGTCATACAAATGCATATCTCAGAAGTAGAACGTTCTCTCTCCTATTAAATGCAACTCAATAACCTCTTTTTTTTTTGATGAAATGGTAAGATTGGAAAAAAATAGAAAGAAAATGAGTCGTGAAAGTTCAATGAAAAGTTTCATAATTAGGAACTTGACGAAAATACTAAGCATAATAATAATGATAATTAATTAACGGAAAAAAAAGTTGCGATATTTTTAAATTCAATCAAAGATCAACAGCTGGTCTGCCATTATAACGCACTGTGGTACAATGTGTCATATTGGTAGTTATATATGATAGTTACTAATAATTAAAAATATACTAGTTATGAATGTAACGCATATGTAAATATGTCAAAATTTCCTAATTGACATCACATTAATTTCCACATCTATTCAACTGTTAATTGTCTTCATTTTTTGCTATATTAATACTTACCATTAAATATGACACTTGTGACGCATGACATCACTGAGACCGGCATAGCGCGGAAAACTCACATTGAAGTAGCATAACTTTGTTTTTTTTAAAGATATTACAAAAATTTTGTGACCATAAATTTTCTAATTTTTAGAAATATGAGATTAAAAAAATGGGAAACTTCCTTATTCGTACAATTTAAAATTTTATAATTATTCTTCATTGTGAAATTTTAAACTTTTAGTAATATTATTTTTGAGTTAATACCTAAAGTACAATTAGCTGTAGGTGGATTACGTCAATAACTGCATTCTTATTGAAAAATTAATTTTATTACTATAACAATAATTATTAATATCAATATCTAAAATCATGACTGAATGACAAAGGAAGAGAAGAAAAATTCAATTGTGCTCCTTGGCAGATTCGTGCTTTCTTAAAAATTAACCCGGTTATTCACCTTAAGTTAACAGTCGAGCTAAAAGTTGTCAATGTGATTTTTTTGCTGTAATTCCTTTATTAGTCTGTTGCTACAAGATTAGTTATTTAGAATTAACAATAAATAAATTGTGATGATCAATTCGTGCAACAATGTTTTGTTTGTAAGGCATGTCAAAATCTCCAGAACTAACTTAAAATGCATCATCGGTACGCAAAGTGTTCTTTTAGGTTTAATGTTCAATTACACTAATAAATTTGTTGTAACAAATTACCTGTTCGTACGTTAATAAAATATATATTCAGTTCACAAATTACATAACCTGATTTTCAATCAGCGTTGTCAGATTTTTTTTATGCCAAGTCGAGATTTTGGAACTTTTTGAATGAAAAAAAGCGGGATTCTTTCGTCGAAAGCGGGACATAGTAAAAAAACGTATATAATCAGAAGTTTTTAAATATTTATCTTTTTATTTGAGTTCAAATTACGTTTACGTGACAATAGATAGCAAAAATAGCCATAGAAAAAATATTTTAATAAAAATATGATATTTTAAATCAGATTTCTTCTATCGTTAAATAGTTGAGTCTTATTCGTCTTCTGAATAAAAAAAATAAAAAAACAGAAATCAAAATCAAAAAAAGTTTATTCATTAGAAAAATATACCGTTTCAAACAATAGTCTGAGGAGTGAGTGTTACAAATTGCAACTTACAATAAGAGAATAATTATTTACGCACGGTCGAGTTATCCCCGAAAAGCGGGACTGAGCCTGTCCCGCGCGAGACATTTAATTTTGATTTAAAAATCGGGACGTCTGGCAACGCTGTTTTCAATGGACTTTCCGTGAACTGTAAATAGAGCGTATTTTCTACTATATATACATACACATATAAAATGTGAGTATAGGATTATATATTCATTCCTCTACTGCTTTTAATTCACCTATATACGCATTTATTGCATCCAGCAAGACATCAATATCAATCATAAGAGCACCACATAAATCAATCTGTACTAATGGATTACGATAATATGAAAATATAAACAATTATATCCTTTAGAACATTTTTTTAAACAAATTAATTAAGTGGTCAGGCTGTAAACACTAAATGAAATTAGAATATAATACTTGCTTAAAAAAAACTCGAATCTCTGTGCCAAAACCCTGCCGACAATATGGCGTATTTGTTGATATAGACCATGTGACTTTAAGTTAAGTTAAATTAGTTTTTAAACAAAATAAAAATTTAACTCCTTAGTACACATATACGCATTTATTGCATCCAACAAAACATCAGTGCAAATCATAAGAGCATCACATAAATCAATCTGTACTAATGGATTACGATAATATGAAAATAGAAACAATTATATCCTTTAGAACATTTTTTTTAAACAAATCAATTAAGTGATCAGGCTGTAAACACTAAATGAAATTAGAATATAATACTATGCTTAAAAAAAACTCGAATCTCTGTGCCAAAACCCTGTCGACAATATAGCGTATTTGCTGATATAGGCCATGTGATTTTAAGTTAAGTTAAATTAGTTTTTAAACAAAATAAAAATATAACCCCTTAATATACCTCTTAAAATAATAATTCTTTTCTTAAGTGCAAATAAAATGCACCCTTCAGTTTATAAATCCATAATGTTATGATGACGCTAAAACTAACATCTTTTTACCTGTTCACTTTACATACTGAAAATTTGTTTTTTGCTTTTGTGTTCAGGTTTTTTTAGTTTTTTAATAATTTTATTATTGATAACATGTAACATCAAATCAACCTTTTGGAGCGCGGTGTATATCTATAATGCATTGAAATTGTTCGGCTTTATCTGCACAAAATGCATTCTACAGAGAGATACTCATTGTTCAGGTATTCATGACTCCTACACTACGGTGGTTGCATTGTCATTCTGTTATCTGAAGAAAGGTTTTACAGGAATAGAACGGTTTTCAGGGATGAATTGAGAACTTCAGCTATATTGAAAACTTGAATTTCTTTTGAACTCATTATAATTATTGATGAACTTATCTAAAGAACCGTTAATTTTTGTAGAACACGATTTCGTTACAATAATAACAACCGACTCTAAGGCTTACAGTTGGATGAATATTTATTATTTGTAATAACAATTACATAAAAAAGTGAGCATTTTAATAATTAACTCTTTCGGTCACATTTTTACATTACACATATTTTGAACTTAGAGCAATATTTAATATTCAATTTAAATCTCTACAATCCTACAAATTCAGCTCTAAGCTGGTTTGGGATTGTCACCGACTTCTAAATGACCTGGGTCAGAAAAACAAAGTTCGTATCATGTGGGCACCAGGTCATGACTGAATTCGTGGCAATGAAAGTGCAGATACCCTTGCTAGACAATAAGCTTCTGAGAAATTCATTGGACCTGAACCAGTCTGTGGCATTTCTTATAGAAATGTCCAGCAAACTGTCAGGAGATGGACCTGTGAGCAGCATCTCTCAGATTGGGACTGAGGACTGAGGACTTAATTAGACTTAGCAGACCGATACTCAGAAAGGTGATTGGGCTTTTAACCGGTCATGCTTTCTTGAGAAAACATCTACATGTGATGGGGATACATCAGGAATCAACACTATGTAGATTTTGCGAAATGGAGGATGAAACATCCACTCATATCGTGTTCGAATGTGAGGCTTTAACTTACGGGAGAACAACCATCTTTGGTTACATCGATGAGGATGGAATAGTTCCACAGGATAATCTAGTAGCAAATCTTCTGGAGCTCATAAGAAGATCTAGATTATTTGATGACTAGATCCAGTAAAAGGGGAAGCACAAAAATCCTTTCAGGATGTGGTGCATTTGGGCCAAGAGACCACCCCATTCTATTTTAATCTTTAATCTTTTAATATTCAATTCGACGCAAATAAAGTACAATTGTTTCCAATTAACTTTCAAGTTTTGACAGTTTTTTGATCTAAATAAACGATTTAAATAAAATAAAAACGAGAAAATTACAATAAGTTTTACACAAATCTTTATACAGGAAGAATTTAATTTGAAAAAAATTATTGAGCATGTCAAATTTGTGAGTACTTTTAACATAATAATAATAATAGCGTTTATTGCTTAGCGCAAATGGTCAGAAATCAGTCTTTGTAGACTGGTCTGCCTTTCTGACCGGTAGATACAATAATATAGTAAAAATATAAATAATTATATCTCTCGTCAAAACATTAATAGAATAGCCAAAGTAAAACACATACACAAAAATAAAAAGGTAGGACATACATTCATAAAATCCAGGTAGATTAACTCAGAATAACACGATATTTATTTGCATACAAAATTTGTTATTAAAACTTTTATTTAGTTCGGTTTCAAAAACAATACTTTATTTAAAATATCTGCCAGGTCAGGTGAACAGGACATATCATTTAACAGTTTTGGGGCTACATATGAGAAGGATTTTTGAAATTGAGATGAACGGAATAAAGGCAATGTAAATAAGTCATAACGGGAACTGTAAGGATTTTGGCTGGCAGACAGTTTTGCAAGTAGATACTGGGGCTCATTAGATTTTAACATTTTTACTAAAAAGTTGCAAAAATGCAATAAACCCCTATGATACATATCAAGCAAATTGTGCTCAATAATTATCGGCGTTAAATTATGGTTTCGATATGGAATATTATATATAAATCTTATACATGCATTCTGCATTATTTGTAATTTATTTCGAGTGGCAAAATCTAATGAGCTCCAGTATGCAACATCACCGTACTCGATCACCGGAAGAATGAGTGAGTTGACCAACCTAGACTTAATCTCTGTTGACGTAAAATTTCCAAATCTGCGAATTACTCTTAACCGATGAAATGCTTGTTTGAATTTTAAAATTATGTGCTCAGCAAAATCCAAATGACAATCAAATACCACGCCAAGATTTTAAAGAAAAAACTTCAAAATGTTAATTTGCCTTCCCGTAATTTAAATTATCGTGACGTAAATATTGTCGAATACCTATTACGTTTCTTGATTCAATTATAAAATATAAGTTTTTAGAAATTTTTAAGCAGCAAGCCAAATTTTGTGAAAGTAATGCATAATTACATCTAATGAAAACAGTAACACAATGAATTTTGCGACCACAATTCGAGTATTCCCGAGAGCATATTTTACAATTTGAGGGAACAGTCCCTTAAATAGAAAGTATTGCACATTTCTTAGAAAATAATATATTTCTCACCAGTGCTGTAAATCACATTCATGGAAACTGAAATTATTTTTAACGTAGTCCGCAGAATTCTGTTTAACTCTTGTATATCATCAAAACATCAAAGGTTTTCTCTTCGCCTATACTTTTAATTATAGTCAAAGCTCTTAGCCAATTGGCCTCGTTATTCTAATATATGAATTGAACATTCACTATAAATAGGATACGTTGAAACATTCCTCATATTTTATGCATTTTTATGTTACTACTATCAATTTTTTAAAAATAAATTAATAATAATTTAATAAATAATAATTGATCCTGTGCCACGGATTCAAACTTTCTCCAACAGCCATCAAGGATCACATTTGTAATTGAGACGGAAGTTTAGACTTAAACAATTAAGAAAATAACATCAAACGAAATAAGAAATGTAAAAAATGGACGTAATATGTTTGATTAAACTCTGAAAGTACTTATTAAGTATTGAGTGTGTTTGTGAAGCATTTAAAATGCTTATTAAGCATTCCTTATACTTAATGAGCTTCTCAAATGCTTTTTAAGCAATTTATAATGCTTACGTTCTTAATAAGTAGCAAGCCTTTATGCAGATATCAAGTATCAGTGCTTTAACAGTGTTGGATCACTTTCACACAGTTTGTGTTGAGACCCAGCGGTAAGAGGCGAGGTAGGCAAAAGACATATTGTGGGTGTGACCTTCTTTAGCTCTGTCTCGCTCTAATCATCCGCACGTTTCAATTTTAGGCTGGTGCTCACTACGAGGCTAAAAGATGCTATTGCAAGGGTGCCGCTGTCAATTGATTATTCTAATTTTTGGAAATATTTTGAAGATTTAAAAAACTTTTCCGAAAAAGGAAGAGTCACTTTAGGTTTGTAATGAAACAGTTTTGTGAAATAAGTACGAATAAGGTCGTAGTGTGACATTGAAAACGTGTGTTTTTTTGGCACAATTAATGTCAACTTTTTTTTAGTAAATCGTACATAAATTACAAAAGTAGTCCATTAGAGACCGAGATTTGTCCTTTATCTTCCTTATAGAGAAATAATTTTTGTAGTATGTTGACGAATAAGTCTACAATCAGTTGACAGTCGAAGCTCTATTTTGGGCTTAAATTCAGAGCGTTCCGACAGCCTTAATCAAAGTGATTTAAGCATTATAAATGCTTAGAATATCACAAGCACTAAGTTCTTAGCATTTCCAAGCTTTATTCCTAATTACGTGCCTGCATCGCGCTATGTTATATCTGACGAACTATACAAGTAGCCGGTAACGAAGTGTGAAAGATGTGCTTAGCTGACTCTGACCACGAAAGACGACGATTTAGATTATCTTCAGATTAAGTGTCTTGCATGCGGTAGGTGTCAAAGAAAGCTGGACAGATGTTGGCACGCGTGTGCATGACAGAGTCACAGAGAAGAATGAGGGAGTCTGCAGTATCCCCAGTGGTCGGATCTTAAAGTGTCATTAACCCCCTACACTTGAACTTAATCCTTACCCTCTTAAACTTAACAACTGTACACTCACCGCTAATGCATATCGTTTAAGCAAAATATTGTACTTCAACAAAAACATTTTTATTTATAGTTCAGTGTTTATGTATTTTACACGCGACGAATTTTATATTTTACAAATCATTCTCAGTTAAATATTATATAGCAGATTAATATTATAAGATGGCGCAAACAGCTGTCAAACTTGGACCAGCATGACCATGAGCATTTTTCTCGTAAACGGGAAGTGTTATCATAAAAATATGTTAGACAAAAATTTTAGAGCATGCAATTATCTACAAAAATTGTTCTTATACTTTGTTTTCTACGAATCACCATTCCTGAGATAGACAATAGTACAACTCGAACAATAGAGTAGCACTGTTCGAGATATAGAAAGCTTTGTTACAATAATCTCTCTTTGTTTATCTCAGGAATGGTGAGTCGTAGAAAAAAAAGTATAAGATCAATTTTTGTAGATAATTTCATGATCTAAAACTTTTGTCCTACCTATTTTTATGATAACACTTACCGTTTACGAGAAAAATGCAAAAAACCGATATATTTGACCTTTCACCTTGATTAACATATTTTGCAGACATAGGATCGATGGGGACTTTTCATATTTTATTTGGAATAGTATAACTAAGACCAATATTTAGCTCTATGCGTATTATTGTAAATTAAAATATGTATATTGACCGGAGTACCAGACATTTTAAAGAATATAGAAACTTGTAAAACGGATATACTGTATTGTTTGCAGGATAAAATCAAATTACTGCAAAAGCATAATGTATTTCTCAACAGAACCCGTTTTTAACTAATACTTTTTTATTTTCAGTGACAAGCATAGAAGGCCCGGTGTTCAATATAACACGTGTAAACAGACTTCACATGGGGGCGTACCTTTGCATTGCTTCAAACGGGGTTCCACCGTCAGTCAGCAAAAGAATATCGCTTATTGTTCACTGTAAGTATCAATAATTATGATATATTAATTATTTTTACTTACCTTAAGTCTACCTTAGTCTAAGTGATTGTGCACGCCTTTAGAAAAAAAATTATAATAATTATGAAAGAGTAGACTATTATTAAAGGCCTCCTACCTGACTGGAAATGAAATAGGGGATTCACAAAAGATCTTTTAGGTCGCAGTGAATGAGAGGCTTTTACGCCTTACAATCTAATCTAATCTACTGTCGTACAGTCAAAGCCCTCTAAGTGCACGCTCTCTAAATGCACACGCTCTCTTACTGCACACGAACTCGCCCTCTAAGTGCACGTTCCCCAGCCCCCACTTCGAATAATCTGCGACCAATCACGTGCGACCGTAAGCGCGCTATTTTCAAACTTTCCATTTCCATCATATTCATAGAGTTTTAGAGATATTGTTTATAGCATCTGATTGAATAAAGATAGCTATAGGAGTTAGAAGAGTGGGGATGAAAAAGATTGTAGGGGAAGTGTGCACTTAAAGGATGGACCTCGGTTCCGAGCTGTGCACTTAGAGGGCTTTGACTGTAATACCATTACGCACGAGATAAATATGATATTCTTTGCACGTACTTCCTATAATATAGTAGATTTTCTCTTAAACTTCAAAATTTTTGAGAGTCCACTATTAAACAAACGCTGCAGTACCGGTCGAGACAAATTTTAGAATAGAGCGAGATCCAATTATGTCGCCCCCCTTGCTTGCCCTTAATCAAAATATCGAAATGTTACTTAAAATATTTTTTCGTCTGTGATTTCTATACGCTGTTAAAAAAAGAATCAACTTAAAAATAATCCTGTATTTAAATGATACTATTATAATCTAGTATACTTATAATTATATATATACCAGCGATAATATTAGGATAATTATTTTCTTATATTTTTTATAGTTCCACCGATGATCTGGATACAGAATCAGTTAGTAGGAGCGTACGAGGGACAACAAATGACACTTGAATGCAATTCAGAAGCTTATCCTAAATCAATCAACTATTGGACGAGAGAAAAGGGGGACATAATTGCTCAAGGTAAGAGTTTTTTAAATTGACTGTTATATTTCATACAAGGATATAGCGTTCTGTATGCAGTAAAATTATTATGCATATATTTTATAGATTCCTAATGAGGAAAAATGTAATGATGATTGAATTACTCTTAACCTTCAAGCGGGCGCGCGGTCATTTGTAACGGGAACGGGCGCGCGTATCCGAAAAGACCTATGGGATGAATAACAGAAATAAAGCACTCATTATTCAATATTTATTTATTTATTTGTACTCAGATATATTATCATTGTCTTTAAAGTCGAATTTGTCAAAAAAAGTAATTAAAATTATGAAAAAGAAACAACTATTAAATTAATTAACATAACTCAAATATTCTTTGAATCAAAACAAAAATTAGGAACACAAAACCCTTTTACATATCTCAGACTAGTTTATATACCTAGTCTAATAATAAAAATTACAAAACAAGAATAAAAATTAATTAACTTTGGTTTAGTTTTTATCAGAATCAGTTTCTTCGTCCATATAACATTGATTGCAAATAAACCGGAACTAAAACAATTGCGATCTGTGGAGTGGGGGGAGCGCCCCGAGTGACGGTTTATTCTTTATTTTACTCCCAGTGACATAGCGACAGGCTACTAGAAATGAGAAATAAATGTGATGGGTAATAATAATAATATGAACGAAAATGTACTAAGCGCGGTCGATTCGACTACGCGCGCCCGCTTGAAGGTTAAAGAAAAAATGTATTTTTTGTAATATGATAGATAATATCTGAATTTAAAAACTTTGCAATATTTTAATATGAGAACGTAAGATTCGAACTCATCTTTAATCCAGAATTTAATGCGCTCGTCATTACACTACATTTTCCAAAAATCCTTACTTAAGTGAAAAATATATAGACTTGATTTCTGATAAGTACGACTTTCAGCTTAAAATCTAGATTTAGGAATGTCATATATATATTTTTTTAATTAAATAAGAAACCCGCCAATAAATTTTTAAAAATTAAATGTAGTAAGACTGTTAATCTCAAATCCTAAAACGGTTACAGTTAAAAGATTCGGGTAGACATCAAATGAAAGACAAAGAAGCAGGGGCGTCGCCAAGGGGAGCAGGTAGGGGCAGCTGCCCCTCCCTAGAGGTTCGAGATTTTTTTAAGTTATAAGTTTTCCTGCCTAATGTCACAGAATAAGTAAGTAATAAAATGTAGCGTTCAGCAGAATCACTCTGAAACTAAAATCAAATTTAAGGATTTAATAAATGTGTCAATATTTAATATCTTAACCCTCAAAAATCTGAAATTTTTGTTTTTTTCTCATTCTTCTGCCCCCCTCTGGCTCAAACGCTGGCGCCGCCCTTGCAAAGAAGCACAATACGTGATCCTACAGACGATTTTTCGTGAAAGTTTTTCAACTTAAATATCTGTGATGTGATCTTAGTTATTTGGCGTTCATTCGAACGACTTAGCGTTAAAAATAGCGTCGGTAGAGCGGTAACCATTTTAGACAAGGAGAAAGGATTTGAGACAAAGAGTCCCAGGATATTTATAGGTCTTAGAATAGAATAGAACAAAAATATAATTTATTCATTAATCGAGTTAGGTTACTGCAAGTCAGTTACAAAAATAAAAAAACATGTTAAAAGTTCATATGAAAGTTCAACATCTGTTAGCCAGTTTTTTAAACTGGTTAATAAGGAAAACGTGTCAAGTGCATTGTTTTTCACTGCCTTGTATCTCGTAGGCTCGTAGCTTGTACTATTTATTCGTACGGGTGCGTGTTATATAAGTAGTCTGTACTATATTATACGTACTACATCGTAAGCGCCATTATTATAGTTGTCCATTGTATGTACATAGTTTATCTTATGATCGACCATCGTTATGATGTGGCAGGTGAAATATGCAGCATAATAATGACATGCGGGCATTTCAACATTAGATCCAAACAAACGAGTTGTGATAATGTTAAACAATGTTTACATTATAATATTTACCTCATTTATAATACCACTTCTGGGTTCATGAAGCTTTGGTTAGGAAAACGCGATGTTAAATTACATATTTGACGTAATTTTTCATAAAAACATTACTGTTCGATTGTCACTTATTTCATGGTTTGATTAACCAGAAGATTCCTTCAATTTAACTTGGGATACCATTGTGTCACAATATTTGAGACGCGCCGTCGTGGCCCCTCTACTACGGAGATTAAATTTCGCGTTCTCATTTTTTACTTTCCTTCTGCGTTAACGTTAAATATTTAACGCAAACTTGCATAAGAAGCTCCAGTTCAAAAGGGGAAATTAATATATAAATTGCATCTGAAAATTATAGATTACAGATTACAAATTGTTTAGACAATGAATATAAAAAAAAACTATTTGATGATTTTTTAGATCCTAAACCGAACGCACACAGTGTTTGAGAGATACAATTGTAGACAAAAGTGCCCAAAACATCTACTCTGGTACAGTTCGTTACAGTTCGTTCCTATGAGTGCATACTAAATCGTAGCAGCGTCACATTCGAACGGCAATGAAATTTTTTAATTTCATTGGTTGGTTGTCAAAAGTAGGCGGAATTTGTGTTAAAAATGTTTATATGATTCAGTGCACTATTGCCACGTTTCTATAATTCACTAAGTAGTGACAAGCTCATTATAATTACAGTAATATTTAAAAAAAAAGCTTTCATACTTCTCACTTATTATGTTCTTTAATGCCTATTTTCATACGTTCGAATTTTTAAATTCATATTTCCTATAATAATAATGTAGCGAATGAAGGAATTATAGGAAATTAGGATAAGGTAGGTAATTTTTGAACTAGGAGTTTGATAGGTAGTCGGCCATGGCCTCAAATAAGGAACCATTTCGATATTTATCTAGAATTAATTGAGGGAAACCATGGAAAACCTCAATCAAGATGGCCGTTATAGGAATTACCGTTTCTCGGCGAGAAACAGTAGGAAAAAGTCCCAGCCACATCTGCCCCCACCGGGATTCGAACCCGTACCTCCCGAATGCGAGTCTAGTGCTGTCACCACTACTCTACCCTATATATTCAAGTTAAATGAACACAATGACGTTTTTCATAAAACCACACGTTGCAAAATTAAAATCATTTATCGATTGTGTGCTAAATTGATTTAAAATTTTTTCCACAGATTCAGAATTTATAGGTAGTCAGAGAGAGTGAAATTTTTATGTTTCTATCATTTTCTAAATACCTCCCTAACATCCTAAAAGAATTTAGCAACTCAATATTTTTATTCTTTTGTCGGTCTGCCAATAAGTATGTAATTTGATAGAATAGTTATTTAATCAAGATTTTCATTAGCGCTTGTCCATCGATTTACTGCCATAACGTTTGCTTGCTTTAATAAAACCGACATAAGTAACAGATTTGTAGACGATGTAAACATATTATAAACTGCAATAAAGTTGTTTATATGTGTAGATTGAGAGATGGTATCTGTTTATATTATGTTATGTTCTCTCTACACAATATGTGAACATATAAACCAAACGGTATCACAGTACCGTACTGTGTTGTATACTGACAGTGCTAGGGATTGTGTTGTTCATTTGTCTGTGCCCCTAGCAGCCAGGGTAGGTGGGTAAGTGGATTGACACGGTGTCACACTCGGGAATGTATTCTCCCCTATGAAAACAAGCCTGCAGCCTAATACACAACAATTAAACAAAATCTACGCTAATATTATAAAGAGGAAAGGTCTGTATGTTTGTAATGAATAAACTCAAAAACTACTGTGCCGATTTAAAAAATTCTTTCACTATTAGAAAGCTACATTCACCCTGAGTAACATAGGTTATATTTATCGCTAGAAAATATTAGGGTTCCTTACTAAAACTTTAGTAACGTTACCTAAGGTGTAAAAAAATGCCATAAAACATCTTTCGTCGCATGCGCTGCGGAAACTATTGATGATAGAACAAAAGTATGTTCTACAATATTAAAGAACATATCAATAACTACAAAAAACTTCCCGATACTATATGTCCAACTATTATCGTTATGTCACAATAACCACTTTTTACATTTTAATAATCTATATAGATAAAAGACGATGTATATGTAATCTATGGACCCCAAACGGGTAGACCATTTTTGATGAAATTTTCAGACAATCTTTAGATTAGCCCAGCGGGTGATCTTCTGAAGTTTGGTAGCGATCGGATCAACAGAATTTTTTAAATTTCTTTTTGGGAAATAAGATTTTTCTTCGATTTTTGAACATTCACAAATAAAAGCGATTGATTTCGCGCAAATTCAATACACGTTGAGAATTTAATGATAATGATTCTCATCTTTTATATCCTATATATTACATTTACACCCGGACGAAGACGGACTGGGCCGCTAGTAGTTTATATATGAGAACATTTACTTGTTTAATTTAGGTAACTGTTTACCAACTGTTCAATATGCCCCCTTTTTAACTTCCATAGTTCTATCTTACTAGCAACTGGATGTGTGTGTTCATGTAAAATGACTTTCGTTTCGAAAACTACTATAAAAAATCTGTTCCAATATTTCATGTTAAGGCTGTCGGAACGCTCTGAATTTTGTTTGTGCTGAGACCCAGCGGTAAGGGGCGAGGTAGGCAAAAGACATATTCTGGGTGTGACCTTCCTTAGCTCTGTCTCGCTCTAATCATCCACACGTTTCAATTTTTGGCTGGTGCCAACTACGAGGCTAAAAAATTTTTTTGCAATGGTGCCGCTGTCAACTGATTATTTTAATTTTTGGAAATATTTTGAAGATTTAAAACACTTTTCCGAGAAAGGAAGAGCCACTTTAGGTTTGTGATGGAACAGTTTTGTGAAATAAGTACGAATAAGGTCATAGCGTGACATTGAAAACGTGTGTTTTTTTAGCACAATTAATGCCAATTTTTTTCTAGTAAATCGTACATAAATTACTAAAGTTGTCCATTAGAGACCTAGATTTGTCCTTTATCTTCCTTATAGAGAAAGAATGTTTGCAAAATGTTGACGAATAAGTCTACAATCAGTTGACAGCCGAAGCTCTATTTTTGGCTTAAATTCAGAGCGTTCCGACAGCCTTAAAGCTTCAAAATAAACTAAATATATGAACTTATTCTTCCAATAAGACTGTAGCCAAGTTTTATCACAGTTTATTTGATATAAATAAACGATTAGAAATCAAATAAAAAAAATTGCATACATTTTACTCACATTTTTGTAAAGTAAAAATTACCCAACAAACCAAAATTTTCAGTTTTTTTAACATAAGTTTGCAAAGAAAAATCTTCAAACTATTAATTTGCCTTCCCGTAATTCTAAACCTCGTAAGTTGCTGTAAAGAAATAATGTTTAATCACAGCCAATTAAAATGGTAATAAAATAAATTTTGCGACCCCATTTTGAAATTTCCTGAGGGAATATTTTACGATCTGAGGGATTAGTCACCCTAAACACGATATATTTTACCAATAAGTGAGGTTTCAATTCAACTTGACTGATTGACATTTAGTTTGTTGATATTATACTTCATAACGCAGCCAAGGGACTAGCAGTGTACAGCTAAAAAACGAGCGATCGGACGTCACGAAACAAATGCTAGCATACGTATTTGTGTTCAGAAAAAACTTGCGTTTTATATATTGCAAAATCGGAAAAATTAATTTTATTTTTAAGTATTTGTAGTCGCCTTGTCATAACCCTAACAGACTAAAATATACCGTCTAATTTACTGTTTATTATTAAACTTGTCTCATCGTTATGTAGTCAACCTACGATGGTGACCTCAAAGTGATAAAAAAAAACACGATCTCGTTTATTAATCAATGAAAGCAAACGTGTCTCGCCATTGTGTTGTCGTTCAATTGTTCATGTTTATGTAAGTATGTGTTGTGTTCTCTCTGTACAATATACCGGATTGTTTGCAATCATTTGTAGATGGTATCGTTTCATGGACATTTTGTTCACCAATCAATAAAACGCTTCGCATCAATATACAGTACCTACTCATTGAGAAAATATCCTGCACTTTTTTACGAGGTGTTCCATAAAACTTTTTTTGAAGTTTAACTTCTTTAGCGACGGATCTGTATGAAAAAAGTAAGAAATCGAGGGGAAGTAGAACTACCAAATAAAAGGGAAGTTAGTTTGTCTCCTAAATAACATGAAACTTACAAGGACAAAAGTTTATTCGCAAAATAGTAAGATAAGGATGAACGGCTTGAATCTGACGTTTAACAATTCAAGTAATTATTTAAGTAAAATAATAGTAAAATAATTTCTGTAATTTGACGTACAAACGGTAAGAACTCAAAATATATATTTCATGTAAATTCAATTTTAAAATTGCAATTTTTGGCATGTCACAAGACGCTTGTAGAAAATACACGTGAGTAAACATTAAATGTGCCCCGTGTAAACAATACCGATAAGATCTTTTTTTATGAAATATGTTTATTACAGGACTCTTCTTGCCGATAGGCGTTATGCCAAATAGTAGGTTAGTTGTGCAAGAGGAAGCAAGTAAAGCGATTTTTAATTCTTTCGTAGATTGTCGATTACGGTCGGCCTATTTCGTACTTTTAAAATATGTGACTAACGGTTCTCATTGGTTTCTACGATCGCTTAAGTAATCGATAAGTCTGTACTTTTACTTACTAGATATTGTGATTTCCGTATTATAATACTTATAAAAGTTTTACCTAAACTTAATTTTTTATATGAAAGTATTTTTTTAACCACAGTTGATTTACTCTTTAATAAAAATATATATAATGCTTATTTTGTTTAATCTATATTTATGGTACACACTGTACAATATGACGTAGATATTTAAATTTTATATAAAAAATATTTTTCAAACAATGCCCTATAATGGCTTTATAACGTTATTTTCGAATAAACATTAAAATAACATTAATGACAAATTGATTTGTTTGGATAAAATATCCAATACATATCATATTTACCGATTGTGATATTTTTGAATACTAATGTACTGCATAAATACAAAAATAATGATCTCGTATTATTATTCAGAGTATGGTTTAGTAAATAATTTTATTTTAATCTGCTTGATAATCATTAACCATTTAATTTGTTAAATATTGTAAATTATCACACATACGATTGTTTCATATATGTTACACATGCATAACGTTTTTATTTTTGTATATAAATTAAACGAAGTCACATTCAAAAAATTATCAGGACAATTCTATGAATATCTCTTAACTAGTCAATGGTGCTGGAGTTTATATAGATCATAGATTCCCAACGAGTGCGGTACCGCCTCCTAGTGGACGCTGGAGATTTTCATGAGGGCAGTAGCGGATTCAGAGGCAAATAGGGGTGTTGAGGCAGTCAAAATGGGCGCTGGGGCATACTTATTTAATTAGGCAATTAATATAATAAAATACAATGAAACTAAGCGTAGGGAGGAAGTATCATCCTACCATAATAAAAAAATTTAGTGTTTTCAAGAATGTGAGGCTAGTAAACTTTTTGAAGATTATATTTTAATATATTACTTGCATATACCTATATTAAAAATTAGTTTTTTATCACGTCAACGAAATATAACTTCAAACGTGCGTACATAGGCATACGCACCTACTTTTTTAACCGACTTCAAAAAAAAGGAGGAGGTTCTCAGTTCGTCGGAATCTTTTTCTTTTTTTTTTTAATTTTATTTTTATATGTTCCCCGATTACTCAAAGACGCCTGAACCGATTTGGAAAATTCTTTTTTGTTTCAAAGGGTATACATCCCAGGTGGTCCCATATAGTTTTTATTAAAATCGGTTCATCCGTTTTTAAATGACGTCAAAAAAACATATTTTTTTAATTTATGCTACCTCATATCTCCAACATTTGTAAAGCGATTATGATGATTCTTTTCTTATTTAATAGGGCACATCTTCAGAGTGATCCCACATACAATTTACTTAAATCGGTTCAGTAGTTTTTAAAAATGTGCGAAATAAAATCCACTAAAAAGTAAAAAATAAAATAAACTTTTTTAAAATAAAAATATCAACCTCCTTCAAAAAAATCACTAAGAAGATGAAAATAATAATGAAATTTTGAGGTCGGTTCCAATGTAATAAAAGTAGATGCCTAATAATTTTAAGTTTCAGTAATAAAATTGGCAGCGACCTTAAAATTTCATTATTATTTTCATCTTTTAGTGACTTTTTTTAAGGAGGTTGATATTTTTTGAGTAACATAACACAAAACCAGCATTTCAAAAACAGTTTTGTTGGTATAGTGGTTGCCCAGAATACAATGCCGATATTCCTTTCCGTGTTATTTTCGTTGCATAACACATTCGAACTAAAATTGCTTTCGCACGGTGATCCATTATTTAGAAAGTCCATTAATGTCGTGATCTAAAACGCACAGGGAAATAACATTTCTAACGTAGTTCGTGCTTTTCATCTAATAATAACTAAGTACACACTCGCACAAAACCCAGTAACCACTTCTTTTTAGTCTTTTCACCACAGAAACATCGTACCTACTCTTATTAACTCTCCTTTGGGCATACGCAACTTGCTGCACACATTTAGACGCAGCTGATTCACTTCACTCGTCATATTATTTACAATAGTATATTACACAACAAGCGCCGAAAGTTGAATTTCCTGCACTGTGCGACATATGATGCTCTCGACTTCGCTTCGGCCATCATGTGTCGCAGTGCAGGACTTTCAATTTTCTGCTCGTGTGGTGTATACTATTTTTCTTCATACCCGGTCGAAAGAACGCACTTTCACCAATATATAAAAAACCCGGGTCGCAGTGCCAAAACCCTGCCGACAATATAGTGTATTTGCTTGTATAGGGCCGTGTGGTTTTATACTTTTATTATGTGAAATTAAGTTTGTTTTTGGGCAAAATAAAAAATTTAACCCCTTAATACACCCCTTAAAATAACATTTTTTTCTTAATTGTAATATTATTATCAATCTAACGTCTACATCGAATTAAATACACCCTTCAATAAATAAGTCACTATCTGCAAACTAGTGTTTTCATAAAATTTGTAAATCCGGTCCTGTCGGGCCGATTTTATTAAAATTGTGGGGACACTTTTTAATCACTACCAAAGGGTTAAATTTCAATTTTGAAACGATTCGGAGAATTTTTTCGGTATTTTGGGGTCCAAAAACAGTTTTCAACCCCTAAAAACTACCCTTAAAATAGCCCGATTAGGCCCATTTTAAATAGGCTTCTTGCGGTGATGGATTTCAACACGTGGCCCAAATTTCGTTGAAATCAATTAACTCTTTCGAAAGTTATCGCGCGTACACACATATATATATATATATATATATATATATATATATATATATTGTGAAACGAGTTGAAATAAGGACCCTAGGAGACCCCCAGAACATCCATAAATAAGGCCCTGTCCTTGCATATAAAAAAAAAGAACAAAACTTAGTTGGCCTAGTTTTAGTCCTTTGGGTTCGAGAGTAAGCCATGTATTCACAAATGGCAGCAGGCTGAGAAAAAGAAAACAAGTTAGTTGATTATTGAAAAAAAAAAAAGTAGTTTTAGGTTGACGTTTGAGTTGGGAGGGACGGGAGACACGGCCGTGGAACGGCGTGGTCGCCGTTTGGCGACTGAGGTTCAGGAGAAAAGAAAAAAGATCGAAAAATATCGCGTTTAGTGAGGCTACGTATCGTCGTATATCGTTATTTTCGTTATCTCGTTTGCCGTTTTGTATCGAATTATTATAAGTGAAGCGTATCGGTTTATGCAAATATTTGGTGTACCTGGTGTCGAAAAGTTAAATGGATAATTATTGTGATAGAGTGCCGAACTTATCGAAGATATCTTTTAGTGGTCGATTCTATTGTCTTTAGTAGTGATTGTGTTGTCAAATTTGGATTCACGTGGAAATTGATACCAATTTCTAAATCAACTTTCTACATATCTATTGGAGTCCGCCATCTTGGGTACATTCGTCAAGGCGACCCCGTTCATCTTCTAGGCGTTGCACAGGTTATTGGCTCACGTAACCTCCAGGTTTCCAGACCTACAGGTGGGAAAACTTCAATGGAAGTGCCTTTTCAATCTTTTTCATTCAACAGAAAGGTATTTAAAATTTTCGTTAGTTCCCGTGTTATGTAATTTCGCAGTATGATTACGATTTATTAACTATTACGTGTTCAAGTGAAAAATTCAAATAACGTTCATTAATTTAGAATTTTAATCGCTGTCCGTGAATAAGTAATATCAGTTACTTTGCTTTGGTAAACTTATTAAAGTGTATATTTTCGGTAAAAGCTGTCACAACGTCTTGAACTATATCATGTAGTATAACCTTGTACGGATAAATTCAGACATCTACATTTTACGCGCTAATAGATCGCATATTTACATATTTTTATTACGAATGTTTAAGCGTAACAATAGCTTTTTTTGATTTCTTGTAACGTTGTGATTATCTTTCATTCAAGTGTATCGACTCTCGCGTGTACTTTTTGACGCTTCTATATTATATTGTTGTTTGATCTCACTTTCATTACTATGATCTGCTTGTAAATCTAAGTTCAGGTTTTCGATCCCTAAACTCGTGTGAATTTATTTATAGTTTTGTATCTTAAAATTGCCGTCATTAATATTAGTAATGTTTTATACAATTGTAAAGTTCTCAGTGCGGGGTTTGCAATTTGAAAACCTGGTCTTTGATATCGACACCTTTTAATATGTGATGTGTGTTATTGTGTTTTTTTTAATTTCTAAAGCTTTTTATTTCTAAGGTAATTTACGTTGTGATCACAACCATTAAGTATCGTAGCCCGATTTCGTTTTACGTTCAATATCTGTTAAAAGTTGACAGTTCATTGTGGTTGAGTGACGCTATACCGGTTTAATGTTTAAGTGTTGTCCTGGTTACTAGCGTAGTAAATTTTAGTCATTGTTTGGGATACCGTCTAAAGTAAATGGCGCATTTTAACGGTCGGACTGCAAGTTTTTTTAGCTACTAAGTTTCTTGTTTCGCTTACGTAACTTTAAGTTTCGGTTTAGCTGTAGTGAAGTTTATAATTAAATTTGTTATTTCTTATTCCGGCTTTCTTTGTTATTGACTACCCCTGCATCGATCCCACAGGTTGGCTGAGCTGGGAGAGGTGTCTGGAGGGTGGACTATCAGTCTGGCGCCCACTTAATTACTTAATTCAAAGCAGAATATCTACTTTTTTAGTTGCTTAGTCCACTCTTCTCAAATTGCATTATCAGGTAAGTCACGGTTTTTCGTAATTGTGCTCAGTTTCTCCCACGCGTTTGACAACCCACGACCCCGCAACCACTGGAGAAGTTAGCCGGTCATAATATATATATATATATAAACATTTTTAAAAATGGTGCCAAAGTGTTTAGGAGGTTATGAAACGTCGAGAAATTTTGGTCCGACCCCTAGGTCCCGCCATCCGACCGACGCCAATAGTGTATGTTGCCATATGGCAAATACACTAAAAAGACTACTTACTTTTAAGTCAGCAATGTTGAGGTTAAATGTAATGACACGTGGATCTAATAATGTCCATGTAATGACAGTAGATAGCGAATATGTGATGACAAACGCCAGTCTAGCGTATCAGTGCGCATGACAAAACTGTTTAGACCCGCCTATAAAGACGATATGCGTTCTATAGCAGTGGCTACAACAATGCATAAATGTTATAGTTTCGGCTTTAAAATCGAATCAGAAAGTACGTACTTTCGGCATAGTATGAAGACAACTTATTTCAATTATCCTAAAGTTTAAAAAGACATACATGATCTCTAAAAGTTGACCTGTATAATAGGTGCGTGTGATATCCATGTTTATTTTTATTGATAAGTTAATTGGGAACTTGGATATAAATAAATTGATGCTAAATTTTCAAAATTTGCAACGTTTCGTTGGTTTATTTTCAACTTCTTCAGGCACAATTATCAATGTAATTAATTGTATTTCTTGTAGCTTGCCTGAAGAAGTTGAAAATAAACCAACGAAACGTTGCAAATTTTGAAAATTTAGTTTCAATTTATTTATATCCAAGTTCCCAATTAACTTATCAATATTAAAGTGAAATTTACTTTGAAAAGTGAACGATTGTACAACAAACGCGCTAGTAACAGATTTCGCAACAAGCTTTAGATCTAGGTAGATTAGAATTAAAACATAAAAATAAGCTGTTTTTATATTTTTATTTTATATCGAAACTGATTCATCTTAAAACTACAAAAAACATACAATAAAAAATGTAGTTCCTTTAACATTTTAGTGTTTCAATTAAATGTTCTGCTTAATTATTCTATTTTCGTAGATATTATTCATTTGGCATGATTAATCTCCATATTAATGCTTTCCTCCTAAATTAACGTCGAGCATTTTTTTGTCAGCGTTTATTCTTCCACTTTGTCACGCTTTCGCTGCAATTGGGGTTGCCAGGATGCCAAACCTAAAAGCCGAACAGACCAGCCAGTTTGGCCGGACATTTGGGTAAAAAAGCCGGACACCCTGCATTATTAATGATTTTTTTCTCAGTATTAATAGGTACGAAAAAAAAATTAATGTGGAATCAAGCTTTTTTGATTATTACCATAAATCTTGTTAAATTCTAATGAAAAATAAATAAAACGCTCGTTTGCGAAATGTAAAAAACCTGAAAAGCCGGACACCGTTTAATTTTGGCCGGACACGCAATCAAAAAGCCTAGCCATGTCTTGCTTTATCCGGACGCCTGGCAACCCAAGCTGCAATTATTTCATTATTTCACTGACGCTTGCTTCGCTAGTGCGTTGATTCAGATCATTAAATGTATAGCTGCTTCGCTTCTGTTAGGCGTCCCCCGATGCATTTGTTTTTTTCTTTATTTATTGATAGATCCCAAGTATCTAATTACAGAAAAAAGTAAGCATAATAAATGCAGACAAATACTAAGAAATGATGTGACGAAAAAAACATAAAATCTTATTATTGACTGTGGAACGTTACATTATTTTTGAATAATTAATTTTCAAATCTATAAGTAAACACTTTTATATTTTTAACAGATTTTTCAGTAAACCATTATACTATAACTTTTCTCTACTAGTTGATACAGTCAGACACACAGACGAATTTCGGAAATCGTAGGAACAAAAAAAAAATATGTTGTACGAACATTAAAATATATGAAAAATTAAAAACGCATACAAATGGAAGAGATTTTCTTGATTCAAAAATAGTGAAGCTTCAAAAGCACCTAATTTTCATATACGCAGGATTATTTACTTTCATATGTGTCTAAATTCAAGTTCACTAATGGTATTTTCGCGTGCTCTTAGATGAGAAGGTGTGCTCCGAAAATTATTACATTTTCACAATTATTACGATTATAATAATATTATTACACTTTTACTAGGCTTTTTAAATTACTGTTCACAAAAGTTGGGCAGAGTAATATCCACCTTCGCTTTCTGAGAAAACAATCTAAACTACATTACATAATCTTATATATATTTTATATTGCGGTTTCTTTTTAATTACTTAATGATTATATTTTTCTCCGAAAAATATCGTAAGTCAAAAATTCAAATTATCGTTTAGAGCAATTTTTTTTAAATAATAAACGTTTTTTATTATTTTCATATTTTACTTCTGAAATCTTAAAAATGCATTATAATTTGGCGCCCGTCTCTCCACCATCTGTACCCGCTACTTCCACCATATTATGTCAGTGCTATTGCCATGTTTTTCTGAGCTTAGTGACAAATCATATGTTTATATTATTATTTATTTTCGTGATTACATACAAATCTGAAATAATAGCTCTATGAGATTAGTTCTAAAAGATCACAATAATTATTTATCTTTAATATTCATCGAAGAGAAGTCTATCCAAAACCTGGATCACTCCTTTTCATCTAAGAGTGTAATAACCACTTTTCAGAGGTTTGTTGTGTGTGAAATGATCATTCAGAGCGTAAACAACACGTTTTATTTCTTTGAATTTAATTTCGAAATTTTTACTTTTTGTGGTGAAAGATCGGGTTTCCACCACACATACCCATCCTTCCACCACATAAATAAAAAACTACATAACGACTCAACAAATTTTTTTTTAATAAATTCGCAAAATTTTAAGCAATTACACTTTGTTATTAAAAT
Organism: Venustoraphidia nigricollis; assembly: GCA_034508555.1. Taxonomy (NCBI): domain Eukaryota; kingdom Metazoa; phylum Arthropoda; class Insecta; order Raphidioptera; family Raphidiidae; genus Venustoraphidia; species Venustoraphidia nigricollis. The sequence goes on along the minus strand of JAVRKA010000057.1, from coordinate 2,496,519 downwards.
TTTCGATGTACAAATGCAGTAGATAAAACATTGAATACAGAAAATTATGTGTTGAATAAACTGTAAATGTTTTTGTTTTGTTCAAAAACATCTTTAAATTGACATAATAATATATTTAAATATCACAATCAATATGTTAGCAATCACTAATTTATCGGCAGGGTTTTTTACTGCGACGCGAGTTTTTTTTTTTTTTGTTACTTTGCACTTAAAAGTACATTTTAATAAATATACCTGGTAGATCTAGGTAAATTAAAAAAAAAACAAATTTTTAAAATATGTAAAAAATCAGTCTAATGTTTTAGTTGTCCGCATGTACAAAATTAATCCCTTTAATCTTATTATATATCTTAATTTAATTTATTTTCATACTACATGTAATTAATATATTATAATTATTATTATTGTTATTATTATTATTATTATCATGTATTTTTTATGCTAATGGCCGTATGCCGAAGCATTTTTTATTTAAATAAAAAAAAAAAAAAAAAAAAAAAACACACCGATCATTTTTTGCTGTCTCACGACAGTAGGGAAGTATAAATTATTGAAATTCAACTTTTTTGATAGAATTTATCACCTCCAAATACGGAAAAAGATTTTTTTTTTATTTTAGCCATACACCCCTAAATACGGATAATTTACTGATCAATAAAAAAACGCATGATTTTTTCGAAATTGCGTCATGTTTCCATTTTATTGAAACGTCATAACTGAACCTACATTATCCCACCACTTATATTTGTTTCAGTAAACCCAAAAAGAACAGTTTACTGACCAACGAAAATCTACGGACGACACAGCTCAGCGTGAAAGTCAGTTCTTTGAATTCGTACCATTTATTTTAATTGAATCGGTCATAATTTAGAAGGCTTTTTTGGGAGCAAAATTCAGAATTTTAATCATTCATCCGAAACGTACACTAAATTGTACACTTTGTGGGTAAAAAACCTTTCCTTACCTGTCCGCGTCAAGGGACTATTTCTGAAACATTTCGGACGAGTAGTTTCGTTTGTGTGTGTTGTAATAATTTTAGCTCACGTCACGTGAGATGGACGAACACAAATACAGAGTGACACACACACACAAAGACGATGAACGTAGTAAAACATGGCTTCTAATGAGCGAACCGTTTACGATCAAAACCTCATTTGCAGTTTTATAGCCAGTCTTTTCTGCCGTGTACAACACAGTTTTCTCTCTGTCAGCTCGAGTTACACGGTATTCACTCGCACCTATTCCATTCGATATATGTCGTACTCTACCTCTCTTTCACCCTGAATAGTTCAGTAAAATGTACATTGCATGTTGCCGTGTCATACATACGTACTGTATCTTTAGACGCTAACACAATTTTTTGGAACGATCTTTATATATCAGCTACTGACTTTTATTAACAAATAAATAAATTCTTTTTTTAGGAAATGCTTTATTTATTCATCAACATGAAAACAAGTTGTTAGTTTTTATATTAGTTGATATTTTTAAAGAAAATGTAATTTATATATAATTTAGCAATGTAACAATGAATGTTTACAACAATAATTACATAGCTCGTTTTGAAGCATTACAGAATTAATTATTCTTATATTGATAATCTTTACGGAAGTATTTCGTATTAATAAAAATTTCCATATGATAACATAGGTTGGCTATTTTCCCCTATATGTGCCTTCGAATTACGTATTGTACTAAGGTAGATTAATGATTTAATAATAATAAAAAATGGAAATTTACTTGATTCATTCATACTCTCACTACTGTGATGATTCTTGTCTAGAAATACCTAGCGAAATAATCAGCTCTCGCATGTAGTGAATTTAATGTTACAATTGCTTTATTATGAAGAATTAACTGTTATGATATCGCACCGTAGAGTAACTTATTAACTGATTCCGCCGCGAAAGTGTAAAGATTCGGGTTTGAACCCCGACGGTAACAGTGGAAAAATAAAATAAATTTTTCTAATTTAGCAATGTAACAATGAATGTTTACAACAATTATATAGCTCGTTCTGAAGCATTACAGAATTAACATATTCTTATATTAAAATATTTATTTTTATATTTTCGTTGTCGCGTTTTTTATCGCGTATTAGTTTTGAGCTCAATTAAAATCGTATAACTTGTCAAACGTAATGTTAAAACTTTTAGATTTTTATTTTCAAAGAAGTATCCCAGTTTTAAATATACTGTTTTATTTTTTAAATTAATAATAATAATGACAATAATGCGTTCAACGTTCGTTTATCGACTTTATGTCATCACAGACGCCATTTACATCATTATTATTTTTCTATCGTTTTCTACGTTTTTCAAAAGCGAATGAAGAGATATTAGGAAATTAGGATCAGGTAGCCAACTTTGTGAGCATAGTAATTTGTCAAGTAATCGGCCATAGCCTTGAATAAAAACCATCCCGATATTTATTTGGAATTAATTGAGGGAAATTATGGAAAACCTCAACATGATGGTCGGTACAGGAATAACCGTTTCTCGGCGAAAGGCAATAGGAAAAAGTCCAAGCCACATCTGCCTCCGCCGGGATTCGAACTTGGTACCTCCCGAATGCGAGTCTAGTGCTCTCACCACTACTCTACCCCACTGAAAAGATTTTCTAGACATTAAAATAATTATGGAAAAAATGGGTATAGAAAATTGTAGTTATGTACACGCGGGAATGCTTTCTATGTTAGATTAAAAATTCAATTATTTTTAATAATAGCAGTTTTAGTATAGAATACACGAATCTCACTTGTTGATGATAAAATAAAACATTAAATAACTCAAATATATATTTTGATATCTATAGTTTGGAAAATTAGTATAGTTGGGTTTGTAGCAAGCGTTGTGTTCTCTGATATTAATTTAAAAAAACCCGGGTCGCAGTGCCAAAACCCTGCCGACAATATAGTGTATTTGCTTGTATAGGGCCGTGTGGTTTTATACTTTTATTATGTGAAATTAAGTTTGTTTTTGAGCAAAATAAAAAATTTAACCCCTTAACACACCCCTTAAAATAACATTTTTTTCTTAATTGTAATATTATTATCAATCTAACGTCTACACCAAATTAAATACACCCTTCAATAAATAAGTCACTATCTCCAAACTAGTGTTTTCATAAAATTTGTAAATCCGGTCCTGTCGGGCCGATTTTATTAAAATTGTGGGGACACTTTTTAATCACTACCAAAGGGTTAAATTTCAATTTTGAAACGATTCGGAGAATTTTTTCGGTATTTTGGGGCCCAAAAACATTTTTCAACCCCTAAAAACTACCCTTAAAATAGCCCGATTAGGCCCATTTTAAATAGGCTTCTTGCGGTGATGGATTTCAACACGTGGGCCAAATTTCGTTAAAATAAATTAACTCTTTCGAAAGTTATTGCCCGCACACATATATATATACGTATATATATATATATATACGTATATATATATATATATAAATATATATATACATATATATATAAACATTTTTAAAAATGGTGCCAAAGTGTTTAGGAGGTTATGAAACGTCGAGAAATTTTGGTCCGACACCTAGGTCCCGCCATCCGACCGACGCCAATAGTGTATGTTGCCATATGGCAAATACACTAAAAAAAAAACTCGAAATAGATATAAACAAAATTTCATCAAGCATTTAATTTGGTTTAAATATTTACTAATAATTCTGTTTTGATTAAAATAAATAATTTAAAAAATATATAAAAATAAATAAGCGATAACCTTATTTGTTTGACAGTTTTCTTAAGTATTTCCGAGACCGGGTTCTGGCGAATATAACTTTATAATCACTGTAACTTCTAAGAATTTATGGTTGAAAAGTAATGGTTCATCAGTTTTTAAAAAACTTTAAAATGATTTTAAAATACATCTGTATCCACTGAAATATTTAAATAAATTTATCATGACTTTTTGCTGTGAAACGTATTTCCTTGAAAATCAGAAACAATTTTTTTTTTTAAGTACAAAACTTTGAATACCTATTTCGTAAAAGGCTAATTTTTTATATAATAAATAAAAACTCCTTTTTCTTCAGTATTGAATCTTATATTTTAATATTAAACTTTTGTCGTTTTCACTGCGCACACTAAGTAGGTATTTAAATTGTAAATTTAATTAAAATATAATACTCGAAAATAATTTCAATCTTACTAAAACAAAATTAAATATTCACTTTAAGTTTTTGCACATATTTAGGTGCTAATAATGAATTTATACCGGGTGTTTTTTTCAAAACTTTGAATGAATTTTTTTGTTGATAGACCGGTTGAATCAAAAAAAGTTTTAGGCAAAAGTTGTTGGGTTTTGAGGGGGAAATAACTTACACGTAATACCAACCCCCTCCCCCCACCCCTCGGAAGGGGGAGGGGGTAACTTTTGTTTTTTAAGTGAAAACCCCCGATTTTTATGATTAATTTTTTTTTTGTGTAAAAATGAACAGCTTTTGTCCAAAAACTTTTTTAATTTTCCCTGTTATTTTTGTGTAAAGTCTGGATAATGTTGATGATAATGATGAGGGGTGGGGGAGTATTCCGAATTGCTAATTGCATTAAAAATCTCACCAGGCACTTCAGTTAACATTAAGATAATAAGTTTTCAAAGTGTTCTCCATTCACTGCCATACAATGGAACAATCGATTCAAAGTTTTGAAAAAAACACCCGGTAAAAAATTTATTCATGTTTCTGTTGCTCTCTTTCTGTAAAACAGCAAACCACATTTTTTCTTGGCGTATTCAACTGCTTGTAAAATAGAACTATACGAACAGCTGATAAACAGTCACCTTAAGTAGAAATGTATGCGAACTGTCAAAAGTTGCACTTATTTAACATACTTGTATTACTACATACTCGTCTTCGTGAGTTGGTGTTTTGCATGCCAATAATCTATATTGATATATAATCGACGTATGTATGTTCCCTATGGACTGCAAAACGGCTGGACCGATTTTGATGAAATTTTCAGGCAGTCTTCAGATCCTGTGAAGTTTGGTAGCTATCGGATTAACAGACTTTTTCTTCGGTTTTTTAACATTCACAATTAAAAGCGATTAACTTCGCGCAAATTCAATACACGTTGAGAATTTTATGATAATGGTTCTCATCTTTTATGGCTATAGGTAATTAGATAAATAGTGCTACCTGTACAAAGCCGGATGGGGCCGCTAGTGTAAAATAAAAATCGCACATGCGCAGATCATATAATAAGTTATCGAATTATTCGCTGTGATAACATGTAACATTATAATTTTTATAATGTACATTGCACTTACTAAGTATATATTTTTTTTTTTGCTTTTTGTAATAGTCAATTATATCATGTTCTTTTTTATTTTATTATGTAAGCATTTTTGATTTATTTAAAATTTTGTAAAATTTAAAAGTCAGTTCCACTTTTCAATGAACGAATATTAAAAAAATTTAAAACATCTAATTAATTCTCTTATCCTAATTTGATTGTTAAAATAAACTATATTAAAATCTACTTCACTGAATAAGCAGATCACCGGACTTAAAAGAATAAAATTAAAATAAAATTTGAAAACTAAAATATATATTTTTTTTAAAACATTTAAAAAAATCGATCACGGCAAGTAATCGGTGCGTTACAAATGTCAGGTAGAAATATCAATCGACCACGGCCTACACCCGGAATCCAAGAAGACTTGGAACAACGCCGACCGTGATAATATTGCGTCTATTCCGAGTCAAATCAAATACAGCCTTAACTTTTTGGTATCACCTAACGATAATATTACCTTCATAGACGCAAATGTGTGTGTGTGTGTGTGTGTACACGTCTAACTGAGCACTAAATGTGATGAAAGTAGAGATGAGAGGAAGAAGTTAAGTACGCTTATGAGAGACATTTTTCTTTTACACCACTTTTCGTTTTCATCATCAACACCACACCACAGTATCCCAGCCTTCGCACTCCAGTCAGTCAGTCAGCCACTTTCCTTTCCGCTTACCCCACTTTTACCCTATCTATATTATAGAGGCTCCCTTCTAGCATTACGCTTCTATACACATTATGTACTTAATATAGATGGAACAGAATAGCCGTCTCTTAGCTTGCAGCCCGTTGAGCTTACAACTTAACTAAATAATACCAATTGCAGTTCTCTTTGAATGTCTTTTTAAAATATATCGTGTTCATGAAAGAGCATTTCACACCACCCGTTTATAATTTAGTTTCTTATAAACTTGCAGTAAAAGTCAGATCAATATTAAAAAAAAAATGATTTTTTATCTCTTGACATTTATGAACAAAAAATGTTGATGGTTGACTTAAATTAAAATATATGTTGCATTTTAATTAGTTTCATCACCGAGCTGGGTAGAGTAGTGGTGACAGCACTAGACCAGCATTCGAGAGGTACCGGGTTCGAATCCCGGCGGGGGCAGATGTGGCTGGGACTTTTTCCTACTGCCTCTCGCCGAGAAACGGTAATTCCAGTACCGGCCATCTTGATTGAGGTTTTCCATGGTTTCCCTCAATTAATTCCAGATAAATATCGAGATGGTTCCTTATTTGAGGCCATGGCCGATTACCTATCAAATACCTAGTTCAAAAATTACCTACCTTATCCGAATTTCCTATAATTCCTTCATTCGTCCATCGCTATTACATAAGTTGAAATTGTAAAAAATGTAGAAAATAACGGGAAGTGGTAGATTAAAAAATAGTAATGGTGCGAATGGCGTCTGTTAAGTCGAGAAACGGACGTTAAACGCATTATTATTATTATTAATTAGTTTCATCAATAGTTTTCATTATGTGACTGGTTACCAGCTGTTCAATATGCTCCCTTTTTCACCAGCATAGCTCTTACGTCGAGCAGCTGAATCTGTGTGTGAATGTAAAATGCACTTACTCACGTTTCGGTAATCTTTAATTTCTATGAAAAATCTTATTCAATCTTTGATGGTAATGCCTCCAAATGAACCAGAATTATGTACCGCTCTTTCCATATGACTTTTAGCTGAATCTTTTCAGTTTATTTGATCTAAAATAACGATTTAAAATCAGATAAAAACGAGAAAGTTAGCATAAGTTTTACGTAGATTTTTGTACAGAAAAAAATAAATTAGAAATCATTATAATATTTTACGTAAAGAAATTGGGAAAATATAATAGTATAAGATATGCTTTTATTATAGAAAAAATTTTGGAATTGTTTTTCTATAATAAAAGTATATCTTAAATTAGAAAGTTAAAAAACTTCAAAATGTTTATTTTTCTTCCTATAATTCGAAATCTTGTGTTTTTCTAAAGAACTATTGACAGATATCACGTTTTTTAATTCAATTTTTAGGGCAAAAATATATGTTTTTTGAAATTTTTAAGGAGCAAGCCAAATTTTGTAAGGCTTAATGCTTAATCACAGTTAATATAAATATACTAATAAAATGAATTTTGCGTTCATTGTTCAAAATTACCTAAGAGCATATTTTGCAATCTGGCATACTATGACACGTTTTTACAGCTGTTTTAAATTTAATTTAGTCGAAAACAATTAACGATCAGCTTAAATTTGTTCGTTGTAGATAATTTTATCAAAAAAAATTATGGTAATGCAGCAGAAAGAAGATAATTTCTTGAAATATTTTTTTTGCTGTAACATTAAAAGTATAAATTTTGTAAAAGTATCTACTAATTATATATAGACCATAATACTATATTATCAGATATTAAATTCAATTATAAAGTTACTCTTGAGCACACAAATACACTAAAATCAGTGTAATATTATAACATATGAATATATTATAATATTTCGCTAATTTTATGAAACTTTATAATACATCTGTTCCAAACGTATTATAGCTTACATTAAAAATTAAATTTAATGGTTCAATGTCATAAACACCCCGTTTAAAACGTTAAGCCGTAATTTAATAGTAATATCGGGTATATAATTCTACGTAAATTAAAATAATACACAATAAAAATAATATCATGGTTTGATTGACTTTTCTGAAAATATGCAGTTCCGTGTGTATCGCTGTAAAACTCAAACGTTTAGCGCGATGTTAGAGTGACTGCGTATTTTATATTCTGTCCAAAATAGTTGGACCCGTGCACGTAAAATAGTAATATTTTTTTTTAGTAATAATAATTATAATACAGAGGTAAAATACATCTATAGAGTCACATCGAAATACATACCTATACAAAATTTTTGAATAAATCGAAAAAGTCTACGAGTTTATATAATTGCGGATTCATCAGCTTACCTGCATGGTTTTTTTTAATGTTGATAGTCTTAACATTTTTCATTTCTTCCGGCGAATTAATGTAAAATTTAACACAATTATATTGACAGCTTCTTTCAAACAGGGCAGTGTTTTACTTGGTGGTACTATTTCTAATAAATAATAATAATAAATAATAATAATGCGTTTAACGTCCGTTTCTCGACTTTATGTCATAACAGACGCCATTCGCACCATTACTATTTTCCATCCTACCACACTTCCCGTTATTTTTCTACATGTTTAAAACTTCAACTTATGTAATAGCAATGGGCGAATGAAGGAATTATAGGAAATTAGGATAAGGTAGGTAATTTTTGAACTTGGAGTTTGATAGGTAATCGGCCATGGCCTCAAATAAGGAACCATCTCGATATTTATCTGGAATTAATTGAGGGAAACCATGGAAAACCTCAATTAAGATGGCCGGTACAGGAATTACCGTTTCTCGGCGAGAGGCAGTAGGAAAAAGTCCCAGCCACATCTGTTCCCGCCGGGATTCGAACCCGGACTTCCCGAATGCGAGTCTAGTGCTGTCACCACTACTCTACCCAGCTCGGTACGATCTCTAATATACTTGTGTGTATTCATCCTGAAGCTCCATTTCTAAGAATCTGAAAGATTTTCAAGACATTAAGAATGTGAAACAAAGATCAGTTTGAAATGTCTTACAATCTTATTGCTTACGTTTTTCCTTAAACGTTTATATTATAATAACAGACGCTATTCACACTATTAATATTTACCATCTACCAGTTTCCATTATTTTCTACTTTTTTTTTTAATCTTCAACTGAATGTTGCTATTCATTCAGTTGAAGATTTAAAAAAAACGAATGAAGGAAATATAGGAAATTAGGATAAAGTAGGGAACTCTCTGAGCATAGGAGTTTGTCAGGTAATCGGCCAAAGCCTTGAATAAAGAACCATCTCGATGTTTATCTGGAATTCATTGAGGGAAACTATGGAACACTTTAGAAAAGTTAGATGGTACAAGAATTACCGTTTCTCGACGAGAGGCAATAGGAAAAAGTCCCAGCCACAGTACCTCCCGAATACGAGTCTAATAGTGTCACCATTACACTACACCGTTCGGTTTCTAGATTCCAAAAAATATCACTCAACTTCTTTTCTAAGCTATCTGGTTTGAACACATAAGTACATTATAAGAAAAAAAATCTAACGTCACATTTTTTAATTCTTCTTAAAATGAAAAAAAAAAACCCGGGTCGCAGTGCCAAAACCCTGCCGACAATATAGTGTATTTGCTTATACAGGCAGGATGGCTTTATTATGCGAACTTAAGTTGGTTTTTGGGTAAAATAAAAAATTTGACTCCTTAATACACCCCTTAAAATAACATTTATTTTCTTAATTGCAATATTATTATCAATCGAACTTCTATACCAAATTATATACAACTTTCAGTAAATAATTCACTATCTGCAAAGTAGTGTTTTCATAAAATTTGTAAGTCCGGTCCTGTCGGGCCGATTTTATTAAAATTGTGAGGACACTCTTTAATCACTACCAGAGGGTTAAATTTCAATTTTGAAACGATTCGGAGAATTTTTTCATTATTTTGGGGCCCAAAAACAGTTTTCAACCCCTAAAAACTACCCTTAAAATGGCCCGATTAGGCCCATTTTAAATAGGCTTCTTGCGGTGATGGGTTTCAACACGTGGTCCAAATTTCGTTGAAATCAATTAACTCTTTCGAAAGTTATCGCGCGTACACATATATATATATATATAAATAGTGCCAAAGTGTTTAGGAGGTTATGAAACGTCGAGAAATTTTGGTCCGACCCCTAGGTCCCGCCATCCGACCGACGCCAATAGTGTATGTTGCCTTATGGCAAATACACTAACAACCAAACTTGTATTTTGTTGAGTTCTTTGATATCGATAAAAATTATAATATTGAGGTTTTAGGGACAATTGATCGTTAATATGCCTTCATTAGTTTTAAATAGAAAGAGGTAATCTTTACTACACTAACATTGTTGTGCCTAAGGTCAAAACATGGGTACATAACCGGAACAATGGCCGGTATGAAATTGTTTACATTACTATTATAGGTATGGTATCCGGAATGTTGTTGATATTGTGTGTATAGGGAAATTTGTTTGAATTATTTTAAATATGACAATACCTTTAAACATAATATCTTTTCGTGGACTTAAAATCAAACGAAATCTTTTTTAAACTTCTGTTTATTAAGGCTGTCGGAACGCTCTGAATTTAAGCCAGAATAGAGCTTCGACTGTCAACTGATTGTAGACTTATTCGTCAACATACTGCAAAAATTCTTTCTCTATAAGGAAGATAAAGGACAAATCTAGGTCTCTAATGGACTCTTTTTGTAATTTATGTACGATTTACTAGAAAAAAGTTGGCATTAATTATGCCAGAAAAACACGTTTTTAATGTCACACTACGACCTTATTCGCACTTATTTTACAAAACTGTTCCATCACAAACCTAAAGTGGCACTTCCTTTTTCGGAAAAGTTTTTTAAATCTTCAAAATATTTCCCAAAATTAGAGTAATCAATTGACAGCGACACCCTTGCAATAGCATCTTTTAGCCGCGTAGTTGGCACCAGCTAAAAATTGAAACGTGCGGATGATTTGAGCGAGACAGAGCTAAAGAAGGTCACACCCACAATATGTCTTTCGCCTACCTCGCGTCTTACTGCTGGATCTCAACACAAACTGTGTGAAAGTGATCCAACAGGAACTCGATCTTTACATGCAACTATTAAAGCATGCAAAAAGGACTATTTAACAACCCAGTTTTTCTAAATATTTGCTGATTTCGAGTACATTTTTTTATTTGAATTTTTATATCTTTACTCTTTAAAATACTGCATGCAACTGTCTCTCTCAGATTGCATTTCACAATATTTAATATAAAATTACTTTTATCTGTCATGAATGAATCACAATCAAACGCAACTAGTCTGTCAACAATAAATAAAGGACCGCTAAATTCATTTATAAAAATTTTTAATAAACTAGTGAGTGAATTAAAACCTCTGCCAATAAACTATTTTAAAAAAAAAGAATGAAATCACTACTATTCATGTACAATTTTTATTCTATAGAAGAATTCAAATTTTTATGACATATTTTATGTATTTCTAGTACAGATGGAATAAAGTGTATATTAATATTCGATTATTCCCAAGACTAATAAAACTTTCACTTAAGGTATTTGTCGTGGTTAAGGCACACCGTCAGAAAATTCTTAATTTTTGTATACTTATTAAGGACGTGATAATACAATTACCCTGAAAATTTAAAGTCGATCGACCGTATATAATCCGAGATAAATTCACTTACAAATTGGATAATTAACATTGATTGTATACGATCTCTGTAGTTCTGAACCAGTTTCTTATTTATAAAAATAGAACAAACTGTCAGAAACTTTCCAAAAACTGACAGTCTTTCAATGCATTTGTTATGAGTTTAAAAAAAAAAATAAGAAAAAAATTTTGACCGTCTAATTATTTATAGATAACGGTTTAAAGTTCAAGAATTTATAGAAAAGTATACATGCGTATGAATACTGTATGGGTTGCGTTTTCACGGGTACAGTCCTGCGTATAAATTATGGATCACTTAGCTACAAGCTAGTATACTTTTGTGGCGCGTATAATCTATAACTTTTTGACAATATTGTACCACGACAACTACCTTAACCAAGTGAAGTGTAAGAGTGAAATTTTTCTTATTATTAATCTTGCGTATGTGAAATATTACGAACTTGGTACTGTAACTTGGTTTGGACATGCCGTGCACACCTGTTATAAATAGAACGCAGTGATTCGTTTTCCTGCGCCGCGGTGTCGACGTGTAATAACATTTCTACTTGTAATTAAATTACTTCACAAACAAGCTGCGTTTGTTATGTGAGCATAAACGAGTTTTGGTTTGGTGTGTACATAACCACACACTACCGGGCCACTGACTACACTCGCTATGGTTCGCTTCAACTTGCACGTTCTGCGTTCATTAATCTGACGAGCTTTTCATTCGAAAGCTCTATATTTGTTTTATATGTCAGACATAACCTCAACAAATCGCATCACTGCATTCTCAGTGTTTACAGGCAGCCATATTGCAACATGGTCTGCCACAATATGACCAGTCTATTGCTTGAGAATTCTATATTAACTATTTTCCAGAATTAAAATGTTTGAAGTCGAAAATTAGTTTCAATGTCATATTACAAACTCTCTGATTGATTTCTGATACGACTTTAAATAACAAATCTACTTTTCAAGTATTTTTAACATAGTAACTATAGTCAAGTTCAGTGGTAAAAAATACGTTTATTTAAAAGTCTATATCCTACCAACATTTGGTTTCAATCCGCCCAACATGTATCGTGCTCGCAGATGAACAGATTTTTTCCATGTATTTTGATTCGAGCGATCTCAAAATGAAAAAGTAGTGCAAATTTTGGAAAATCAATTTTGACCTAAATTGTATCGTTCCCTACTTGTGGAACTGGGGTGGTAAAAAGAAAAAAAATAGCATATCTAGTCTTTGGTGCATATTAGCCTTGCCTGCGGGCTTAAAATCAGCAATATAAAGAATCTGACGAATTTTCAGTTGGTTCTATGCAAGGAATACTAGAAGGTTGAGCGTAGGAGGCTATAAACATGGCACGTCTATGATTAGCTGAGTTGATTGCTTATGTCACCGATGCCCATGAGTTGGTTTTTCAATTAATGTTATCCTAATTGTTTGGAAAAAACTCCATGTGACGTCACAAGAGAAAAAATAGCATATCTAGTCTTCGGTGCATATTAGCCTTGCCTGCAGGCTTAATATCAGCAATATAAAGAATCTAACGAGCTTTAAACTGAATTTTCAGTTGGTTCTATGCAAGGTTACTAGAATACTAGAAGGTTGGGCGTAAAAGGCTATAAACATGGTCATATCTGTGATTGGTTAAGTCGATTGCTTACGTCACCGATGCCCATGGCATCGTTTTTCAATTATTGTTATCTCAACTGTTTGGAAAAAGACTCCGTGTGATGTCACAAGCCTACTTCCCCCGCTCTCTCTCGCATCTCGCTTAGTCAATAACCTTTATTTCTAATAATTAATAATATTTAACCTTTATTTCTACTAACCTTGGGTTCTATGCAGAACTGTGCCAAATATAACCTCAATATGTCGTCTTGAATTTATAATCAACCGTATTACAACAGTCGTTAAATAAATAATCAGTTTTAATTTTATTCAGCACATGTAACAGTTGAGTATTAAAATGTAGTAAAATAAGCCGATAAGAAACATAATACAATAAAGGCTGAGACTTGTCATCAATTGTAAAATAAATTAAACTTCATCTTTCATCTACATTGTATTCTGTAGTCTTCTTTAAATCTGAGACCTCCCCTACGGAGCCCTTGAATTTTGCTTAAGGGGCCACGATGTTACTATGCAAATACATATACATTTTCTTAAATGTCAAAATCGACGTAGTTTAATTTACACGGAGTACAATCTCCGGTTAATACCACACTGCAGTGTTCGATTTTCTTTTCTAATTTCGGGGGCCTTGAAGTCACAATATTTATATGCTTTACGGTTTACATCATAGATTCCCAACGGAGACAGTACCCAATGAACGCTAGAGCTTTTCATGGGGACTTTATGATTTTTAATAAATATATAAACCGATAAATTAGATACAGATCATATGCAACAATATTTTTATATTTCCGATAACATTAACTATTGGGGCATACGAAGGAATTGCAAGTTTCTTTTTTCTTCCAAAAGGGGCGCTCGTCCAATAAAAGGTTGGAAACTTCTGCTTTAGATCATGTCAACAATAAAGGAATAGCTTCAACCTATTAGAAAGATTTCCAATTTTTTTACTCTTATCATAGTCGTAAAAATTGCAAAACTAATGAATAAAGAATTTTTGTAATATCGAAGTTTGCTTACTCTTTTAATTTTGACAATTCTCCTCGTTGTTATTCTTATTGCAAATGGCGTCACACGGCACATGTGTCATAGTTATAGTAAATTTACATATAAAAGAAGCTACAATGTAGATACCTTTAGGAATCAATCTGTCACAAAATTCATTTATTTATTTTATATTATTTATTTATTTATTTATTTCCCAACAGATAAGTACATCCAATAATAGGGAAAATCACATCTCGATAGTGAACACATGAATGAAATATAACAATATATACCATATAACAACATAACAATATAATAATATAATATAGTGCAACAATATAAACTTAACAAAATAATATTACATAACGTAACAGAAAGTAAACAACTTTATAGAATAAATTTTAAAAAAGGTAACAATTATAATATAAATATGAAATTTGAAATGTGCCTTGCAAAACGTCATGATCTGACTGATGCACGTATAATCTCATAACTATTTTGAAAAAAATCTATATCAGGTTTTTTTGCTTGCAAATTATTTACTAATGTAACCATCCTACACAATGGTGAACTGTCAAAATGCAGCGTTGAAACTTTAGGACGTACTAGAAGTTGATATTTTGGTCTAGTTGCTGCACTGGGAACCCTAAAGTTAATATTGCCTAATAAATAACTGTCACTAACAATATTGTGAAGGGGTTTATAAAAGAAAAATATTAATGCATGATTACGTCTATTTTCTAGGGTATCCACATCAAACATTTTAATTATGTCTTTATACGGCATCATCGTTGGATAAATATGAAAAATAGTGAAAAAAACATACCGCAAAAACTTACTTTGAATAATTTCAATACGTTTTATATAATTGTAATGATATGGACTCCAAACTATTGACGCGTATTCTAATTTGCTTCTGACAAAACTATAATATAACGTAAACATAACTCTTAGTTTATTGGTTTTAAATTCACGAGAAAATCGCATAATCATACCCAACATTTTATAAGCCTGGTTCACTATGCCCTCCATATGCATATGAAAATTTAATTTTTCGTCAAAAATTACTCCTAAATCTTTAACAGAGGTACTTCTTAGTGTGGCAAGCATAGAACATCAAAATTCCAAGCATCTGTAATAACTAACAATAAAATATGATTTATAACATTTTAAATAGGCTTGAATGTTCCGCTCCAAACTAAGCAAATGATAATTGCTATGGAAAGTTTTAACAGTTGTGTGGAACTGAATCTGACTCTGGTTTTCAAAAAAGTAGTAACTTTCACATTTTATTTTATATCTTCTATAAACAGTAACATGTAAATCATATCTTTACTAATTGAAAACAATTTTATAGTTATTTTACAGTCGACGTGATCGTCTACAAATGAGTTCTATACAGTAACCGCTCTATTTTGAAATCTACGATCTAGAACAAGGATCGCGAATGAACTAACAGAGGTTTTCCTTTATTTACAGGCGCAAAGTATGAACCAGTGCTACTCGACAACGCTTACAAGGTTCACATGAAACTGACCATCCGATCAGTGGGTCCAACGGACTACGGATCATACAAATGCGTCTCCAAAAACTCTCTAGGGGATACAGATGGCAGTATAAAACTCTATCGTAAGTACATAAACTTAATTACGAACAACCAATTTCTCAACTTCATACTGTCAAATTTTCGATAGCGCTGCCAACTTCATGCTGTCGAATTTTCGTAGGCTGTGCGCGCGTAACTTCCGCTGCCTGCTAAAACTGTACTTTAAACGCTCGAAAAGAAGTATAACTTCAAAAAGATTGTGTATTAATGCATTAGAAAACATACTTTATTGCATACAAAATTTTATGAGGGAACATATGGACCGAAACTTTTGTAGTCCAGCCTCATTATTACTTAAAAATATTTCTATTGATTCATTTATAGACGAGCCGTTATTTTCAGTTGGCTTTTTTAAATGTTAAATAATATAATAATAATAATGCGTTTAACGTCCATTTCTCGCCTTTATGTCATAACAGACGCCATTCGCACCATTACTATTTTCCATCTATCATACTTCCCGTTATTTTTAAAACTTCAACTTATGTAATAGCAATGGGCGAATGAAGGAATTATAGGAAATTAGGATAAGGTAGGTAATTTTTGAACTAGGAGTTTGATAGGTAATCGGCCATGGTCTCAAATAAGGAACCATCTAGATATTTATCTGGAATTAATTGAGGGAAACCATGGAAAACCTCAATCAAGATGGCCGGTACAGGAATTACCGTTTCTCGGCGAGAGGCAGTAGGAAAAAGACCCAGCCACATCTGCCCCCGCCGGGATTCGAACCCGGACCTCCCGAATGCGAGTCTAGTACTGTCACCACTAGTCTACCTAGCTCGGTTAAATAATATTATTATAATAACATGATAATATGCGCTGTGTAACTTTTTTGGTACTTAACATATTGTCTTCTAAGGTTTTCAGAATTGTTTTAATAAAAAGCTTTAATAAAACATTAACCTTTTATGTCAGGATATACTTAATACAATTTCAAATTTTAGCCTGGCAATACTTTATCTTCGCGTTTCTTTTGTCTGTATCTTTACCGATTATCTAATGAAAAGGTGACCTAATTTTCAACTGAATCAAGTTCTGTAAATGGAGAAACCTTTTAAGTATATTCAATGTTGAAGGTATGTGAGAAAATGTTAGAATAAGAGCAGTAGTTTCAAACCAAAGGTCCTCAAATAAGTTTTGATTCCAGTGAAATGTTTTAAAGTTGATGCATATGATCTTGTTTTACGCTTGCAATCTTCAATACGGCGAAAAGTTTTCGAAGTACATATCATAAATCAATCCATGAGAAGATCAATTCCAAATTTAAATAAATTTAGAAAAAAATCCTTTTAAAAAACATATATTTATAGATGAACAGCTTTCCTAATATTCACATCATCAGATCTTCTTTTTATTTACACTCGTTCAGAAACCCAAAGTCAAGTTGTAAAATTATTTTCTTCTTAGCAAGTTGTATAAAAAACCCGTAATTTCTGCTGGTTGGCGGTTACTCTTGCAATCCTTTTTTGTTTATGTGTGTGTTTTTTTTTGCTTAGGGCGTGCCTATATGCAATTATCAATTTATTACTGAGTTAATAATTCACCCGTCCTATATATAAAAGTGCTTCTTTACATGTATGTTTACAGGCACGTAAAGTGGTTCAGTATGCACTAGTGCGGTAAACTAAAACAATACTGCACGTACCATGCCAATTCTATAGTAAACCAATGTGTATCTGTCAGTTTTTTATAACCTACTACAGTCATTAGTGATGCTTGTTCAAAAGTGAACTGTCAAAAATTTTGAAAATGAAGTGAAAATCAGTTATTTTACGTGCATATCTCATGCCTAATTCGTGAGATTGTTAAAACTCGCTGGCCCTCTTTTTAAACATAGTGTCACAATTCGCCGTAAAATAGCCCTTTACGAAATTAAAGGTGTACAATCCACCATTATAAAATTTATTGGATGACAACAAAGTTTACTCTAAACTTCAATAATATGTATTGATTTGAATTTTTTCTTTGGAAGAGGATCAATTTTCAAAAGACATTTTACAAAACCTAAGGTTTTGTAAACTGTCTTATTATCATCATATCAAAAAAGTAATAAAATTTAAATCTAAACGTCAGTATTATCTTATATGTGTCCGAATTCATTTTCAAAAACCATTATGCAGAGAAGCCTTAAACTTATAGCAAATCCAGCGAAATGTACAATCACAAAAATGGATCTATTTGAAAAGTTAAAAACCGCTGGATTTAAAGCCTTTTGAGGTCGTCTAATGGATCTCAAATACAACAATGTGAGCTTTTCGTGTATGATGAATACTTAAATGTCCTTGCATTCCAACAAACGGTAAATAATAGTCAATGTCTAAATCACATTACTTTCTCATTAATATCTGTCTTCACAATATAATATATAAGTAATTAATATTTCCAAAAATGAATACAATATATACCGAGTGTTTAGAAATATGACACCAACAAGCTAAGTGAAGTTTTGCGGTTACTATTGCAATTCTTTTTGTATTTTGTGTGTTTTTGAAGTTATACTTCTTTCTGCGCTTTGAGGGTAAAAATTTTCTCTGTTACGGAAATTGCGCACGCAGCATGCAACGAAAATGAGAAACCATGAAGTTAGTTGTTAATTTAATATGAATGTACTACGTGTATCGGCAAGGTTGAAATCCTCGATAAAGCTGACTCTTCGATGCAGTTGTACTTTGTGTTCATAAATGACACGTCTCATTTCTCTGTTACAATATGCTGACGGAGTTATTCAAATATTATCCAAAGTAAATAAGTACTACTCGCAAAGTTGAAATCGTCGATAAAGCTAACCCGTCGATGCAGTGTAATTTTACTTTGTATTCATAGATGACACGTCTCATATCTCTGTTACAATATGCTGATGGAGTTGTCTACCTATTATCTAAAGTAAATAAGTTCTTAGAGATGGGAAAAACGGGTCTTTTTAGTGATCTGCATTTTTGTATCTGGATCCCGTATGTGAGCCGGCTCACTGAACCGGTTCAAAAAGAGCCGAGTTCTGAATATGTTACTGCAGTCTGCCACTGAGTTACCTAGTTCAGTCAATCATATCACGACCTGTATAGAATCAAGAATGCATAGCCAAACACGTGATGCATGAGTCATTTGAGCTGACAGATGCATCAAAGCAAGAACTGATACGTAAGTGTAAAATGTGCTTCTGTGTGTTAAGTGTTTCACTGAGTTATACGGATCCGTTGATCCGTCGGCTGAAAAAAAAATGAGTCGGCTCTCACGGATCTTCTGTCGGAGTCGGCTCTGAACCGGTTCAGATCTGAGTTACCCAACTCAATAAGCTCTACTCGAAGTGAACAGGCTAACTTTTAACTATATTTATCATTTACCTATAGACATCCTATTTTATTTTATCAATGCACATCTTTAATGAAAATGTGAATATCAATTATCGCGATCACGCTAAAGAAGTATAACTTCTGCCGCGCATACATAAGTGGACGCACCATTTTCTTATCACTATTTATAACAATCTGAGATAAAAAATGTCGTTACGTAAGTAAGCACAACTATTATATATACACATAATATATATTACCAATTAAAAGATCATTAATAGTTGCGTTAATTTATGGATGCATATTCCAAGCTTCCCTGAGATCGTTAGGTTTATTATTAATATATAAGGATTACAATTCGGTGTCATAATTATGATATATTGATCAAGTTTATAGTAATCTACTTCAGACAAAGTTATCTCATTTGTAGTCTCCATATTAACACTGTAATGAGCAAAAAATATATAGTTTGGACCAATGCAGTGCTACTCATTAAAATAGAACTGCGAAATTAATCGTTGCATTCAGGTTTATACTTAAATTATCTTGGTGACCGCTTGTAGCTATTATAATTTAGCTCAGATATCCCTTTGACTTTTTTAATAGTGCTGCACAAAAATGAGCCTCATCCTCATAAGCTTACATAAGAAGTTTAACTTCTTTAGTTTTTAATATTATTCCCAAGTTTATTTTTTTGTATTGAAAATATTACTAATTATTCCTTTGGAATCATTTTGATATCCGTTTGGCCCTATTTAACATCTGAATTAGATATTTTTTCAGTTAAATTAATTTGTCCTTGTGTTTCTTGTTTCTTTTTAGTGTATTTGCCATAAGGCAACATACACTATTGGCGTTGGTCGGATGGCGGGACCTAGGGGTCGGACCAAAATTTCTCGACGTTTCATAACCTCCTAAACACTTTGTCACCATTTTTGAAAATGTTTATATATATATGTATATATATATATATTTATATACGTATATATATATATATATATATATATATATATATATATATATATATATATATATATATATATATATATATATATATATATATATATATATATATATATATATATATATGTGTGTGTGTGTGCGGGCAATAACTTTCGAAAGAGTTAATTGATTTTAACGAAATTTGGTCCACGTGTTGAAATCCATCACCGCAAGAAGCCTATTTAAAATGGGCGTAATCAGGGCATTTTAAGGGTAGTTTTTAGGGGTTGAAAAATGTTTTTGGGTCCCAAAATACCGAAAAAATTCTCAGAATCGTTTCAAAATTGACATTTAACCCTTTAGTAGTAATTAAAAGGTGTCCCTAAAATTTAAATAAAATCGGCCCAACAGGACCGGACTTACAAATTTTATGAAAACACTAGTTTACAAATAGTGAATTATTTACTGAAAGTTGTATATAATTTGGTATAGAGGTTCGATTTATAATAATATTGCAATTAAGAAAAAAAATGTTATTTTAAGGGGTGTATTAAGGAGTAAATTTTTTTATTTTGCCCAAAAACCAACTAAAGCTCGCAAAATAAAGCCACACTGCCTGTATAAGCAAATACACTATATTATCGGCAGGGTTTTGGCACTGCGACCCGGGTTTTTTTAGTTTTATTATTAACAAGAAATGGGAAATAATCTGCGGAAATAGAGGAAAGAATACAAATTCAAAATTCAATTAGTAGTGATTTCATAATGAGACAAAATCTAATATGAAAATATTTTTGTCTTCGTCGGTAAAAAGTTAAATTTTATAAAAATCTCGTGTATATTTTGAAATTTTAAGTAACAAAGAATGTGTCAATTGTAAAACCGCTACACATTAATATGTAGATATGACTTATTATGTGCTAATGTCACACGATACGTAACGTAAAGGCATAAATAGAGGAAAAGATGACATTACATGCTAACTTTACTGACAAGCCGATGATCACATGCCATTCGCAGACATCGGATTTACAACTACTTCCATGCATATATATTTTGCCACACACCACAATGATGCGTATTTACAGTTGAATAAATGCTATTCGGATTCCAAAATGAAAACTATCAATTATCATAAGTTCCAAAAAAAAAAGTGGTGCGTGTACTTATGAACGCGCGGCAGAAGTTATACTTCTTTGGCGTGATCGCGATAATTGATATTAACATTTTCATTAAAAATGTGCATTGATAAAATAAAATACGCTGTCTAGGGAGTTGATAAATATAGTTGGAAAAAATTTTTTTAACACAGGTTGAGTTATGTTTGTGGTCTTATAATTTATTTACAATTTGCCTTTGTTCCATTTTCAAAAGTAACATTTTTAGTGCCATTAATTGAGAATATTAGCTATTGTCTGCTATAATTGTTAAGAAACATTCATTGTTGTAGCACTATATTAGAAAAATTTATTATTCCAACACGTCACCGTCTGGATTTAAACCAGAATCTTTCCACTTCCGCCGCGAAAGTGGAAAGATTCTGATTTAAATCCAGACGGTGACGTGTTGGAATAATAATTTTTTCTAATATAGTGCTACAACAATGAATGCTTCTTAACAATTATAGCAGACAATAGCTATTATTCTCAATTAATTCAGCAAGTACGTAGCTATAAGCGTACGAAAAATATCTACTAATATTTTTAGTGCCTGTATAACTATTAAATGGTTTTCTACTGTGGAATCCATAATTTTTAAAAAATACAACTATTGAAGTTATTTAACTGTCAAAAGTTGTTAATAATTCAGAACATGTCTATGAAAAACGACTAAAGCTCAAAAAAGTATAAATTAATAGCTTTTGAGAAGTTCCGTCCGATGTCGCTAGTATAACCTACTTTGTTGTTTTATGAAATAACGATTTTGACGTTATCAGAAACATCTTCCGCAACATATTCGTCGCATGCTGCGTACGCAACTTCCGTAACAGAAAAAATGTTACCCTCATTGCGCCAAAATAAGTATACGTTCAAAAAAATACTGTTTCGCGAATAATGAGTTCTTCAGCCTTTGAAGTACAACTCTATACGTTTCTACTGTATTCCGTGCAAACAGATGGTATACACTATACATGTATGTAAGTGTCAAATATCTCACCATAATATATGAAAAGTTTTTTGTCAATGTCACTTCGCGAGCAATGCGTACATATTATGCGTATATTTCCAGTTCGCAAGCGGATCCTGCAGCTTTATAGATCTATACAAAAGATAACGCAAATAGTATAGATGACACAAACAAACATTCACTAATCAACAACGTTCACCAATTCCGCCGTACCATCATTAATTAGAGTTATTAAGTACCAGCTGTTCAGTATGCTCCCTTTTTCACCGGCATTGGTCTATCTTACGGGCAGCTGAATGTGGGTGTGTGCATGTAAAATGCATTTACTCACTTTTCGGAAATCACTAATTTCTATTTAATCTTTGATATTAATGCTTCAAAGTAAGCCAGATATAATATGACTTTTAGCCAAGTTTTTACAGTTAATTTGATCTAAATAAATGATTCAAAATCAGATAACCGAGAAAATTTGCATACGTTTTACACATTTTTTTAACGGAAAATAATAAATTTGAAAAACATTATTGGGCAAGTCAAATTCGCCAGGATTTTTAAAATAAATTTTATAAAGAAAAAAATGTGAATTTGCCTTTCCTTAATTAATTCGAAATCTCGTGACATGGTGTAAAGAAATATCACGTTTTTTTATTCAGTTTTTCAGGATAAACTCTGTTATTTGAAATTTTCAAGCAGCAGGTCAAATTTTGTGAATTTTAATACTTAATTACAGCTAATAAAAAGAGTAATAAAATGAATTTTGGGACCACAGGTCGAAATTTCCCAAGAGCATATTTTATAATCTAAGGTCACCTCAACAATCATTTAGTACAATTATTTTATCATACCGAAACTTGTTTGATTTTTTCTAAATATTTTCGTGGCCATAATGCGAAACCACACAAATTTGTGTAAAATGAAATTTATAACGATATGTAACATAATTTATACTTCCTTTGGCGCGTTATGAAAAAATTATAAGATTTTGCGAATGCGCGCGCACATTATAACATCAAAATTGACAGGATGAAGGTGCTCGCAGAAAAAGGCTACCAACAGAATAGACTCTACTTTCAATTGAAACAAATGTTCAACGTAAACCATTTGTAAAGATTTATGATTAATTGTAATTTCGACAATATTTGTTTGTCTAAATCCATAATTATTCCACATTATAATCTTTCATGCATAATAAACTTGTTTTCATTGGATTACAGAAGTGGAGCCTCCGTCAACTGTCAACAAAATAATTACAACTACCCTTCCAAATTACATCGTAATGGAAAAAGGTAATTACATTAACATGTTCATTACTGCATGTTGCAATTTCTCTCCAAATTTTCAATACCCGTTTTTAATTGCCACATGGAATAATTAATCGATTTTATAACTAAATATCTCTTCTGTAATAACACGTGATTGTAATACTCGAAATTAATCCTATGCAGTCATAAAATTATCAAAACGTGAAATGGTGTTAGCTCGTATGTGATTTTTCTGCAAATACTACTAATAAATTACATATTTTGAGAAAAATATATTTTATATTTCAGAACAAAAGAAGCCTCGGTCAAGACAGCCAAAAGAGAATCCACCGAGTACAAGACCAGATCACCAGAACGAAATTATGGATTCGTTGACTCCAGAAATATCTAAAGAAAAAGGTATGAACTAAAATTTACTTTTATTGTAATATCTATCCTTTTCTCGAAGCGTCAATTTTTCCAGCAGACGTTATTATCGGATTTATTACTACCCTAAATTCTAATTGATAGAGCTGATACATCAAAATGAGTCCAGCTATTTGCAAATTATGTTAATACATAAAGGACCCCGATCTATACTACTGATATCCAGACTTAAACAACCTTGAATGAGGGCCAATTTCCATAAGGGTACTGCGAGGTTCTTTATTCCCTTTAGTTACAAAAAATGTCTAAAGAGACCACAAGAAGAGGAAATTATGTTCTCATTACAATTTCAATTATACTTATACTCATTAACAAATTTTGGTAAAAAATAGTAGATTATTTATCTTGTGTCGTAGTGAGTTTATTATTTTAATGCATAATGAATCAGTTAACATGCTTGTACACATGTATGGAAAGCAGCTAGGATGTAGTTTATAAAACTAATTAAATTTCCCAGAAATTTGATGACTTCTATCTTTATTACAATCCGTGTAATAAGAGTTTTATTTCAGCGTTAATTATTTTTCTGCTTTAGTTAGAAGAAAAATCTCAGTACGCTTAACTATTACAATTAGAGTGAGTATTCTGTGTGTAATAAATTTAATTACAAACATAATACATCGGGCTCGTATTATCGAAGCGAACAACTGTCTATAGTCTATGTCAGGGGTCTCCAAACGTTTCAGCGTAAGAGCCACACTGACTCCTCTACTAGGTCTCTAGAGCCAAGATCTAGCCCATCTGTTCTGGGCTCATCGTACCATCAATACAGTTTTGAAATACGCGCAAAATATTTCTAAATCCAAATTAACGAATGAGCATTTGAAGGCGCTGTGATAATTTCCACTAGCAAACTTGATCCATAACTGCAAACAACATATTAAAATTGTTTCTATTTTTAATTTCAATATGTAATTCACCTATATATGTAACTTATTACAGTTAGTAAGATGTTCAATTTAATTATGTAAAATAAATAAAAACGTTGGATATTATTTCGTATAATTTAAGTAAATAAATTATGGTGGGTCGAATTGGTGGTCCTCGCGGGCTGCATTTGCCCCGCGAGCCATAGTTTGGAGACCCCTGGCTATACCATGAAATATTTGATACTGCGCAATATAATATTAATGTACTTAGATATTGCGCACAGAAAACAAACCACTCCTGGTCTCTGCAAGTGAGCTCATTATGTTAATAAATGCATCGTATTTTGATTATTCAAATCGCTTGATGTATGTAGATAGAAATTATAGGCCTAGAGCTGTTAAACATTTTTGAGTAGGTATTTGAGGCACTGTCAAAATTTGTACAATACTTCTTTAGTAATATCCGAATTCAAAAACACAGACCTGGCTGAAGGGAAGCGAGGGTTAACCGACCGTCAAATTTCTAATCACCTGGCATGTAGAATGTCACACCGAACGACCTGCTATTTTGAATAGATCTGTTTTTAGTTACCAATATTATTCTGTTTAAATTTCAACGTGCCTCAAATATATTTTTTTAATTTTTCAAAAATATAATTTTGCAGACACCGGGTTGAGTTTTAGACTACGTTAAGAAATTTGGATTTTTTTCAACTCCTTAAATACTAAATGTCAAGGTATTAAAATTTCAGAATACTTCAAGGGCTTTTTATTGCGAAAAAAATTTACTAATTTTAAAATTTGAGGGTCGGTTAAGCCCCGCTACTTTTCAGTCAGGTCTGTGTTTTTGTATTCGGAAATTTGCACAATGCCTCAAATACCTACCCAAAAATGTCTAACAGCTCTCCAACTATTAATAGATTCATGTACCAACTTTACATTAATTTTTATGTAATAGGGAGTTCGTTTTTTCACAGAGGATGAATAAATATCTATTTCTGGTTGTAGATATAAAAAAGTAGCCAAGTGTAAGCCAAACGCCCATGTTGTGTGCCGTATTTTTGAAAATTTTCATTTCTTTGGTTACATCGTTGCATTCCTAGTACATAGTCTACTCACGCATCTTGACTTGAGTTCATAATTATGTTGAAATGTTGAGATTTTGTGATCAATATAGCAGCAGTTAATCTGCAATTTCTTCGAAATACTAAACTTTACAATGTTGCCTAAACATTTTTTATTAAAGTTGACCTTAGAAGACACTTAGTAAATTTATTTCCAATTTTGACGATCAATGCTCTAGGAATAAATGGAGTTGGATAAGCAATTTTCGCAATTTTTAAAAATTTTTCTCAAATAAACTTCGCCAAATTATTTTTAGAAAAAAATTATTGTTTTCTATGGGTTATCAGCTTTTAATAGACACCCCATTCAATAGAACTGAACTGTTTTCATTTTTTCCAAACTTGTTTGACCCTTCATTACTATCTATAATTTTCCGAATTATTTATTCATATCACAACCACGTGATTAGGTTATAACAAGCTTTAACTATGCCAAATTTCAAATCTTGTCGTTTAACTCTGGGAGCTTGTGACAAGACGGACGAACAGACACCAGAGTGAGACCATAAGTGTTCCGTATTTCCAATTTTAGTACAGAACACAAAATGTAGATCCAAGTTGAAATTATGCGCTTGATACTAACTGGTTTTCTTTTTTCGGTTTGAATCTAAGTTTGCCGATCAGTGATCGAAGCATCGAAAGTTTTATTTAAGAGGAATATCAACCCAATTTGTTTTAAGTAAAACTTCATTGTTTTGTTTCATGCATTGTTTTGTTTTGTTGCAGACCTACGGCTTCGCAGTCATCCGAGTGACAGCAGCGTGAACGAATATGAGTTCACAGGCGATAATAATTTTGTATCGTCGTCTTTAGCGTCATCCACGTCATCATCAACATTACACACGTGTTTATTAGCCGCAGGACCTATTTTGTTAAACCAATTACTACTAAAATACTATCAGAACGGTAGGATTGTTTTTGATACTCAAGCGTAACAGATACAGTCAGCTTAGTATGTGATTATACACAATATTAATATATTAATTAATATTATATTCTAATACAATAGCTATTTACATAGCTATTAATAATTAGATTGAGTTTCCGCTTTGTATAATGTATATTGAAAATGCTCACTGAAAATTATTTAAGCTACTTTAAATAAAACACAAAAATATGTCTAGGGTGAAATATTTTTAACTGGAGAGTAAATTAGGATCAAACTTGGAACGTGTAAGAAAATACCAATAATGCAAAATTACCGCATTTGTTTATTTAAAGATAAAATGATAATTCACTCTACTAAAAACCAAATCTACATGCCCTGAATAATTAAGTTACCTAGTAACTATTTTGGATGTATCGAAGCCATATAAATTCACACTCTATGTTCGTTTGGTCTCAATAGAGATATGCTGTGTTTACGAATGTTCAAATAATGGAAGTTTTGGATTTATAAAGGATCCAGAACTGAAATAGAACTGATTGCATGGTATCAGAAGGGAAAAAACTTTTACTGTAAATCCCTGGACAAAATGTGGACCTACATAGGTTTTAACATGATAGTATAGCGTTCCTGTAACTTATGTTATATCTGCTCCCCTGACCATTAATTAATGTCCATTTTTTCAATTTTTTTATTTGCAAGATACAAAAACTCTCGAATTCTCGTAAAATTGTATTTAGTCAGGTCCGATAATATTCTTAGCGAACTACATGGTGATTTTTGGATTCTGTAAAAGTTGTTAATATTTTTTCTAACGTTTCTTGCGCCAATTCTTTCAGTTTTGTATTCTGGCCATCTAGAAGATTACCATTCTTAGATACCATACAGTATAGACGCTCGATTACTAAGCTGATGGACGTTGTCAAAACGAACGGACATACGGATATGTAATTGGTGTTCGCCTGTGAGGCACTTCATTGCATTTAAATTTCTAAAAACACTAGTACTCTAAGAAATCGTATTCTAGTTTTTTTAATTGAAATTTTTCAAAAACAAAATTTCAGTGTTCTCTGACACCGTGCAGTTTATAAATAAATATGATTTTGAAATTGGAAAAATAATTTTTAATTTTGTGATAACGATATTTTCTTTCAAACGTAGTAGAAAATAATTTTCAAGATTTTAATAAGAATTACTAACTTATCTCTCCTGAAAATGAGCTACTTATATAGCGTTTTATTTTTAAATGGATATGTTCATTTTCAATATACATTGAACATAATATATAGTGTACCTAAGAAACATAAAAGTAACATTATTTTCAGTTAAAAATTAAGCATTTTTATTAAAAAAAATAAATTAACAACGACATTAAAATGTTATAAGACGTTTCAAGATTTTTTTAATATACTTTTAAAGGTCTAAAGAGCGTAAATTAATAAAATTAATAAACAGAAATTTTAAATACAGTAAAAGCTGTTTATAACGTAACTTTCGCGAAAAATTATTGTATGATAATTAATGCTTTAAAGTACACTCACTATAAAAGAAATCACAGAGTATCATGAATGATAACTTTTCAGTCAAAAATACAAGTTTTATAGGTTGAAAATTTTGTTTCCTACCAGTTGAATTTGGAGGGTACGCGTTTCCTGTAGTTACCGGATTTCTTAAGGTGACTTCCTTTAGATCGTAAAATATGCTGTCGGGAAATTACGAACTGTGTTCGCAAAATTTATTTTAGTACTGTTTTTATTAACTGTGATTAAAGCATTAAGCTCTACAAAATAAAAAAAGAAATCAAAAAATACATATTTTTTCCCTAAAAACGTGATATTCGTTAATATTTATTTACAACACGTCACGAGATCTCGATTTACGGGAAAGCAAATAAGTTATTTTTACTTTCGAGACCTTAGAGAATATTTTAAAAACAATTCTGTTTTTATAAATTTATATGTCAGTTTGATGTGTCAGGTACACAATTAATATGCTTAACGGGCTGTATAAAAAAATAAACCATAAGAATTATTATATTTATAATTAATTAAATTTGTTTTTAATTTTTTCTTCTTTTTTTTGTATAAGTAACGAAATTTATTTTAGGAGTTCAAAAATAATAGTCTACGGCAAATGTTAAATTTTATATCATGATCCAATTCACTTTGAAGCCTCGTTGTAAATGGAATTTAGTAAAACATGCTAATTGATATTATGATTATTATTTGTCATCAATTTGTTTCTTTTCACTAAAATTGTCTTGATATGCTTACATACTGAGACAAATAAAAAATATATATAAATGAAAATATGAATAAATTAGGAAAGCTTAATGAATTTTGCAAAAATTAAAAACTATTTTTACTTTTTGTGAATAATGTATCATAAAACTAAAAATATTTTGTATTCGTGTAGATATTGTAATATATTTTTGCGTGTGAATAAGACTGTGTTTGAATTTACGAATATCTATTTGATTTTGTTAGTTTTTTTAACCTTAGACAATTTGAAGTTTCCTTCAGATTATAGACTGCCTTGTTAGTTTTTCCCATTTCGCTGTGATTTAAATAGTCCTTGTATAAATTATAATTAATATTTATTGTACAAATGACGATGTTTGGCAAATGTTATGCTTTTGAATATAAATCTAATAAAATGTATGTGTCCACTAAAATTCTCCAATTAAGTTTCATGAATGGGAACAAATCACAATATCTTGTTTTAGATGTAACGATCCGCTGGAAGTATTGTAACTAGCGACACACGTAGGGTTTTTTCTTTCATCAAAACTTTTGTTTTGAAATATTGTTGGTAAGAATCAAGTGTGTATTATACTCTTAAAATATCGTCAACTTACGAGATCATTCTCATTGGAATGGCCAAAAATAAGATGAGTCTTAATAATTGGTAGGGTAGTGAGAATTTGGGATTAAATAAAGCAAATAGTAAATTTCACAAAAAATGTTTCATAGAATATTTTTCTACTTCTTCAGGCAAGTTAGTAGTTTAGAATCTTTGTTGATATTTTCATGAGTTCATCTCCTTAAAACTAAATTAATTTTCTAGTTTGACGAGAACAACAAAGACTCTAATAGTCCAGCAGCCACCGCCTGTTTTTTTAAGTGATTAATAACAGGCTGAATCTTCGTGAGTTCGTTCGGTTCGACGAGACGCCCAAGTTTTTCCTCTGTCCAAATTCTCAAAGAGGTAGGTAATGAACTGCGCAGATGTAAAACATGTCGATTTGGTAGGGTGTCGAAATTATTAATAACCAGCTAATTTTTTGTATGCTGCTTACTAAATATTAGTATAATTGAATGGCCACAATGTCCTACAAATGTAGTGGTAGGTTTTCCTAGTCCTACGCTTGGAAGTTGTCGATTCCACGGTAACACTTTTTTCATTAATAACAACCTAGGTTTGATTTTGTCCTATCGGGAATAAAGTGTAGAACACAATTTTACCAAGCGTAGAACTAGGAAAACCTACCACTACATTTGTAGGACTTTGTGGCCATTCAATTATACTAATATTTAGTAAGCTGCATACAAAAAATCAGCTGGTTATTAATAATTTCGACACCCTACCAAATCGACATGTTTTACATCTGCGCAGTTCATTACCTACCTCTTTGAGAATTTGGACAGAGGAAAAACTTGGGCGTCTCATCGAACCGAACGAACTCACGAAGATTCAGCCTGTTATTAATCACTTAAAAAAACAGGCGGTGGCTGCTGGACTATAAACTACAAACTTGCCTGAATAATAGTCTACGAAACGTTGCGTAAAACTTCGCA
This sequence comes from Venustoraphidia nigricollis, assembly GCA_034508555.1. Taxonomy (NCBI): domain Eukaryota; kingdom Metazoa; phylum Arthropoda; class Insecta; order Raphidioptera; family Raphidiidae; genus Venustoraphidia; species Venustoraphidia nigricollis. Next base: position 2,465,978 of record JAVRKA010000057.1, on the reverse strand, counting down.
CTTGCTTTATTTAAGTCCATTCATTAACATGGATGATAGCAATTTTAATGGATGAGTTTCAAGATATAAAAAATAAATAATTAATTCACCTATTGTTCTTTGTTTTGCAAACATCTTTCATAACTCATTCTTTCTCAATTTATATTTTTCGTGAACTTCAAAAATTCAGATTCAAGACAAATGATTTTTACAGTTTTTATAGGTATATCACATCACTTTCAACTATTTCTATAATCACTGGTTCAAGCAAATGTTTTTTCTTAACGTCAAATGACAAACAGGCTTCTAAGGCAGTAACAAAAATGTTAAACACAGACTTTTCTATGGTGCTTCGTGACTCTTAGTTTTTACCCATGCGCTTTATAGAGTGGCGGGAAAGAGAGAGAGAGATTGTAGATTATAGAAGCTTAACCTACAATCTCTCTTTTTGTCTCTTTCCCGTCACTCTGTTTATAAAATAATATTACTCTACCTTACTTCTGAAACATAGAGTAGAGAACTAAAATCACAGAAGAAGAAACTTTTTTTTAATAACTTGAAAATAATTTTCTTGAATTACCTGCTGGAGATACAAAAAAATCTGCAAAAAAATAACTCAACAAGGAATTAAAATTGTATTATAGAAATTTTTATATACCTAAGCATTTTTGTTTTGAAAATTATAGTGGGATTCCCTTAAAGTTTTTTACATAAATCCTTTTGCAAAAAAAGTCTCCACGCTTTACAAATTAATGATAACGAAATGCTTTTATATTATGGAACACCGCTAAAATGTCAACCCGGGAAATGTATACAAAAGGTTTTTTTGCAGGAATTATAAAACTAAACGTTATGTAGATATTTAGCCACATATAATTTTTAGAATTATGATAATTATTTTAAAATATTTAATTAATAAGTGTACATTATTACTATCAATTTGTAAATATATATTTGTAACTTTATTCTTTTTTAGCTAAATATTTTATAAAGTAGGAAAAGGTCTATTAAAGCTTCCTTCTTTGTAAATTATGTTTAAATATAAATCATATTCTTTCTTAAATAAGGTTTAAATATAATATCAAAATACATTCAATATTCCAAAACAACAAATTATTCTAAACTGCAAACATGCTTTTTTTACACTGAACCGTTACGATTGAAATTATTTATGCAAAACATATTAAATAAATAATGTCCACAGATTTTTTACTTTTGAATTGATTTAATAGATTTACATTTTCAATTAAACAAGTTTTTGCTATGCAAAAATATGAAGAATGATTTTTTATAAATAATAAAAAATACAACAAAAGAAAAAAAAATACAATGTTATTTCTTTGGTAAGAAACATTTTTGACTGTGGAAATAATTTAATATGAAAACGGAAAAAAAACGTCTTAATGGTTAGCTCTGTAGTTTTCGATGTTTGTTTTCTTTTTTGTAATTATTATTTTTTGTTACTTTTTGTACAGCTGCTTGATCAAATTTGTTTTCAGAGAATTAATTTAAAATAAACAAGTTATTTTATTTTTAAAAACAATGTGTAAAAATTTTATTTTCGGCAATATAACTTTGATAATTCCTCTTCATTTTTACAAAAGCTGTTTGTGAACTTAGTGTGCACATTTAATTAATTTAATTTGCATTAATTTTTGCTCAAGAATCCGTAAAAAATATTATTTGGCATCGGAAATTGAAACAAACATTTGCTCTCAGCCTATTTTAACAAAACAATATTCAAGATTTTTAGAATCACAAATAAAACTTGCGTTTTAGTTTAATTCTGCAAACTTAAGGTTGTTTTTGAACAAACCAAAAAATTTAACCCCTTAATACACCCCTTAAAATAATATGTATTCCTTTTAATGATGCAACAATATAATTTGTTACAGATGTTGAATTGATCAAATGTAGTCCACATATCGATATGGACTACATTTTATCAATTCAGCATCTGTAACAAATTATATTATTAAATTATAATACAGTTTGAGTGATATAACACTTTTTTTTTGTTGCTGTCACCCCAGTTATCTAATTAATTCTACTTTTAAAAAGGGAGTGTTTTAATAAAATCCATTAAATTGAAACCACTTCCACTATATTATAACATTTACGTAATATCTTCAAAATTCGTCTATGACAACATATAAACAATCAAGTATCAGGAGCACAGTTTTCTAATGAATCAATGTTATCTGTTTTATAATTTCATGTACAAAATTATTATAGGAAAACAAAGCACTTTTGCAAATGATAAGAAAATTATTTAAAGCCTATAGGAAGACATTTTCTGTACTTATAATTAGTGCATCATTTTTTGATGGATACAATCCCTGAAACGATGGGTTTTACATATAAACAACTGGATGTGTGCAATAAATACGAAAATCATTTTCTGTCAGTATACTGCATTTGAAAGATACCCCATACACATTCCAGACTTTCCAGAAAAAATTAGAACGCTTCTTTCTTCGATACGGTAAGTGGTCCAGCGCAACGGATGGGTTCGTTCAATTCAGCATTGAATTTGAAAAGAATCACATCTGTATTCCAGACTTTCCAAAAACAAATCTTAGAACGCATCTGTCTCCGATACGGTAAGTGAATTTAGCATGGCATTTTTATAAGCATATTGAATTTGAACAGGATCCGAGAGATTTTTAAAGATTTTCCATTTTTTATAAAAAAAAATAGCTAAGACATGGAAATAAAGTTTGTCAAAAAAAAAAAAAACCCCGGGTCGCAGTGCCAAAACCCTGCTGACAATATAGCGTATTTGCTTATACAGGCAGTGTGGCTTTATTACGCGAACTTAAGTCCGTTTTTGGGCAAAATTAAAAATTTGACTCCTTAATACACCCCTTAAAATAACATTTTTTTTTTCTTAATTGCAATATTATTATCAATCTAACGTCTACACCGAATTAAATACACCCTTCAATAAATAAGTCACTATCTACAAATTAGTGTTTTCAAAAAATGTTTAAGTCCAGTACTGTCGGGCCGATTTTATTAAAATTTTAGGGACACTTTTTAATTACCACTAAAGGGTTAAATGTCAATTTTGAAACGATTCTGAGAATTTTTTCGGTATTTTGGGGCCCAAAAACTAATTGAAAATTTTGTACTAAATCTAGACGCCGATGACCTCAGCTGTTGAGCGTCTATAATCTACAATCTCTCTCTCATACTAAATTTGCGGATTTATAGAAAGGACGAGAGGAACCTTGAAAAAGATTTTTGTTTATTAATAAATTCTTAAAATTCGTAGTTTTAGGATCAGGGCACCATACAGACGAAGATGTATTTTATACTTTTTAGATTTGAAAAGTATTTTTCCGTTTACGATAAATTCTTAAAAAATGTAAATTTTGGAATGGGGCACCATACATACGAAGAGGTATTTATACGTTTTAGATTTGAAAAATATTTTGTCCGGTGGATAAATTCTTAAATTTTAGGAGTAGGGCACCATATAGACGAAGAGGTAATTTATACATTTTGGATTTTAAATATTGTCCGTATACGACAAATAATTTCTTATAATTTGTAATTTTAGGAGTAGAGCAGCAGAAACACGAAGAGGTATTTCTACGTTTACTTTTGTTGTTCATTAGTTTGATAATATTTTTTTCTTATTAGATTATTCAAGCAAGGTCGTCACACATCAAGAACTTATTCTAACCAAGTAATACCTGATATTATCTTCGTATATCTGTATTCGTCTATAGATAAAAATACAATAATACTTGTTAATTTGTGTTTATTTTCTTAACAGCCTTACAATAATTTATAAATACAATAAAAATATAGTACTGCAACATATTCAATCAAATAACATATATACCAGTACATAGTATAACTGATATTATCTATATATTTCAATATAGTTAAGCGTTTAGTGTTTTTTTGAATATGCAAGACTTATGATTTTCTTCAAATTTCAATCAGCGTGTTGATACGAACAAAAAGAAATATGAAGCAAAAAAATAACTTTAGAAAGGTAGGCGACATCATCTTGACGCATGCAGTGTAGAAGTTGCAACAATGGTTGATGTTGATTCAAGAACGGTGAAGAACGTTTCTGTCTGTAGCAAAAAGAAAAATAGTTAATTTTATTCTTTATTGAATGCTGTTATTTTTCACTGCTTAAAACATAAAATTTAAAAAAAGTCAGGTCGCCTTACTAAACATTGTCGACATTATAGCATAAATTTCTATAAACACAATGAGTTTGTAAAGGAACAAGAGATTTAAAAAAAATTTTTTTAAGAAAAGTACTTTATTTTATCTGGGACCTTGACGCAAAGGAAGCCGAATATAAACTAGCCTAACATTAGATTTATTGAACCCTATATAGATGTTTCAAGTTTAATTGAAATCGGATTATATACACTTTTGTATCTTTTTCGGTAAACTGAACGTTTTTTATTTAAAATCTTCTCGAAAAGCTAAATTTCAATTTTTTGTTATCCAGCTCCCATAACCAGTTAAGAGGTATTTTTTGAAATTTGTTAGTCGTAATAAAATTAATCTTTGTCGAATATAGAATTTGAAGTTACGTAACTATTTAATATACAAATAAAGGTTGTCTCAAAAGAATTATAAAATAATTATAACTGAATTATATCATTAAATGGAACATTTAGAGTTTTGCTTGAGTATTTTTTATGTTATGATATGGTACTAACAAATATGAACAGATTAAGATATAAAAAATAATTAACTGTTTGAGAAAATAACATTTTAGAGGCATATACTTTTTTTAAGATCACCAGCAGCTAGAATTTTTTGTCGGAATAGAACCTGGAAACAGGGGTCATCTAATAGAGGAGCCACGAAAACACTGTATAAACAACGTCTCGGCTATCCGATAGATAGATAAATAGAAAAAAAGGTAGATAGGTATTATAGATTATAGTTGCTTGACAACTAAAATCATTGACGTCTATTAAAAAAAATAAAATAGACAAGAAATGTCTTCACAAATATAGATATAAATTAAAAAAACAGCGAACACGTCAAAAGAATATTTTATAGGGATCACAATACACAAAGAAATTAATATCGAAAATTTAACAGGTGTTAGAAGAGAACGAAATGTGACACTAATTGTTTTCACCCATCTGCAAAACTCAGTCAAATTTTCGACAAAAATGTTGCTCATAAAACTTATATATTTTGTAATAATTGACGTCTTCGTATATAGTAGTGTTGATCCAATAGAATGTCACTATGAAGGAAGATTTGGACTGAGGATCATAAATAAGCCTTACCACAAGCAAAGCTTTGGTAAAGCATATTTCTGATCCTCAGTCCAAACCTTCCTTCATAGTAATAATTGACTTTCAAATAATTGGTCATGCGTTTTTTCTACGTTTTTTAAAACGCGCGATGTCATCGCTACCGCAACTATGGTGTAATATACATTATGTCAGACAAGGCAATGCACACTAGAGTTGGGTAACTCAGATCTGAACCGGTTCAAAGAGCCGACTCCGACAGAAGATCCGTGAGAGCCGACTCACTTTTTTTTGAGCCGACAGATCAACGGATCCGCATAACTCAGTGAAACACTTAACACACAGAAGCACATTTTACACTTACGTATCAGTTCTTGCTTTGATGCATCTGTCAGCTCAAATGACTCATACATCACATGTTTGGCTATGCATTCTTGATTCTATACAGGTCGTGATATGATTGACTGAACTAGGTAACTCAGTGGCAGACTGCAGTAACATATTCAGAACTCGGTTCTTTTTGAACATGTTCAGTGAGCCGGCTCACATACGGGATCCAGATGCAAAGATGCAGATCACTAAAAAGACCCGTTTTTCCCATCTCTAATGCACACATGTCTCCATCCACGATGCGGTCCCGTACGTTCAACTTGCGTCAGTTTTTCCATGCAAGTAACGACTCTCTCCGGTCAGATGCATACGTCCATTCGTTTAAAAAAAACGTAAGTGCGGTATCTATAAAGAATTTAGAATATAGAATATTTGAGTATTGTGTTATTTCAACAGTATTCTCGTATGTACCAGTCGCTACAGTCATACAGCGGCACAGTGTGTTTAAAAAAACAGATGTGTGTACCGAACCAAATTATATCTACCTCACGACCAAATTTCGGTATTGTTATGAGACACTGCGTAAAATATGTCACATTTATAAATATTGTCTTGATAATTGCATTAGGACCGCCCTCGAAAAAGTTTTATGTAATTTTATATTTATTGTCTAATCAGTTGCGTCCGCAAAATTATATTTTTTGCTCGAGTCAAAAAAAAATCTAAAGTTTTATATTTTGTGCTTTACAACACAATATAAGAAATTATTCTAATTAAAAATAATGCAGAATAAGTATACAAAATAATTAAAAAAAGAGACCGTGTATAAAAAGAAATTAAAATATCTTTTCTAATTTCATTAAAAAGGTCTTGGTATGATAGTTTCCTAAAATTTTGCATTTAATTAATTTGAGCAATTTTTCAATTTACTGAACAAATTAAATAGGCAGTGTACTCTCTTTAATGTATAAATAAATAAACTAAAAGATGTATTTTTTAAATAATGATTCAATTTATAATTTAACTAAAACCATGATTCATTAACTTTTTTATACATGAATTTAATAAGCACAGGTAATAACACGTTTATGGTATTTTACTCGTCAGTTTTGTTTTTTGTTATAGTTTCTACTCTACAGAATGAATAATACAGTTTGTCAAATATAAAAATATTTGCCCCTATGACACTTTGTTTTGTTGCTGTCACTGGAATAAATAGTAGTTATCTAATTAATTCTACTTTAAAAAAAGAAATGTTTTAATAAAATACATTAAAATGAAACCACTCCCACTGCATTACAACATTTACATAATATCTTCAAAATTCGTCTTTGACAAAATATAAACACCCAAGTATCAGGAGCACAGTTTTCAGATAAATCAATGTTATCAGTTTTATAATTTTGTATACAAAAAAAAGGTGTATTTTTTAACACGTAGACTGCCAACTACTAGATATCTCGTAGGTTGTTTACTTGCCCAGGAAGCCTACTACGAGTTATCTTGTCCCTTCATTACTTGCCATATTGATACAGTTACAAGCAAACTCGTAGCTTATCTGTAAATATGAATAGTTGGCCCCAGGAAACAGAATAAAAAATCAGATTTGGCTTAAATAAACTGAAAATACAATTAAGCATTTTTTAAGCTTTTTGATTATTACCATGTAATATTATTAAAGATTTCAATAATATAACATCAAATTAAATTGGCTCTTTAGACCGGAATCGTGAAAAATTCCATGGCAGTCAACTTGTTAAATAGCGATCCAATTTACAATTTAACCATGATTCATTAACATTTTTATACACGAATTTAATAACCACAGGTAATAACACGTTTATGGTATTTTACTCGTCAGTTTTGTGTTTTGTTTAGAATGAATAATACAGTTTGTCAAATATAAAAATAATTGCCCTTATGACACGTTTTATTATTGTTATCACTAGAATAAACCGAAGTTATCTAATTAATTCTACTTATAAAAAGGGAGTGTTTAATAAAATACATAAAATTGAAACCACTCCCACTGTATTATAACATTTACATAATATCTTCAAAATTCGTCTGTGTCAAAATATAAACATTCAAGTATCAGGAGCACAGTTTTCTGATAAACCAATGTTATTAGTTTTATAATTTTATATACAAAGCATTTTTGCAAACAAAATTACATAAAAGTTATAGAAAGGCATTGTCTGTACTTTTCACTATTAATTGTATTGACGTCACGCCATGACCACATTGATTCTTTTGTTCTTTTTTTTTTGTTATAAATATAGCTTCAGAATTATATCAGTTTATATTAACTTTTTTAATTATTTAACAATTAATTGGTGTATTTTTGTCTACCTATGAAGTCAAACTATATGTTTCATTAGATTCACCTATATTATAATAATCAAATTAAAAATCTCGGATCTCGGACAATTAAAAATATTTGCTAATTCAGACACTTGCTTTATTATGTGAATTTAAGTTTTGAAAAAAAAATTACTCCTTAATACACCCCTTGGAATATTTTTTTTTCTTAATCAGTGTATTTGCTATAAATATAACACATACACTATTTGCGTCAGTCGGATAGCGGGACCTGAGGACCGGACTAAAATTTCTTGACGTTTCAAATCATTCTAAGCAGCTTGGCACAATTTTTGGAAATATAGGTACCCTAATATACCATATTATGGCAAATACACTAAGAAACTATGAAAAACGAATTGCTTTTCAATTTCTTAAGACGGGACCTCATCAAATTGATTTATATCGTAATATTTGATTACTAAACCATTCAATGGCCTCAACTGTTGAACGTCTATAATCTACAACTATCCTTCTACTAAACTATTGAGCATTGAAGTTCATAATGTCCGAGAATTATCTTTACAATTTTGAAATTTAATAACTTTTGAAATAAAAAAGATATTCACATTCTGTGTTCTGCAGTTATTAATGCAACAGTTGCAGTGGCCCAATTCCACGGTCTCCTGACATGGTGCCCCACCACACTGGTCTACAGATGTCCGTGCTCACCTAGACAAAATCTTTCCAAACCGATGGATTGGACGGGGTGGCCCAATTCCACGGTCTCCTGACATTACACCCCTCGACTTCTTTCTCTGGAGTTATTTGAAGGATATTGTTTATCGGAGAAAGGTTACTGACATTGCTGACTTAAAAACCCGCATTACAGAGGCTTTTGCCACTGTCACAGACGTTATGTTACAGCGTACATGGCAAGAAATCGATTACCGACTGGATGTGCTTCGGGTCACACGTGGTGCACATGTGGAGGTGCTAACCTAAACAAAACAAAACTTTATGAGTTGCACTAATAACTGCAGAAAACAGAATGTGAATATCCTTTTTATTTCAAAAGTTATTAAATTTTAAAGTTGTAAAGATAATTCTCGGACACCCTGTATAATAAATATATTAAGAGCACTGTGGTTGGAACAATAAAAATAAAAGAAAGAATAGTTACTTCTTACCACAACAGATTTATTCAGTGGATGTACATTTCGAGAGCAAAGCCCCATCTTCAGCAAAACACTAAGCTCAGGAGTTTAGTGTTTTGCTGAAGATGGAAGCTTTGATCTCGAAATGTACATCCACTGAATAAATCTGTTGTGGTAAGAAGTAACTATTCTTTCTTTTATTTTTACCCTGTATAATACTATTTAATAACAAAATAAACAAAACCATAGTCTCGGCATAGCGCGTGTATGGATAAATAAAGTATGTTCGCTAAAATCGCTCAATCCAACATTGGGTGTAACTGACCTATACAGCTTTTCAATTTTCATCGAAAAAATATTATCACATTCCTAGGGGCGATACAAATGCACACTTTGCACATACCATTTGAAAATCAATAAAGTTTAATAAATATTGATTATTGGTGTACACATTAAAAATGATTACGTATAGTAAAATCTAGGAATATCTTTGCTTTCATGTACCAACTCAAAAAATTACAAGGTTATGTTTTAAGTATATGACAACACGAAAACGCGCTATCGAATTACATTGATGCACAAAATCTAATCACATGTTATATACATTCTAGTCGACTATAATTGAAATAATAAATGAGTAATTTAATACTTAATTACATAAGATAATACAGACTCTACTAAGGTAACGTCTTACATCACGTCTTATTGCTAAAAGTTGATATTAATGAAAACGCTATTTGCTTTTTTATTTTAAATATATAGGAAAAATTTAGTGATCACGGAAAAAATTAAAAAGTTTTCAAGCTCACTGAACTCGTAAAAGTATAGTTTTCAAAACTATTTGTTTGTTTCCTGTCTCTCTATAGTCGCACCTACAGAGACCAAACCCATATATCGATTTTGAATGGTTGTTCAGACCAATTCTTGGGACGAAATTTTAAAGTCCCTTGCTCAAGCAGTATAATAATAATAATAATAATTCTTTATTAGTGTATTTGCCATATGGCAACATACACTATTGGCGTCGGTCGGATGGCGGGACCTAGGGGTCGCACCAAAATTTCTCGACGTTTCATAACCTCCTAAACACTTTGGCACTATTTTTAAAAATGTTTATATATATATGTATATATGTATATATATATATATATATTTATATATATATTTATATATATATATATATATATATATATATATATATTTATATATATATATATATATGTGTGTACGCGCGATAACTTTCGAAAGAGTTAATTGATTTTAACGAAATTTGGACCAAGTGTTGAAACTCATCACCGCAAGAAGCCTATTTAAAATGGGCCTAATCGGGCTGTTTTAAGGGTACTTTTTAGGGGTTGAAAACTGTTTTTGGGCCCCAAAATACCGAAAAAATTCTCCGAATCGTTTCAAAATTGAAATTTAACCCTCTGGTAGTGATTAAAAAGTGTCCCCACAATTTTAATAAAATCGGCCCGACAGGACCGGATTTACAAATTTTATGAAAACACTAGTTTGCAGATAGTGACTTATTTATTGAAGGGTGTATTTAATTCGGTGTAGACGTTAGATTGATAATAATATTACAATTAAGAAAAAAATGTTATTTTAAGGGGTGTATTAAGGGGTTAAATTTTTTATTTTGCCCAAAAACAAACTTAATTTCACATAATAAAAGTATAAAAACCACACGGCCCTATACAAGCAAATACACTATATTGTCGGCAGGGTTTTGGCACTGCGACCCGGGTTTTTCAAGATTGCCATTATGACAAAGAAAGCGTCAGTAAATTACATAGTACAATAATTACATACAGGAAAGGTCATACGGGCATTTTTCTAATAAATACTCTGTAACTTTTTTTTTAAATAGATTGTAGCTTTCCACGTTCGTAACCTCTGGTGGAAGACTTTCATAAAATTTTATAGCAGAGTAACGAGGTCTTTTGGCATACAGGGTGAGGCGGTGCCCCGGTACACCGTGATTAAGACGTCCCCGTGTATTATAATCATGATCCGGCAAATGTTGATAAAATAAATGCTTGTTTTTAAAAAGAAAGCAAACAGACCTTAGTATGTAAATTGCATATATTGTCAAGATTTTGTTCCTAACGAAAGCTGACTTACATGACTCAGCAAACTTAAGATGGAATATAATTCTTCATATTTTTTTTTGCAATATGACGCGCTTGTGATAGCGGTGGATTTACCCCAACACAGAATACCGTAGTTGAGCAGTGGATAAACGTATGCATAGTATGCCGTTAAACAGGTAGAAATGTCGCAAATACTGCAGGAAGGAAAAAATAAGTACTTAAGTCTCGATAATTTGGAACAGACATTGGCTACGTGTTGCTTCCATGTGAGAAGGCTATCCATGGTGATGCCAAGAAAATTAAATGTGGAAACTGTATCTACGGGGACATTATCAATAAATAGAGGAACATCGAAATTCAAACAGATTAAAACTAGGAAAAAAATGTTTATTCGAAAAAGCCTAACTATTTTGATTAAATTTTGCACATCTCTTAGTACCAGTATGAGATAACATACTAGGACTTGCGTTTCTCTTTGAAAATCAAAGAGGAGGCTGTAGAGATTATAGCGTAGCAGTGCATATGTTGTAATCCCTTGGCTCCTAATTAGGAAATTTAGTCCAAGTTGTGGCAAACCACGTAAAAAGATACTTATTGAAGACATGCTTATAAATTATTTCTGTCATAATAACGATTAAGATCTGGAGTATTAAAATGAAGTCCTGTTATTTCCCGTTATAGAAATTGGACGCCTAAAAATTTCCCGAATTGCGCTTAGAACTCAAATCTGAACCGGTTCAAAGAGCCGACTCCGACAGAAGATCCGTGAGAGCCGACTCACTTTTTTTTGAGCCGACGGATCAACGGATCCGCATAACTCAGTAAAACACTTAACATACAGAAGCACATTTTACACTTACGTATCAGTTCTTGCTTTGATGCATCAGCTCAAATGACTCATGCATCACATGTTTGGCTATGCATTCTTGATTCTATACAGATAGTGATATGATTGACTGAACTAGGTAACTCAGTGGCAGACTGCAGTAACATATTCAGAACGCGGCTCTTTTTGAACCGTTTCAGTGAGCCGGCTCACATACGGGATCCAGATGCAAAGATGCAGATCACTAAAAAGACCCGTTTTTCCAATCTCTATTCCAGAATACTCTCCAAAGATACTCCCGCCCTATTTGTTTCATTTTTCGTCTTCTGGTATAGTAAGCAACGTCTTTGAAAAATCACCCTTGTTCGCTTAAAAAAGTTTTTGCAAAACATTGTGATTTGCTTTATTTATCATGTGATTGAGACGAAGCGAACATCAGCGTTAAATAATAAATCCTTTCTGATGGAATATCAACAAAAATGAAGTAAAAGAGTTTGTTCTGTCGATTGAGATTAAACCAACTCTAGCATATACATGCAAAATAACCAACAACTGTTCTGAAAGAATAATGTTTTCCCATTTTCTTTATACATCATTTAATAAGGTAAGTTAGCACAGTTGCCGTACTCAAAGTTGACTCATTTTAAAGGAATGTTTTTATCTTTTTAAGATAAACTGCTATTATTTTAAATAAAAAAACGCTTGTATGTATATAAACAACAGCTTGGCTAGGAAATGTCAAATTGCTGAAAATATGATATAGCGTTAAAAATTGGTATAAGAGCCGTGTTCAAATATAATGTAATATACATTTAAAAAAACCGATCAAGCACGGAATCGCATACGAAGGATTCCATACAATATTTATTAACTTTATTTTATTTTTATTATTTGGTATGTACACATTAAAACGCACAAATGCCTGAACTAATAGCTTTTAAGACATTTCGTCCGATGCGCTATTTTATCGTTTGTAGAAAAAAAGTTATTTTTTTTTGTGATGTAGCTACAAATTTACGGTTTTAGGATTTTCGTCTTTACTTGTTACTTCTTGCCAAATTTCATGATTCAAGATCAACGAGAAGTACCCTATAAGTTTTGATTCCCTTGCGAGTGTCAAAATATGCGGCCGTAACTTTGGATTGCGTTGACTTAGAAGTTTGGTTTTTTCACAGCTCCAAGGGATTGCAGACCTGAGTATTTGATATTAATTTCAGCTTAAAGTTTCCACGCGTTCCTAAGAAAAAGGATCTTGTCAGACGGACAACAAAGGGCTTATTTTTTTTTTTTGGGGTACGGAATCCTAAAAATGAATGTTTATTTGTTCGTGCCCTATGCATTCCTTTACCATTCATATAGTAATCTTTCCCGTTCTGCAAATTTATCTTTTGTGTTCTACTTCAAATTTGTCATACGTAACATTTGGTTCTAGCTACTGTCCTGAGTGGTACGAAACCCAAATAGCCCTGGCAGTTGGGAGAATTTTTCTCTACGTATGCCAGGCTGCAGGAAGCGTTGTCAGAAGATTTAATTTGATAGCGACCTTAGGTTGTAACCACACTTATTTCCCCATAAAAAAATTTCTGAACTTTAAATCGATTTTGTTCGAAAAATAATTGTTAAATGAGCGTTTTGTACAATTGCCACTTCGATATAACACTTTTCTACGCATTTTGATCAAAATTTAGTTTGAAATGCGATTTTTTTCTATGTAGATTGATGATTTGTTTTTGTGTGTTCTACATGACAGGTAGTTTAACAACGATATTAGATTACTCCTGCAAGTATAAAACTGTAATGTATGATCAAAATCCAAGTTCACTGTCAAATCGATTTTTTTAAAAACGTTTTGTACAACCCAGTATAATGTTATAATGAGCCAATAAAGATTAAGTCATGTTTATTTTTACTGCACACAAATATTGTGTATATAAAAATCTACCAATCGGGATATTAACTGTTATTGATTTTAAGTTTTCTAGGACAATTCGTGCAATTTTTCAGCCTTGAGTTCGACATGCGTCATAATTTTCACACGCTATCTTAAAAACAAATCTATATTTTTATTATGACCAACCGATTTCTTACTAGAAAGATACACTAACCTAGAAAATGTACAATAATAGATTTCTTTTTGACATTTGAACCTAAATAAATGCAGTACTTTGAAACTAAAATCGAGTAAGACAAAATAGTAGTAGTATTTAGATTATAATACAATATTTTATGTGAGAGTTGTATCGTTATGGAAAAACGAACGTCAGCGAGTGTTCACAGTGACACGAGTCATAAAAACATTACATTCGAGATACATACTACATTTTTTCCACTTCCTCCTATAAAATTGCTGATTTTCACCTCATAATAATATATCTGACAATTGATGTACAGCCATATTGTATTTCATTTGGGTTGTTTACAAAATCTATGTCTGCTTTGTGTCGCATTTTTTGTTTCCGCCCCTACGTCCCGACATCCGACCGACGTAGACCCTGTGTGTGTAACATTTACAACATATCGTAAATATTGTTTACATAATATATAATGGCATAATTAACAAGAATTACAATAGAAGTATTAATCGGGTTCTATTCAAATTGAGTTTAATATTGAAAATGCCAGGTACAAAACTGCTATGTTAATAACAATGTACTTACAAAAACAATTTATTTCATACCTTTGAAATCCAGTCTTGTGTATTCATAGTGACTAAAACTTTACTGTTACATAGAATAATTGCAAATGAATTGCCAATATTATAGTGCATACGTACTGAATTAAATAAACACCACAATAGAAAGTTATTAAAGTGTCAAAACAATTAGCATTTATTTCATCATGTTTACAATTAAGAGAAATTAAACGTATATCAAACTGAATTTGAACTTTAGTTCAAATTCAGTTTGATATATGTTTAATTAAATGAAATACAAAACCTTAATAAATTTGTTTTTATAGTAAACATTTTGAACCAATTTACAAAACAGGTCATCATTTCGACAAGTATCTATCTTTGTAAATATTAAGAGTACTGTGGTTGGAACAATAAAAATAATAGTTACTTCTTACCACAACAGATTTATTCAGTGCATGTACATTTCGAGAGCTAAGCTCCCATCTTCAGCATAGTTTAGTGTTTTGCTGAAGATGGGAGCTTAGCTCTCGAAATGTACATCCACTGAATAAATCTGTTGTGGTAAGAAGTAACTATTCTTTTATTTTTAAGTATCTATTTATACATATAAAATGGATATTGGTATATTTGAGACTTATAGACTTCGACGCCGTTTGACCGATCACTATGAAAGTTGGCGCACATAATATAATATGTATTTTTTCATGGAAAAGATTTTTATGTTATCTACTTTGTTGTAGCTCACCATCTAGACCGTAATACGGTAGAGCCAAAGGCACCACTACTGTTGTCGCTGACATGTTTCATCTCAATCGGGTGCGGGGCTGGTACTCGGGGTAGCGGCTAGTCATACATACATATAAATAAAATTGAAGTGTCGGTTTGTAATGTCAAAATACAGTTCTTTACTAAATGCATATGAAAGTATATACGGTACTTATATCAAAAAAACAATTTTTAAAATTTTTGTGTGTTTGTTCCAACTATCTCCGAAACGACTGGACCGATTTTGACGGAACTTCCACTGACAGATAATGTTATAAAAAGTAACTTAAGCTACTTTTATTTTAGAAAAAGAACTAGGATTCCGCGCAAAAAATTAAAACCCATGAAATTGCCAACAAAATCCAATTCAAATAAGGAAATATACATAGGTATATGCATCCAATATAATCCAATATAAACACTAATAAATAATAATAGTGTTCAAGGCTCCACTACTGTTATAGCTGCCGACCAAGTTGTTTCATCTCAATTGCGGGCGAAGCCGCGGGTTACCGCTAGTATAATACAAAGAGAAAAACAGTTTGTTGCATCGTAATGGTCGCACTGGGGTCGATAATCGTTGTGTGAATTAAAGCCTTTGAATAATTAAGGACCTTTCTGCATTTGAGAGCTGCTTGACCGTAGACTGACACACACTAGATGTACATATTAGCATGCAACATCTGTGTAACGACACGTCACGTAGCCTGCAACCGACGCTGTACAGAATCATTTCTGTTTTGACTTCAACATTAATTTACATTTCCGAAATAGTCATTTCAAATACAGCTGAACTTGAAAATAAGTTTAAATTGACCAAAAAACTACTTTAAAATTATAAAATTGTAGTTTGGGGCTCCGCTCACGATTGTAATGATACACGGCAACAACAACAGTAGTGGAATCTTCAATAAGACCTAACAGCTATATTTTCAGTCCATAGAAACTGTATTTTGAAAATTAAAATGTAGTAATTATTGACACCCCTGTACTTTCCCTCTTTCCGTACTCCTTAGAAGACGATTTTAACATCTCTAGTCGACAAAAAAATCATGTCTGCCAAATTTCAAGTCTGTAGGTCTAATGGCCCCGGAGATATTTTGGGACAAAAGGTAGCCTATGTCCTTCTTAGGATGCAATCTATCGCCTTGTTAAATTTAATCGAAATCTGTTCAGCGGTTTAGGCGTGAAAAGGTAGCAGACTAACTAAAAATAACAAAAGAATATTAAATAATTATTAACTTAAAATTATATATGTATTTATTTGATTAAAGTGAAAACAAACAAAAGAAAAATAACAAATTTCAAGTGGATACGTCCTGTAGTTCATTTTTTGTAAATTCCGCAGGAACCTAACATTTTTCCGGAAAAACAGGCAATAAACTGTGTCCAAATTTCATCCAAATCCGTTCAGCCGTTTTTAGATGATTGAGTAACAAACATACAAACTTTCACATTAGTAGGATTAAATAAAAAAAAACCCGGGTCGCAGTGCCAAAACCCTGCCGACAATATAGTGTATTTGCTTGTATAGGGCCGTGTGGTTTCATACTTTTATTATGTGAAAATAAGTTTGTTTTTGGGCAAAATAAAAAATTTAATCCCTTAATACACCCCTTAAAATAATATTTTTTTTCTTAAATGTAATATTATTATCAATCTAACGTCTACACCGAATTAAATACACCCTTCAATAAATAAGTCACTATCTGCAAATTAGTGTTTTCAAAAAATTTGTAAGTCCGGTCCTGTTGAGCCGATTTTAATAAAATTTTAGGGGCACTTTTTAATTGCTACTAACGGGTTAAATGTCAATTTTGAAACGATTCTGAGAATTTTTTCGGTATTTTGGGGTCCAAAAACATTTTTCAACCCCTAAAAACTACCCTTAAAATGGCCCGATTACGCCCATTTTAAACAGGCTTCTTGCGGTGATGGATTTCAACACGTGGGCCAAATTTCGTTAAAATTAATTAACTCTTTCGAAAGTTATTGCCCGTACACACACACATATATATATATATATATATATATATATATATATATATATATATATATATATATATATATATATATATATACATATATATATAAACATTTTTAAAAATGGTGCCAAAGTGTTTAGAAGGTTATGAAACGTCGAGAAATTTTGGTCCGACCCCTAGGTTCCGCCATCCGACCGACGCCAATAGTGTATGTTGCCATATGGCAAATACACTAATAAAATTTTCTAAGATATCCATATTTATACATTTCGCCTAAAATATTATTTTTAAGAGATATATTTCCATGTTGAAAACTGTACAATAATATGTAACTTGAAATATTTCAAGAATGTGTTAGGAATTAATGGGAGAGGACATGGAGAATGTAGGGTAGCTGGGGATCAGTTTAGCCGCACCGATGGTCACCTGTCACGCGCCATGCCTTTGCTATTATCAATCAGTGTCACATATCGGGTTAAGCAATTACTACATGTAATTAACTCCGGCATGTCCGACAACGTCATACACACTACATATTATACAACTTGCTCATTTGTGCAGAATGAAGTCGTTATGATTTTGTTTTAAAAAAATATGTTTAATTACATACTTTTAAGAACCAAAATGTAATAAATAATATCAAGAATGAAGACATCTTTATATATAAAAACGGATGTTAGTATGTTTGAGGTTAATAGACTTCGACACAGTCCCGGTTTTATGGGGGGCAACCGGGACACCTGCCCGGGGCACCAAAATCATAATAAATATAATATGTTTAAAAATTGACAGCAAATTATTTAAAAAAAAATATTAAAAGGTTCTTATTCTTCCCTCTCATGTGGCTGGGACTTTTTCCTACTGCCTTTCGCCGAGAAACGGTAATTCCTGTACCGGCCATCTTGATTGAGGTTTTCCATGGTTTCCCTCAATTAATTCCAGATAAATATCGAGATGGTTCCTTATTTGAGGCCATGGCCGATTACCTATCGAACTCCTAGTTCAAAAATTACCTACCTTATCCTAATTTCCTATAATTCCTTCATTCGCCTATTGCTGTTACAAGTTGTAAAAATGTGGAAAATAACGGGAAGTGGTAGATGAAAAAGTAGTAATGGTGCTAATGGCGTCTGTTATGACATAAAGTCGAGAAATGGACGTTAAACGCATTATTATTATTATTTTTATATTCTTCCCTCTCAGTCACAAAAAATGTCACCCATTACATATTTTTGAGTTTTAATAAACAATTTAACTCAAACGCTGAAGAGAGGGAGTAACATTATCAAGGTTCTGCCCCGGGACGAAAAAATCGTAGATCCGGGATTGCTTCGACGCCATGAAAGATGGCACATATAATATGTATTTTTTATGCTATCCATTTTGTTGTCATTCGCAATCTATACTGTAATACGCTAGAGCCGAAGGCTTCACTACTGTTGGCGTCGCCGTTTTTCCTCTCAATTGCTTTCAGAGCCCCGGATAGCTGTTAGTAAAACATAAAAGAGTTAATATTATAATGAAGACTAAAGTAATCCAATTTATAATCCACCTTGTCTTCCTTTCTTCTTTAATTAAAAAAATTAATAAAACAAAATAACTGTTTTTAGGGTTCCGTACATCCGATGAAAAAACGGAACTCCTATAGGATCACTCTCGTATCTGTCTGTCTATCTGTCACAGCTTATTTTCTCCGAATCTACCGGAGGAAAAAGTTGACGTTTCGTACATATATGGAGTTAGATGACCCAGTCACGGACGTATAGCGTAAATATAATTTTAAAATGCAAAATATACAAAAATTGAACATCTCTCCCCCTTACCTCCGAATATAATAATAATAGCCATTTATTCCCACTGCAGGGAAAAGACCTCCCCTAACTCCTTCCGCTTCGTCCGGTCGATTGCTGTGCGAGACCACAAAGGGCCTGCAGTCTTGTTTAGCTCTGTCTTCCATCTGGTTTTTTGTTTGCCTACTTTCCTTTTTTCTCCCGTAGGGCACCAGACAGTCGATCGGTAGGACTATCTGTCATCAGTCTAAAATTTTGAAAAAAAATCACTTATAGATTCCCAAATCTTAAAGTTCTCATGGAAAACTAAATGGTACTAAACCCTCTCTGAGCGGTTTTTTGAGAAAAAAAAATTGGAACGTGTCGCGGGACACGTGTTTGGAACGAAGCCCTTTCGTATGCGGGGTTGGAATAATTAATACACATACACACAAACAAACACATATATAAAACGCTTTTTCGTCACGCTTTTACGTGACGCGTTACATTTTCTCTCGGCTAGGTCGCCTCGTCAACCTGCGATAAGGAACTGTGTTCCAAAACACCCGGTATAATCTAAAAACAACCATTATAATCTAAAAACACCCGGTATAGATTATACCGGGTGTTTTTAGATTAAAAACACCCGGTATAATATAAAACACCCGGTATCACCGTATACCAGTATACATTATACGTCTTACGGTTGTTCGTGACATTTTTTGTCTTACGGTTTTTTGTGACATGTTACATTTTTTCTCGGCTAGGTCCCCTCGCTAACCCGCGATAAGGAACATCGTTCCAAAAACTTGACATGTAGGTAAGTATCGTTATTTAAAAGTTCAAAAAAAAAAACAAATATAATAAGCCTTATTAAAGCAACAATAATTTGACTTGTGTCAGTGGGTTAGGAAACTCCACTCTTTTTAAAATATAATAATTATATTTTTTTTACGCCATTAGAGGTCCAATAAATTAAAAAATGAAAATATGTTTTCTCGTCACATTAACAAAACTTGGTGCCTTTATATCATACACAATGCATGTTTGAAGAACATTTCAAATTGTTGGAACAAGCGACACAAACTTTGAACGTAAATAGAGGTACGTTGAAACTGTTTAAATATTATTTATGGTCCATCTAAACACATAAAAGCTCGACCACCAGTTGGTTATCTGCGGTTAAATAATGTGTGTGTATCGCAGTTGGCTTGGCAAAATAGACTGAAATGCTACGTCATCACAAAATTTGTGAGATAACCCTACATTTAATAAAGGGTTACCTATTTCACGAAAGACTGCCTCCCAAACCGAAATACGTGTAATTCTATTTGTACAAGGATTAAGAAATTTATAAAAAAATGTGCGAATGACGTGGTGCTCATGAAAGTTGATATGTAAACATGTGACCTCATATTGGTTTCGTTCGGTCTTAATAAAAATTTATATTTTAGTGATACACTTTGCAAATGTATTTAGATTTAACATATGGGCGATATTTAGGCCAAATGTAATCTCAAATCCGCCGTTTTTTAAATATAAAATGTAATGAAGTTGGAATCGTAGGGAATTGGATTAAAAACTCTTTATATTTTTTAACGATTATTTATAAAATTGGAAGAGAGAAAAAACTTACCACAAGATGATAATAAAATCAACAAAATTAACAATAGAATTATAGGAATAAATTGCTGAGGAAGTTGCAATTAGCAACGAAACGTTCAACTTAATCAAAGTTAATTCTTTCGTAAACTGTCCAATTCCCTACGATTCCAACTTCATTAAAATATGGACACGAATTTACTAACTGTAAAATGTAATGTGTTTATGGTTTAAAGTTCTGTTACCAAATCTCACCTAACAATGAATATCATTTAATTTGTTAGTTACAGAGAACATTAATGCGTTTAAGATTATTAAATTACAAAGGTTGTCTTGTTCCATTAGATAGTAGTGTGGGAATGACTTCATCCGGCGAATCTGTCAATTGACAGCGTGACAACGGTTGTTGTTTACAAACTTTAGTGGCACTATTTATAACAAATGTCAATGAAATCAATTGCAATAAATCGAATAATTGAGATTTACATAATCCTAGTTAAATATACATGACATATTTGATATTCTGATTATAGGTTGATAAAAATATGAACGGTCCGCCAGCTGACGTCATTCCCACGCTTAAATCAATTGGATAGATAGAACGAGGCAACATCTGTAATCTGTTAATTAACCATGAATGCATTAGAGATCATCATTTCATTTAAAATGCAGGAGCGTTTTCCATAACTATATCAGATAAGCAAAACTCACATGACTTAACAAAATATAGTTTGCTTGGAATCGTGAACATCTCACCCGTTTAAAAAAGCCGTCGGAGTGGATTTAAATGAATTCTCACACACTAGTCGACTCGGAATGACTCGGCAGCATACAGTGTGCATATACACTGCCCAGCCGATCCGACCCGATTCAGTGGGTGTGGACCTTTATATTTCTATTTAACGCGTTAAGATGTTGACACGTTAATGCATTAATTGACCCAAACGGGACAAAATAAATATTTTTTGTGAAAAACAGGATGCTAGAAATAATTTTCAACTACACGCTTAGACTATGCCTTTCAATTAAGTATTATCAAGAAATTTATGACGTGATAAATTACATTGTTTTTTTTTTAGTGTATTTGCCATAAGGCAACATACACTATTGGCGTATGTCGGATGGCGGGACCTAGGGGTCGGACCAAAATTTCTCGACGTTTCATAACCTCCTAAACACGTTGGCACCATTTTTAAAAATGTTTATATATATATATATGTACGCGCGATAACTTTCGAAAGAGTTAATTGATTTCAACGAAATTTGGGCCACGTGTTGAAACCCATCACCGCAAGAACCCTATTTAAAATGGGCCCAATCGGGCTATTTTAAGTGTAGTTTTTAGGGGTTGAAAACTGTTTTTGGGCCCCAAAATACCGAAAAAATTCTCCGAATCGTTTCAAAATTGAAATTTAACCCTCTGCTAGTGATTAAAAAGTGTCCCCACAATTTTAATAAAATCGGCCCAACAGGACCGGATTTACAAATTTTATGAAAACACTAGTTTGCAGATAGTGACTTATTTATTGAAGGGTGTATTTAATTCGGTGTAGACGCTAGATTGATAATAATATTACAATTAAGAAAAAAATGTTATTTTAGGGGGTGTATTAAGGGGTTAAATTTTTTATTTTGCCCAAAAACAAACTTAATTTCACATAATAAAAGTATAAAACCACACGGCCCTACACAAGCAAATACACTATATTGTCGGCAGGGTTTTGGCACTGCGACCCGGGTTTTTTTAATTATATTCTCAATTTTTACTTTATACATGAAAAAGAACATGTTTTAGCTTCATGCTTAAACTCTTTATACACATTTTTTTAAAGTATTATATTGATTTCTATGCTATTTGATTGACCATACACGCTGCACTATTACAATTGATTTAGAATTGAAATAAAAAACTGCATAATTCTTATTCTAGATAAAAAAGCATGAGTAACTGATCGCTTCCTTCTCGTTTGCAATTTTAATAGATTTTACTTAATTCAAACATTAAAAAAGTAATAACATCTTATCGATCTTTAAAAACGTGCTCAGCATTTTTTATTAGCACCTTTCAAAAACTTTACATTAAAATGGAAAGTTTTATCGACATTGTTTCCTTAAGCGAATATTTTTCCTCATAATTTTTCTTACAAACTGATATTATTTTCGTTCATTAATAATAGCAGCGCATGCTAGGTTATACGGACCGCGCAATAAATTGACGCAAATTTATGCACTTTCAATATTTATGATTCTTTATACTTTTTCCAAAGAGTTTGCCATGCTATTTTTCGTATAAAATATTATAAGTTTAATTCTTATTAAACTCTCATATCCTATTTATAACCTAAAAAACTTTTGTCATCGTTAATAAAAAATAATGTAGGTAACATAATATTTAATCAATAACTATATAAATATTTCACAGAGGCGTGCATTATTTTTATCTTAGCCTTTATTTAGATTTATTTTAATTTTAGTTTATTCGCTACATTTGAATCTACTTAGATCATTTTGCAACAAGTTTTGCAATATACACTATACAGGAATGTTGTAAATTTATGCCGCTTGTCAATTTAGTATTATTGTTGTGTGATATTTGAAGGATATTTTCATTTTTTAGGATTCCGTACACCCGATGAAAAAACGGAGCTCTTATAGGATTACCTCGTGGCTCCCTGCCCATCTGTCACAGCTTATTTTCTCCGAATCTACTGGACAAAAAAAGTTGACATTTGGTACATATATAGAATTAGGTGATGGGCTTATAGTGTATATCAACAAATTTTGGAGATGGGGGCCAAATTAGAAAAAAAACATTTGAAATGCATCATGTGACAGATTCGAATTTTTATAATTTTATTTAGTACTTTTTAAAAATATCTAATATTTAAAATTATTAAAGTTAACCGTCAATTCTTAAATTTGCACAATAAAAATTGGTACCAATAGAAACAAAATCACACATTGGTATCTATTCACTTATGATCCCAATATGTAGCATTTTTGACAAATAAATTGTTTTTATTGCATTATCTGGCGTTTCCCGTTTCCTTTTCCTCAACCGACAATTTATGATGATGCGCAAAAACGTATCATTGATTGTTTTTATTACTGTTCAAATACGAACGAATTGCGTGAATACCTCACGTCATGTAAACAACTTCATTTTTATGGTATCATAGGACTAAACACTAAAGAGTAAGGATATATTTAGAATGGACTTTAAAAATTTGGGAATATTATACACTAATATACACCAGTGGTTGCAGAAAGAATAGGGATGTTGACTATTTTTGGGAAAGTGTTTTAAATCGTGCAAAAGTACATAATATTGCCACAAATATTTATTATTTTTATTTAAATACAACGCAAGCCTTAAAAATCATGTATTTTAAATCCAATTTCAAATTTCGGTCCAAAACGCCAATACTAGTCGCGTGACGTCACCTGTTCATACCAAAGGAGGCTCAAAAGTTTACACGGGAGCTACCATCCTATCTAAAAAGAGTCGTAAATTTTGATGCATTTCTTAGTATCTACTATGCTTATTTCCATTCAAATTTACAGTTTGGCATTATATTTTGGGGCAATTCCACGCTGACAAGAAAAGTATTCATATTACAAAAAAAAAGTATTCGAATCATAGCGAGTGCGGCACCTCGAGAGAGCTGTCGAGAGTTATTCCAAAAATTAAAAATTCTTACAGTTTACGACATTTTCATTTTACAATGCGCACTCTTCGTACAAAATAACCCACCTCTATTTATCGAGAATAATTTTTTACATAACTACTCGACCAGAAACAAAAACAACTTTAAAACGGTAGCATCTTTGCTTACTACAGTCCAAAAAGGTGTCCGCAACGCTATGATTCGAATACATAACAAAAAACCTGAACGTATAAAAAAAGAGGCTAATCTAAAATTCAAATTAAAAGAAATATTACTTAATGAAACTAATTATGATTTAAAAAAATATCTCGGGTAAAAATTTGACTAAAATTACTGTTTATTTTTTATGAAAAACAAACTGATTACTTGTGACTTCTCCTATACGTGTACTTACATGTTTCACTGGAGTAATAAAATTATTATTATTATTATTATAGATGCGTATTCTGTGCTCATAAACGTTAGTAAACTGAGTTGATGAAAAGTTGTTTCGTAGTCGTTGCTATAGTTACACGTAATTTGACGTTTCCTATAAACAAATAATAATAAATTACACACTAAATATTAACCAAACAATGATGTTTTTTGACAACATATGACGTCATGCGCTCTGATTGGTGTCTGTTGTCACGTGACTTGAGAGTGATTTTATTAGGTTTTATTTATTAAATATTAATTAAATTCCTTAAAAATAAGGAAAAATATAGCGTTTTTTAGTATTTCTATCATAGAAAGTACTACTTTTCGTTAAAATTATGTTTTTATTTGAATACAGTCAACATCCCTATTGTCACAAAATTTGATTGTTCTGAACCTCCCTGTTATGTAGAAAATTAGATTGTACAAATGACTTTTCCACATACAAAAAGATCGGTTTTCAATTTAAATTTTGATCAATATGCGTAGAAAAATGTTATTTCGAAGTGGAAATTGCACAAAAAACTATGTTAAATATACATGTATACACAGTTTCGTAAAATGCCGTTTTAATAGATAAACTATTTGTCGAGCAGAATCGATTAAAAATTCTAAAATTCTTTTCTTATGAAGAAATATGTGTGTTCAAAATCTAAAGTCTTTGTCAAATCAAATTATTTGACAATCCTTTTTGCAACCCAGCTGTATTGTTGCCGATGGATGATAATCAACTGTTACCTCAAAACTGTTATACAGTATGTAAATAAAGAACTATATTATTATTATTATTATTATTATTAAAATGGCGCTATATGAAATACGTTTTTTTATAATGTCTTATAAACGTTCTTTCTTACATGGCAAAAACTGTAAACCTTCCATTGGCTCGAGCAAAGCTCATTCTCCCAGGTACTGATGATAATATTACACATGTTTAATGAAAAAATTCGACCACGCCTATCACAACTACAAAAAAACCCGGGTCGCAGTGCCAAAACCCTGCCGACAATATAGTGTATTTGCTAATACAGGTATTGTGGCTTTATTAAATGAAATTAAGTTTGTTTTTGGACAAAATAAAAAAAAATTGAACCCCTTAATACACCCCTTACAATAATAATTTTATTAGTTGAAATATTGTTATCAATCCAACATCTGCACCAAATTAAATACGACCTTCAGTAAGTAAATTCGTATACGCAAACCAGTGCTTTCATAAAATTTGTAAGTCCGGTCCTGTCGGGTCAATTTGCTTATAATTTTAGGAGCACTTTTTAATTGCTACTAAAGGGTTAAATTTCAATTTTGAAACGATTCTGAGAATTTTTTCGATATTTTTGGGCCCAAAAACTTTTTTGAACCCCTAAAAACTCCCTTAAAATGACCCGATTGGGACCATTTTAAATAGGCTTCGTGCGGTGATGGATTCCAACATGTATGCCAAATTTCGTTAAAATTAATTAACTCCTTCGAAAGTTATTGCCCGCACATATATATATATATATATATATATATATATATATATATATATATATATATATATATATATACGTATATAAATATATATATATATATATATATATATATATATATATATATACATATATATATATACATATATATACATATTATATATATATATATATATATACATATATATATACATATATATATAAACATTTTTAAAAATGGTGCCAAAGTGTTTAGGAGGTTATGAAACGTCGAGAAATTTTGGTCCGACCCCTAGGTCCCGCCATCCGACCGACGCCAATAGTGTATGTTGCCATATGGCAAATACACTAATTAACTTCCAATATGAAAAGTAGTCGTGTATATAGTCCAAATTGGTTTAAATCCCAGTAAAGACTACTGACAACAGTATTGTGGATTATATTTTATTTTTATTCCATTCAATAATATTATTTCCTCGTCTCAATTGAAGTTTGATTTCAAATGCATGTGTATATAGTCAATTTTCATTGAATATTGTATGGCAGCACGTGACCCGAATTATAACGTGTCCTATATCTATCCTTGTCTAGATTCGATGCGCTTATGTTTCGCACGCCTCTGTGACCTGTGAAATTTAGCACACGTTCAGTTGAAGTCGCTATTGTCGCCTTTACATACAAATAGGTTTTATGGTAGTAAAAATCTGCTATCACAGTGAATCCCAATACTAAAAACCATCCCTTAATATGATGCAGCACACCGACAATATTAAAAATTATAAATAAAATTCTGATGGGACCGATTGCGAGGTGTTCGTGATTTTCGGATATTTTGTATACCTAGACGGGACAAACTTGTATATACAAATTTGGTTTGTCTGCAGTGACTAGTGTTGGGTAATCTGAACCGGTTCAAAGAGCCAACTCCGACAGAAGTCCGTGAGAGCCGGCTCACTTTTTTTTGAGCCGACGGATCACCGGATCCGCATAGCTCAGTGAAACACTTAACACACAGAAGCACATTTTACACTTACGTATCATTTCTTGCTTTGATGCATCTGTCAGCTCAAATGACTCATGCATCACATGTTTGGCTATGCATTCTTGATTCTATACAAGCCTGAACTAGATAACTCAGTGGCAGACTGCAGTAACATATTCAGAACTCGGCTCTTTTTGAACCGGTTCAGTGACTGGCTCACATACGGGATGCAGATCACTAAAAAGACCCGTTTTTCCCATCTCTAGCAGTGACAGATTAAAGGCCATCAATCTCTTAAAAAATGTGATATTTTGGTGAATAACATAGTATTAAAAAACTCTCGTTGAAGTCTTTAGAATTGCCAGCTTTAACTATGAAGTGAATTCATACTTGGTCATTTTTTGCAACCGCTTTGTTTCTAGTAACGTACTACATAAATTTGTAAACAAGGCAATCACGTACATTAAACTATAGACGTGCAATATCAAACGATTGTAAAAAGTTATATTTTATTTCTCAAAATAACTACTTAAAGTACATTAATTCATTTTGAATCAAAATATTTTGGAATGTTGACGTTTTAAATGATTCTGAGTCATTAGAATTAACTAAAAGTTACTGAGTGCCAGCTGTTCAATATGCTCTCTTTTTCACCCGAACAGATGGACATGTGTGTAGTCAATTCAGCGTTGCCAGATTTTTTTTTGCCAAGTCGGGATTTTGGAAAAAAGCGGGATTCTTTCGTCGAAAGCGGGACATAGTAAAAAAACGTATATAATCAGAAGTTTTAAAATATTTATCTTTTTATTTGAGTTCAAATTACGTTCACGTGACAATAGATAGCAAAAATAGCCATAGAAAATGTATTTTAATAAAAATATGATATTTTAAATTAGATTTACCCTATCGTTAAATAGTTGAGTCTTATTCGTCTTCTGAATAAAAAAAACAGAAATCAAAATCAAAAAAGTTTTATTCATTAGAAAAATATGGCGTTTCAAACAATAGTCTGAGGAGTGAGTGTTACAACTTACAATAAGAGAATAATTATTTACGCACGGTCGAGTCATCCCCGAAAAGCGGAAGTGAGCATGTCCCGCGCGAGACATTTAATTTTGATTTAAAAATCGGGACGTCCCGCCAAAATCGGGACGTCTGGCAACGCTGGTGGTCATGTAAAATGCACTTATTTAGGTTTCAGAAATCTCTAATTTCTGTGAAAAATCTGATTCAATATTTGATGGTTATACTTCAAAATAAATTAGAAATATGTATCAAATTTCTCAAATGCGGGCTTTTAGCAAAGTTTTTACAGTTTGTTTGATCTAAATAAACGATTTAAAATCAGATAAAAACGAGAAAATTCGCATAAGTGTTACACATGTACAACAATAATTACATTTGAAATAAATTATTGGGCAAATAAAATTTGTCTCTATTTTTAAAATAAGATCGGTTACACCTCTTGTGGGTATCGTATAGGTAATGAATACGTGAAATTTTGTTAAGTTGATCTAAATACGTTCGGACTAGTAAGAGGCGTGTCTTCCAGACGTATTGGCGTCTCGATAAGACGCTATTTCACAGAACTATTTCTACTGTTGTACTCTTGAGGTGGTTAACTATCGTTGCAGATATAGTAATGATTAAAGAACGGATGTATTCGGGAAAAAAGAATGATTATTTTAGAAATAAATAAAAATAGATTAAAACCGCTTTTTGTTATCAAATAAATAAAATAAATTTAGGGTACATAAACCGTTGTTACGACGAAATAAATGTTTGAATAGTTTCATTGTAGAACACAAGTGACTATATTTATGATATGAGGCGAAAACTAAATTTATTTTAACAGTTATATGCAGATTCCATTAAAATGTCATATAGAACTTCCTAACAAAAATAACATTTATTAGAAAAAAAGTGGGTACATGTATGCAAGGAGGTAATGCTTTTGCGGCAATAAAAACTAATTTTTAATATACATGTATTTAATAATAAAATCTTCAAACAGTTTAAATATAATTTTACAAAAAATAAACCTCAAATATTTAAAAACATTCTCAAAATTTTATTTTGAATTCAGTGACTTTCCAGATGACAGAAAGTGCATTGATTTTTTCGATGTAATTTCGGTCTGAGACTCTTATAGCTAACTTCATACTTTCGAATTTTCAATAGATGTGCGCGTAACTTTCGTTTCCTGCTAAAATTTTACTCTCAATGCACCAAAAGAAATAAAGCATCAAAAAAAAGGTTTCCAGACAAAATATAGCTCATTTAAAATACAGAGTAGAGTAAAATATACTACAACAAAATTTGATCTTCCTACACAAACCTAAGAAAAATGGTGTCATAGAAAGAGTGAAAGAATGTTGCAAATTATTGAATTTATTTATTTTTCCAAAACGAAGAAGCAGTAAGGTAACTCAACTTTCTTTCGTGTGATAAATCTAAAATATGATATTTTTTAAATGATAAAAATAAAATCATTAACTAATTGCGTAATAATTGCGATAACAATGCCATTAATTATTTTTATTCAAACACAAATGAAAAAAATATTAACACTTTTCCACGCATTTTTTACAATACACAGTATGTAAAGTCTATTAAAGTTGTTATGTTAACTACCTCAAAAGTTATGTCGAAAAGCTTTAAAAAATGTGTACCATAAATCTTTGCGAGGATTTCAATGGAAAGCTATTCACACAACACTGCAATGAATATTTAGTACGACAGCTGGGCTGCGAATTCGTTACACCACCATCGTCTATATTATGTACACAAGTCGTTAGTACGTTAACGGACCGCGCATACATATATACACGTGCAATCAAGCGGGGAAATCATACTCAGTTAGGTCCGTTGCATATGCCAAAATATGGTTACGTTGTTCTACACTGTGAAAAAATTGTATAATCGCATATTGTTAAGTTCATTAACGGACGATATTGGTTCATAATATTTACAAGAAAAGCTTGTCTGACAAGAAAATAAAAAAATTACGGAATAAAAAATTAGGATTTTTTTAATATATTATTTGAATTAATTTGAGACTCGATACTATCCGAAGAAACAATACCATTAAACACTATACTACACAATGAATTCTATCATTCACATATTTTATAATGGGCTAAGAAAAATTATTTTACACTTTTTAGTCCGTCTTAAAACCGTTGTATATTAAAATTTTGTTTTGGTTAAATAATTAGTTCATATATTACCAGCCGCCACCTACGGTTCTTCACGCAACTGAGATAAAATACGGCAGCGACAACAGTAGTGTAGCCTTCGGCTCTACCTAACACCTTCTAGTGGCGAGTTACAACAAAGTGGATGGCATAAAAATCTTCTTCATGAAAAAATACATATAGGTATGTATATGTGCTAACTTTCATGATGATCGATCAGGCGGTGTCGAAGTCTATTAATGTCAAACAGACAAACATCAATTTTTATACATATACAGTAGAGTCTCGATATAGTGAGTTACCCATCGCAATGAGCACAACAATATTTACATTGACCTCTTAATAGTGAACAACTCGTGTCTGGCGTGAGTGAATTGCACATGATAATTTACAGGTGTGTAATCAGAATGATGTTGAGGTTTGGAATAAGGACCGCCCGCGCCAGCCCGAAAATGAACAAGATAAAGCGACATAATTGAAATTGGAAATGAAGACAGTGATGTTGCTGAAAATCCAATTGTGACAAACAAGTTTATTTCCACTTATGAAGCATTGAAATATTTGAATAATGGTATTCTTCAGTGGACTGAAGAAAACTCGGATGATATAAAATATTCTAGTGTAGTTGTTCTTTAAGATCTGAGAGCTAAGTTGGTTAAACAATGTGCAATAAGCCAATAAAGCAAACTAAATTAACAGATTTTTTTAATCTATTGAGTAATTTTAATTTACATCTCTTGTATTTTCTATTATATAATAATAATTAACATTTACGAGTATTAACAGAGCTGTGAACATTAAGGCCCCAGTACACAATGGCCCATGGCTCATTTCTGCCTGGCGAAACACTTGCGATGGACGTTGAAGTAATTACGGCCACGGCTATTTATTTATATACTGTTTACAAGTATTAGAGTATTATAAACCTAAAAGTCTCTTCATTGCTCCAGGATACTGACATTTTGGGCGATTAAAAATTTAGATAGTATAGCACGCAACCAAAAAAAGGAGGTACCTGTCCAAACAATAGGCCACTGTGTGAACACCACAGGCCACGCTACACCACGATTCCTTTGAAGTGTGTGAAAAAAACCGACAACAAATGGATTGCGCACCATGATTCACAATTGTCCGCCACTACAGACCATTACCCCCTGTACACAATGGCGATAGTCTACAATGGCCCACTACAGACCACTGTGCACTGGAGCCTTTACAATAAACGTGGGAGCTTATGTCATAAATACAACATACATACCTAAATTAATTATATACAAGTGATAAAACTCTTGCTTATCGTACAAAAGGTTCTTCAACAGTTGACATATGTATATGTATGTGTACAACTATTATTAATTTTTTTTAATTCAGGTTTTTCATTTTATTTTTTATCATTGAAATGTTGTAATAAATACACTGTAAGTATCGCTGTTGTGTATTTTTACCTGCCCTTTAAACAACACTTTAAACAACCTCGGTGGAGTGACAAAGCAGTTAATCAATTAGTTCATTATATCGAGAGATTTCACAGAGTTATGTTATAGAATTTTATGAAACACCTTGTAGATTTTGTTAGTGCAATGACAAAAAGAGCATTTTATCCTGCTGTCTGTACAGTGATACTGAGAATACGAAAAAAAGAGAAAAAGAGCAGCAGTTCTGTGCGTTGAAGGATTATGTTCAGTTGAGTGCGTCATCGGTTGTACGCGCTGACTTTGATTCCATCTAGTGGCGAACCGAGGCTTTGCCGAAAGGCTTATCGCAACATTCAGTGTCAAATTTAACACCGCCATGCTACCACGTACACTAACAATGAACGACTTTTAGCTTTATAATATCATTGTTGGTTGAAATGAAAATGTCATTTAAAATATATAAATCCTACAGTATGTCGTTTATATATATCCAACGTTAAATAATATTCTTGAGTTTTACATCGTTATTTGATATGACAGTTTATCAACGCACTTGCAACACAGAAAATTTTGACATTTAAATACATATATTATATTCATGAACGAGAGATTCAACGTTCAAGTATTAGTTTGAATAAATCTCTGGAGATTTCTCTTTCAGGAATCATATATTTTTTTACGAATTTGATTCCGTTTATGATTCAAACAATGTTTTTATTGGACAAAATAATATTTCAATAGCATTTGCAATATTTTAAAGAAAGTTTACTTTGGTATGTTATCTCGTTAGTTTCATTCACAATTACAATTCTCAGGAATTTTGGATTGTTTCCGCGAAAACGTAACAACGAACATGTCTTGTCTTTACATACTAGTTCTTTGGTAAAAATTTATTTGCTTGTTAGTGTATTTGCCATATGGCAACATACACTATTGGCGTCGGTCGGATGGCGGGACCTAGAGATCGGACCAAAATTTCTCGACATTTGATAACCTCCTAAACACTTTGGCACCATTTTTAAAAATGTTTATATATATATGTATATATATATGTATATATATATTTATATATATATATATATACGTATATATATATATGTATATATATACATATATATACGTATATATATGTGTGCGGGCAATAACTTTCGAAAGAGTCAATTGATTTTAACGAAATTTGGCCCACGTGTTGAAATCCATCACCGCAAGAAGCCTATTTAAAATGGGCGTAATCGGGGCATTTTAAGGGTAGTTTTTAGGGGTTGAAAAATGTTTTTGGGTCCCGAAATACCGAAAAAATTCTCAGAATCGTTTCAAAATTGACATTTAACCCGTTAGTAGCAATTAAAAAGTGTCCCTAAAATTTTAATAAAATCGGCCCGACAGGACCGGACTTACAAATGTTTTGAAAACACTAATTTGCAGATAGTGACTTATTTATTGAAGGGTGTCTTTAATTCCGTGTAGACGTTAGATTGATAATAATATTACAATTAAGAAAAAAAATGTTATTTTAAGGGGTGTATTAAGGGGTTAAATTTTTTATTTTGCCCAAAAACAAACTTAATTTCACATAATAAAAGTATAAAACCACACGGGCCTATACAAGCAAATACACTACATTGTCGGCAGGGTTTTGGCACTGCGACCCGGGTTTTTTCATTTTTAAAATTTTTGCGACAGGAGTTTCAGACATCTTGGATTTCTTACCTGTAACAAAAGGAACAAAAGATAAATTTTAACTTCCTGTCTACTTCAGATCTATGTATTGAACAAAAAGGTTAAAAATAGCAATAAACATTTTTGATTTTCAAAAAACACGGAAAATAAAATTGCAAATTTTTTGTAAAGTACCGTTTAATTAACCAGTGAAATATCCGCGGTAATTTATTTTAAATTGCCACGGCTACTTATAATTATTTTACAAGGCGGCTCAGAAAATTTTGCGTATGTTTGTAATTTTCGACTGAAATTTTAGTTGTAAATATAAATACATTATTTAATTATTCCGATTCTATTGTTTTGTTTTTTGTTGTTCTGAGAAAAAGAAATCGGAAGCCGTTATTTTATTTCATAGATGGCCGGTTAATTAACCGGTAATTTATCCGATCAAAATTGTAATTGTCATAAATAACATGTAATTTTACATCATTTATAATCAATAATTTTGATTAGTGCATACAATAAGATATTATTCCGAATATATGTACACTTTCATCACTTTATTCAACGTACCCATTGACAAATTCTGTGAATACCCTATAGATAGTAATCACTGACGAAGTATATGCCGGTATCAATAGTTAATAGACATAAACATGGGTATAACAGTTTCACAATATTACAATTTACACAGCCTACAAATGTAGAACAACAGTCCTGTTTGCGTTTAGCATTAAACATCGCTATCAATATGGAGCCACATATCTACATATTAAATGTCTATATAACAGACCGAATATGTGAAGTACGGAGATGAAAGTCAATAACCATATTGTACGTACAGATTATATCTCAAACAGATTAATCCTGTAAACAGTAACTGGGTCCTGAACATGTACCAGTAAATGGTGCGAGAGTAGAGAAAGAACGTTCGACATCTTGTATGGACCTTTTCCGGGGCACATTTACTTGTTTATATGTACAACATACTCGAAATTATTCCTCGATGGGGGACATCGTGTAAAGGTGATGACTTAGGCAGACGTCGAGGTTCGTCACGACGCATGTGCCCCTTGACAGAGCAGCTCGCTCTAGTGAGGGGAAGTATCCTTACATATTTTTTTGTATAATATAATGTGCAATATATAAATAAAATGAAAATAAAATTATTCCAACAAGATATCAGACGTTCAATTCGACATGTCTAGGCAGGAATGAGGACTACGACGTGGATCGAGTCTCTCTGTATATATGCTACGTTCGGTATAATTCATTCATTACTATTAAGGCTGTCGGAACGCTCTGAATTTTGTTTGTGCTAAGACCCAGCGGTAAGGGGCGAGATAGGCAAAAGACATATTGTGGATGTGACCTTCTTTAGCTCTGTCTCGCTCAAATCATCCGCAGGTTTCAATTTTTGGGTGGTGCCAACTACGAGGCTAAAAAATTTTTTTGCAAGGGTGCCGCTGTCAATTGATTACTCTAATTTTTGGAAATATTTTGAAGATTTAAAAAACTTTTTCGAAAAAGGAAGAGTCACTTTAGGTTTGTGATGGAACAGTTTTGTGAAATAAGTACGAATAAGGTCATAGTGTGACATTGAAAACGGGTGTTTTTTTAGCACAATTAATGCCAAATTGTTTCTAGAAAATCGTACATAAATTACAAAAGTAGTCCATTAGAGACCTAGATTTGTCCTTTATCTTCCTTATAGAGAAAGAATTTTTGCAGAATGTTGACGAATAAGTCTACAATCAGTTGACAGCCGAAGCTCTATTTTTGGTTTAAATTCAAAGCGTTCCGACAGCCTTAATAATTACTGGTTATTATGAATAATAACTGAAGCATCCAGTTAAAGTGAGAAATTTAAGAAACGAATCGGTTGTTATTAATAACTTCTCTTGTTTGTTGGTAAATGTAATTAATTTCGGCAAAATGTTTCCCGAGAGCCGTGGGAAAAATGAAGAAAATCTTGTCTTGATGAAAGAATGGTTTAGACATTTCATGGTTCCTACATAACAAAAAAACGAGTTATTGATATCTAAATTTTAAGCTTTAGATTTTTAAGGGATTCCTTAGACGTTTTTTTTTCTCAATTTCTTCTTACTTTCCGAAACGATTTCGATTATGTCGAAATGTCATTAATAACCCTATAAGATGCCGTCATTCGTTTCTTATGGAAAAATTCAGAAGAAGTAATTTACTAGTGAACTGAAATCCAGTAATAAAAGTTACTACTAAATATAATGTAACAAGTAATCAATAACTTGTTAACTCATAATCAGTAACCATTACTTGTCCTGGTATCTGACCTTTTAAGTACTTTAAATTACCTTGCATTAAGCGTCTTTTGTTTTGTTAGCTCTTACATTCTATATATTACATTTTTTCTACTTACCACTACTTATATTTTGCTGTTAATTTTCTCGAGTGATTAATAAATTCTTAAATTACGTTCTCATGAGAAAATTGAGACACGATTATTTCGTAGCCTGTTATCGTAGCCACAAACTAAAACAACGTTATTAGTTTTAATAAATCGAAATGATTGTACATAAGATTAAAAAGAATTTGGCAAATTTTAAGGTTACCGACTATCAAAAGTTATTTCCTGCGGAGTATTATATGAAGAAATGTTAATGATTCTATAATTAACTTTCTATTGATTACACTAATCTGCATGAGACATATATCATAAAAGAAAAAAAAAGAATTATTACTATCGATAATATTTTCAAATGAAGGAGAAATCACAATACTGGGCAGAGTTATTTGTATCATAGAAGAAATACAATACAGAAAACCGGGGAAATACCTTTTAACGTGCATTTTATATTTTACCCAATAACATATTTTAACTAGGTAAATATAATTATTTGGTAAATCATGAATAATTAATACTAAAAAAATTATTATCTATTTAAATGAAAAAAAAATTACTCAAGGTGAATGTTTACCAGCTGTTCAATATGCTCCCTTTTTCTATCTTACGAGGATGTGTGTGTGTGTGTATGTAAAACGCTTTTGCTCACGTGTCGGAAATCTTTAATTTCTACGAAAAATCTTATTTCAATCTTTGATGTTAATGTTTCAAAATAAACTAGAAATAT
Organism: Venustoraphidia nigricollis; assembly: GCA_034508555.1. Taxonomy (NCBI): domain Eukaryota; kingdom Metazoa; phylum Arthropoda; class Insecta; order Raphidioptera; family Raphidiidae; genus Venustoraphidia; species Venustoraphidia nigricollis. Next base: position 2,429,385 of record JAVRKA010000057.1, on the reverse strand, counting down.
GTACAATTTTTTTACAGTTTATTTGATCTAAATAAACGATTTAAAATCAGATTAAAAACGAGAAAATTAGTTTTACACAAACGTTTGAACAGAAAAAAAATAATTTGAAAAAATTATTAAATGAGCCATATTTGCTAGTATTTTTAATATAAGTTTGCACAGAAAGAACTTCAAAATGTTAATTTGTCTTCCAGTAATTCAAAATCTTGTGACGTGCTGTAAAACAATATTGACGAATATCACGTTTTTTTATTTTATTTTTAGAGAAAAAACGTAAATTTCTTTGGAGTTCTGTGAGTCACATTTTGTGAAGTTTGATGCTTAATCACAGCAAATAAAAACAGTAATAAAATGATTTTTTCGGTCACAGTTCGATTTTTCCCGAGAGCATATTTTACGATCTGAGGAACTAATCACCTTAAATGTAAAATTAATAAACACTTAAAAAGTATGATACTTTAAAATATAAACGGAAAAATATTAAAAACATATTGGTTGATGAACATACATAGATATCGTAAGTGATTATACTTACGGTATGCAAAAGTGATACATCTAATGAAAAAATACCCAGACAGGAAAACGTTATCTTTTGGTGTAACATTTGCATTGAAAATAGTGTTGTCTGAAATAAGTAAAATAAATGTTCACATAAAAATGATATATGTAATATCTTTTGCTATGTTTTTTTATGTTTGAAACTGCTGTAATAAATGTACGTGAATCAATTAATATTTGTTTGTGGATATTTTTTATCTGTTTTTAAAAAGAAAATTAATTTCTATAAAAAATAAATTCAACTTGCCTTCTTTTTTTATATTAAAAACACTTTCAGTTATTAGCGTCTATGTATAAAAAAAAATAATCAAAACAAAACACTATTCTGGGCTATTTTAAGGGAAGCTGAAAAAACTGTTTGAGCCCCAAAATACCGAAAAAATTTTTAGAATCGTTTCAAAATTGAAACATAACCTTTTAGTAGCATTTAAAGTGTTTTCCTAACATTTTAGTAAAATCGTCCAAACAGGACTGGAATCACAAATTTTATGGAAACGCTAATATTGTAAATAGTGAGTTATTTACTGAAGGGGTATTTCATCTAGTGTAAATGTTCGATCGATAATAATATTGCAATTAAAACAAAGATAGTGTATTTGGGGGTTAATTTTTTATATTGCTCAAAAACAAACTTAAATTCACACAAAAAAACACACTGCGTGTAGTAGTGCATACACTATATTGTCGACAGTGCTTGGCCTGCGACCTGAGTTTCCAATTATTTTTCACATTAATTCGTACGATAAAAAATGAACTTACAATTCTGTTTATCTCTGTTTTAGGTGAGCCTATTTTAATTTGATGCAATAGTTTACCACTCTTTTGTATTTCAATTTGACATAACGAAGCGCTTATGCTTAGTGCAAGCATATAAGGAATATAATCACGTATTCCTGAGATAGCAGCCGGTGTATAATCGCTAATTAATCTATTCAAATTTAATAGCCCAGATGTAAATGCTAAAATAACTAATAGCAGTAACTGGGCTCCATATAATATACTTATATCATTCGCACAACTACATAGTATATGATGCTGTTTCTTTAATATTCTCAGATTATCCGCTGATATATTATCATTCCTTACTGAAACTGAAGTATTACCTGAAAACAATGTTAGTTATTACAAGAACAGAATAAAAAAAAGTATTTTAACTGAAGTCAATAGTATGAAAACGTCATAAGTGGTTAAAATAAAGATTACAAAATACAATCAACATACGTTTTCCGACTGAATAGTTCTTTAAAAAAAGTAGGTTGGTATACTTATATATGGCGTTTGAAGTTACACTTCTTTGACATGAAATAAACTCTTAATAAAGTGTAAGAATAAATATTTACAGCCAGGTTTGCCACATTTTTTTTTTGCCAAGTCGGGATTTTGGAACTTTTTGAGTGAAAAAAGCGGGATTCTTTCGTTGAAAGCGGGACATAGTAAAAAAACGTATATAATCAGAAGTTTTTAAATATTTATCTTTTTATTTGAGTTCAAATTACGTTTACGTGACAATAGATAGCAAAAATAGCCATAGAAAATGTATTTTAATAAAAATATTATAATTTAAATCAGATTTACCGTATCGTTAAATAATTGAGTCTTATTCGTCTTCTGAATAAAAAAAACAGAAATCAAAATCAAAAAAGTTTTATTCATTAGAAAAATATGGCGTTTCAAACAATAGTCTGAGAAGTGAGTGTTACAAATTGCAACTTACAATTTGAGAATAATTATTTACGCACGGTCGAGTTATCCCCGAAAAGCGGGACTGAGCCTGTCCCGCGCGGGACATTTAATTTTGATTTAAAAATCGGGACGTCCCGCTAAAATCGGGACGTCTGGCAACGCTGCTTACAACAAATGAACTTCAAATATTTGAAAACATTTTCAAAATCTTATTTCGATTTTTGCTTTTTTCCGCTGGATGACGACTATTGGTTGTAATCAAAAGTTATAGTCGTCTAAAATATTATATAGTGTCAAGATGGCAGAAACTGCATTGATTTTGTCCATCTGTCATTTCAGTCTGGATAGCTCTTTTGGCCAATTTCATACTGTCGAATTATTGCTAGCCGTGCGCTTGGAGCTTCTATTACCTGCTAAAATTTAACTCTCAACGCGCCAAAAGAAGTATAACTTCAAAAAAAATATGAGTATATAATTTATATATAATTGATAGAAATTATAATATTATATACAATACCTACTATAAAATGGTATAAAAGTTGGTTGTTAATTTCTACTTAATTTAAAATAATACGAACTTTAATACAACACCAGATGCTTATTTAGCTACATTATAGTCGGAGCTTTCATACAGTGCACATTTTGTTGACATGTGATTTATGAATTTAATTTACTTACCAAACTGCTTAAATTCTCTACTTTCTATTATAATTTTTTTCAATATATTGTTTAGTGCAGACATTTGCTGTTTGATCAGAGTAGTATTTATGACAAATAATAGCATTATTTCAATTTTGTGTACCATTGGGAAACAATATCCGATTGTTTTTGAAATTAAATTGTAGTAGCTGAATGCAATTAAATTAGTAAACTGATTATAAACGCCAAAAAATACGCTAAAAATCCCAAAAACTATATGTAAATAGGTGACAAATAATATAGGATTATAATTTAGGGAAACATCAAATTTTCTTAAATTTTTATCAACAATCAATAAATGATTGTACATGCTGATTATTTTACGGCGATTATAAATATTTAAATACATATTTAATGTTGCAACGCCAAGCGTCGATTCTCTAGCAGCCGCCAAGATAATTTGTAAGATATTTCTTGGTTTATGGTACTGTTCGTACAGTGAAATGCATAACCCAATAAAGATAATAAAACTATTTAAAAATATCACAAATATGTTTGCACGATTCCAATTTGTTAACTCAAAATAAGAATGTCTATTATTAGGAACAAAAGTAAAAGTCGGCTGAGCTAAAATTCTATTGATGAATAGTGCTGGTCGCAAAGCTTCAAATAAATTTGGAGAATTATTTCTTCTTTTATTAAAAATACTATTTATTACGGTACTCATTATTTTTTTAAACTTTTTGCCAAACAGATAGAGCTTTGATAATATTAGATATTAATTAATGCAATGTTAAGTAAATAATCACAATATTTAGCAATAACAGTGATCAATTTATTATATTTTAAATCGTAAAATACGTGTTAAATAACTGTTTATTTTAGCTTAGGTTTAATTCTATTTTTTTCGTTTTTATCTACTTCGAAGATAGTTTATTTATGAAGGAATGTGTTAGCATTTTAAAAACAAATATTGGTGTTTTTTTTTTCATTTAGCGCACAATTCGTACGTTTGACTGCGTGGCACTAAGCAGAAAAAATAAAATCAACTGAAATACTGTAGTACTCATAAATCACATTAATGTGCCATTCTAATATATTAGAGTTTAGTTATAATCAATTTTCAATTTATTCTAAAAATGTCTACATAATATGTGTATATAGATTAATAATACCATAAAGGTAAACGAAACTAAATGAAGATATTTATTATAAACATCAATTTAAATTACTGTTGTATAAATATATTTTTAATGTCATCAGAAAACAAATGAAACTTGTATATCCGGTCAGAGTAGGTAAAGCAGGCAATGCTCAAGGTTGGACGTTTGGGTGTTAGCATTGTTGAAGGTATCACATGGCAAGACGCTAGAGAGGGCAGGGGAAGTAGGCTTGTGACGTCACATGGAGTCTTTTTCCAAACAGTTGGGATAACAATAATTAAAAAACCAAGCCATGGGCATCGATGACGTAAGCAATTGACTCAACCAACCACAGCCTCTTATGCCCCAACCTAGGTTGGACGTTAGCATTGCTGAAGGTGTGACGTGACGAGACGCGTGAGAGGGCGCGGGAAGTAGGCTTGTGACGTCACATGAAATCTTTTTCCAAACAGGTGGGATAACAATAATTGAAAAACCCAAACCATGGGCATCGGTGACGTAAGCAATCACAGACGTGACCATGTTTATAGCCTTTTACGTCCAACCTTCTAGTATTCTAGTTACCTTGGGTAATGCTTGCTTGGTAAATTGAATAGTAGAAAAGCAGCTATCCAAGGTTCATTTATATAAAAAAAAAACGTATTTACTCGGCATTTTTCGAGAATGACAGTTCCTTGCTATGATAGCGGAATGAGGTATCAATTACTCAATTGTAGTTAACTATAGCTATCCTGCTCTTTTATTTATGCTTATTCAACGTTATAATATCATAAAAGATAGTTTATTGTAACGTTTAACGCCTATTTATATTAATGTAAAAGATCTACAATTTATAAAGAAACAAAATCACAAACTCAAAAAAAATTTGAACATTAATAAGTCATTAAAAACACGTAGTAATCTTATTAGCAATTTGTATGTAATAATCAAGGATGTGTGCTATAAAAACGATGTTTATTTTGTTTGTATTCACCTAGGGTTGAATTATTATTTCATTAGAAAAAAGCCAATATTTTTTCAATAAATTAAATGTTTATTGATTTTTCATATTTACCAAATTGATTTGATAAGTAATACAGTTTAGTTCAATAAACTATTAAATAAGGAAATTTGCTTTCACATAATATTAATAGCTTTAATATGTTATTACGACTGACGTGAAATAATTCTACGCATTAAAAAGTAGACTACAATTTATTATCAAAGAAATATTCAATCTTTTTGTAGTTTAACAGTGTTATCAAATGAAAATTAAAACAAATATACTTTTAAACTCTTTTTATAGTTTGGCCTGCAACTCTCTTATATAGGCTGTCCCAAAAGTAAACCGAGGAATACCATTTTTGTTGCCATAGTCTAAGTGCCTTGTTATTGACCATTAAAGTTTGCTATCGTCTTCTTTTGTGGCCTCATCTTAGAATCTAGTCAATTTAAGCAAAAATTTCAAGATTTTTCTTTATGGTAATTTATAATAATTAGTTGGCGTCATAATTTTTTTAACGGCCAGATTATTTTAAGTTCTCATGAATAAATTGATTTACAATCAGTTGATAAGTTGCAACTGTAGTGGTGAACTAAAAAAAAAAACACATTTATTAAATACAGTGTGTGAAGTGTCAAAACATATATATGTATTTAGGATGTAACAGTAAAAAATTTCTGTAAGTCCATAAAGCAAAATTGAGAAAAAGAAAATTTATATCTATATGTTTAATTAGTGAGTTCACTTCAGAGCTGATTTTTTTAAGTTATTCTTGTTTATATACTATATACCTCTATATGAAATAAACCGGAAAAACATAAATAAACCAGTAAATACAGTCTCAAACCATGTATAACACATTTTCAACATTTTGGGACATGTTGAGTTTTGCACGCAAGCTCCACAAATATAAAGAAATTACAATAATTGAATTTTGAATAGTAAAACGTTGTAAATTCTCAAAGTAAAATAATTTTGTTTTATAAATTTTTACTTTTGAGCGACCGTAGGAGTGAAGAAAGTTTTGCAATGATGAAAAAATCGAAATAATGATTTCGACGAATTAATACGTTCAATGAGTTTTAGATGTTCGTCTCTCCATGCATCGGTCTCCTGAACAAATCATCCAACGAATCGAAATAAAATTTTAATTTAATATTTTTAGGGGTTCTCTTAGGAGCCGTTTTTAATTTTATATACCTATTATAATTTCTAATGAGTAGTTTAATAATAAGCGAAAATCAAAACTTGCCATTTTCTCAAAAACGATTTTATTCAAATTGAATGAATTGAATTAGTTGGTTTTAGACTACCAACCTGAAAACTCCAAAACTACCAATTTTACAGAGAACACTAAAGACTGAATAATCTTCTATATACGATTTAAAGAAAATCTGTTATGTTTTGGAGTTTTTAAACTAAAGCATGGACTGGATTCTTTTTTAACAGAGGGCATCAAAATCTAAAATTCAAACAAAAATGAAGTTAGCTGGTTTGTAGTCTAAGTCAACGAAATGTCATTAATGACCGTATAGTACGCTACCATTCATTTATATCGGCTATGATGAAGAAACGTCCGCAGTTGATTCCTTTGAGCGAAAAAATCAGTACAGTAGAGTCTTATCATTTACTTTATGTTCAATTTTGAATCCAAAATCCGAATTTATAAAATTAAAATTTGTTATACTTACGTTACATAAAAGTCTTAGATCTAAAGAAAGAGCTTTCAGACACGAAAAAGTTATGTTTTGGTGCAGTGATTGCAGCGAAAATAACAGTTTCTAGAATAAATTAAAAATTGGTATTAAAAACAGTAGCCTTGAGTATTTATAATAAATTAAACCATTTATAAAATTGCAACATCACGCTACCAAAAGAAACCAAAATATGTTATTATAGTTACATATTTTTAAGAAAAGACTTATATACCAATGTTTGAAGCTATACTTCTTTTGGCACGTCAAGACTAAAATCTTAGCAGGCAATGGGAAGTTGTGCGCGCACTGATAACGAAAAATCAAAAGTATGAAGTTGGCCGCGCTACCAAAAATTCGAAAGTATGAAGTTGGTCATGAACGAAATCAATGCACTTTCTGGAAACTAATGTACTAGAAAAGTATAACCTTTTTTATGTCTCATAGCGAAAAAAGTAGAAACCAAAATAAAATTTTCAAAGTGTTTTTAAATATTTGAAAAATTAGTTTTTAGTCGCGTATAACTTCAAACGCACGTACATAAATACACGTACCTACTTTTTTATTACTTTTCTGAAAAGAGTAGCAAAGTATACTTACAATTCTGTTCAATTTTGATTTTCTTGAAAATACTTTAATTTTGTGTAATATTCTAGCGCTCTTTTCAATTTCGATTTTGCAAAGAGACGCGCTTATAGTTAGTATGATCATATAGCCTGCATAATTAAGAGGTTCCGAGAGAGCAGTCGGTGTATAGTAATTGATTAATCTATTTAAGTTCATCAATGCTGAAAGAAAAGCTAGGAAGACCAGCAATAATAACTGACATCCAAATAATGTACTGATATCTTTTGCAGTGCTGCATAAAATATGGTGTTGTTTCTTCAAAATTGTCAAATTAATGGTCATTGAATGTAAGTTTTCACCTAGAAACAAATTATATTTCTTACATTAACTATAATTGTCATTTTTGTCTCAATGTTAGCTCCAGTTCTAAGAATATTAATGAAAATATGAATATGCCAATAATTTGGTGTTTCCTACACTGATCAACACTTAATGCTAGGACACAGAAATCGTCAGAAAATTTGATTTGACTACGACCTTACATTATGACTAATAAAGATTAAAGATTAAAATGGAATGGGATGGTCTCTTGGCCCAAATGCACCACATCCTCAAAGGATTTTTGTGCTTCCCCTTTTACTGGATCTAGTCAGCAAACAATCTGGATCTTCTTAAGAGCTCCAGAAGATTGTCAACTAGATTGTCCTGTGGAAATATTCCATCCTCATCAATGTAGCCAAAGATAGTTGTCCTCCTGTAGGTTAAAACCTCACATTCGAAATTCGACATTATTTTCTTATGGTACTGTGACCAATACTTATTTCTCCATAAGAAAATAATTTTACATCGATTCTGCTTGAAAAATAATTCTAGCAATGAAAAAATCCCATTCAAAAGTTTCAAATCAATAATTACTTACCATAATTTTTTATTTTTCTTGTTCCTCTTACAATATTCTTTATTTCACCGTTTAGCGCTGACATTTGTTGTTTAATTAATGTAGTATGTATTGTAAAAAATAACATTATTTCAATTTTGTGCAGCTGTGGAAAGCAATATCCAAATATTTTGGAAACTACACGAAAATAGCTCATAGTTGCAAAGTTAGTGAATTGATTAGAAATTCCAAAACAAAAAGTAATAATCGCAATAACGATATGTAAATACAACAGTGCTATCACAGGATTATAATTTATAAAAAGATGAAATTTCCTTAAATTTTGATCAACTTTTAAAAAATTATTATACATTTTAATTATTTTATGGCGATTGCGGTTATTTAAATATATATTTAATAACGCAGTGACGATTGTCGTGTTTCTAGAGACAGCAAACATAATTTCTAAAATGGTTCTTGGCTTATAATATTGTTCACGAAGTGATAGACATAATCCAATCAAAATTATGACAATATTTAAGATCACCAGAAATGAATTAGCGCCAGTAAATTCACACTGGCAACCGGAATTATTATGCGCGCATAGAAATGTTGGCTGAGCTAACATTTTATTTATGAATAATGCCGGTTTTAATGCTTCATATAAATGCAATCGATTTTTTCTTTTGCCAACAAAAAAACATTTAATAAATGTATTCATAATTATTGTCTTAGCAGCTTTATATATTATTTTAAAATATGACGTCCAATGGATGGATGATGAGCTTCCACAGGATCTGAAGTCCATATTAATGAATGAGGAAAACAGGATCAAGTCTCTACTTCATTACCTAAAAAGTATAAACAAATATAAAGATATATAATTATACATAATTTATTTGAAATGTTACATACTTACCATCGTCTTATTATTATATATACTTATCTTGCCTTATATCTAAGGGAATTGTAAGTTTTAACGCGATAATGGCCACAGAAGCAGATTCGCATTTATTTTAAAATAAAAAATACAAAAATAGTAATGGTGCGAATGACGTCTGTTATGACACAGTGTTGACAAACGGAAAAATAATAAAAAATAAACTTGTAAGTAGTGCAAAATTTTTATTTTTTTCATTAATTTATTGTAGGAGTTCTCTTAAAAATTGCAATTTAAATTTTATACTAGATTTGATTTTTTATACACCTAATAGAAAACGTTTTTGGATGATGTTTCATATGAAGAGAAAAGAACGTTACTGAAAAGTGCAGTTTGTCTAACGGACTTTTTAATTATTATAAAAGCACTTCAAAAAAAAAAAATCCAATTGTCAATCGAACGCTATAATATGCTGAGGGGGGAGTTTTCACTAATATTTTTATTTGTTTATATACTTACGTTTAAGATAATTGACAAAGTGACCACAATTTTTCATGACTTACGATTGTCATAGATATAACCTATATAATATTATTATTATAAGTAATTTGTTAATGGTAAAACTTGCCTGTTAGTATAAACTGTACTCACATAATACTCCAAATTAAGGTTTGAAGAATCAACTATCATTATTTTTATTTAAAAATTTTAAATACCTTACCGTCTTCACGAGTTGATAAAATAGCTTTAATAATTTTAACAGACCTCAAACATTTTACCAAGAACACCGAATATGAGAACGATGTAGAGTAATGGCGCCGATCTTCAACAGTGACCGATCACATTTATATTCATTATTGAACGGTAATAAGCAATAACGTCTTTAGCCACATTTTAAAAAATCCGGGTCGCATAGCCAAAATCCTGCCGCAATATAGTGTATTTGCTAATATAGACAGTAGGCTTTATTATGCGAACTTAAGTTGGTTTTTGGGCAAAATAAAAAATTTGACTCATTAATGCACCCCTTAAAAGAACATTTTTTTTCTCAATTGCAATATTATTATCAATCGAACCTCTATACCAAATTATATACACCTTTCAGTAAATAATTCACAATCTGCTAACTGTTTGGCCGATTTTATTAAAATTATTTTAGAGGGTTAAATTTCAATTTTGAACCGATTCGGAGAATTTTTTTGGTATTTTGGGGTTCAAAGACATTTTTCAACCCCTAAAAACTACCATTAAAATGGCCCGATTAGGCCCATTTTGAATAAGCTTCTTGCGGTGATGGATTTTCAACGCGTGGGCCAAATTTAATTTAAATCAATTAACTCTTTCGAAAGTTATTGCCCGCACCTCTATATATATATATATATATATAAACATTTTTAAAAATGGTACCAAAGTGCTTAGGAGTTTATTAAACGTCGGGAGATTTTGGTCCGACCCCTAGGTCCCGCCACTCGACCGACGCCAATAGTGTATGTTGCCATATGGCAAATACACAAAAAATAAAATATTGACAATGTGTTAACTGAACAGTTCTGAACTCGAATAATTTTAATAGGTATTTTGATCCTAGATTTAACTTTTCGCGAAAATTTGTAGAGTTGCTAGCTCTAGCAAAAGTTAACACCACCATAAACAATTAACAAAAAAAAGTACGCTAATAAATCGAAACTATTCCCTATTCACGCAATGTAAATAAACAACTTTTAATCTCAGAATTTTAAACGGTTTTGTTTTAAAAAGAACTAATTTTTGCTACACATATTTGCAACTGTCAGAAGTGAATGCTACGACTTAGAAATAAGGGATTGTTATTCTGATCGAAGCATCTGATCAGAAAAAGCTGTCTTAAAATTGAAAAAATGTTCCTAGGAAAAGTTGTTGTTTATATCGTAATTAACAAGATAATGATCAACTGTGGAATAAGTTGAATTTAACGTTATTTTAGTGGTCGATAACATGTAATTTCAAGAAATAAAACTTTTCTTTGACACTAGGTAACTGAAGTTGTATTTTTTTTAGTGAAGATTAGCCATTTTTTATTTTCCTATACAATTTTCGTAGCTTCTTTTGGTCTTTGTTGATGATCTATCTAGTCGATTACTAGTCCCTTTACCCTACTATGCTCTCGTATAATCATTTTGCTCTAGACTAAAATAAATTCAACACATTATTACGCCATTCGTAAAGGTTTCTTCTACGATTAACAACACTTATTTTAACCTATTTTTAATAGCACATGAGCAAACTAATGGCGCTATTTTGTGTGGTGAGTGTTTAAATTAACAACGCTTTTAATTTTTATCTCACTTTAACTTATGTGACCTTAAATTTATTAGAAAGTGACAAAAATTAACAGCTTTGTAAATTCTTACGTTGATAAATCGCAAAATTGTTCAGGACAATAGTGGATATGACTGTTTTGACTTGAACAGAAAAACATTTTCTTGGATTTTTTCTTTAAGTTGGAATCGATTGAACGCGATTTATTCTATAAGAATATTCTCAGATTTTTTTAAAGTAAAATGACAGAAAATTGAGAAATTTTTGAAAAATAGATGATCCCCTTTTCGTATAACATTAACTATGATTATAAAAAAATCACACTGATTCGATTCCAACCATTGGTAAACCTTTATCTTGTTCGTTTCGGAGATATAGTCGTTTAAACTATTTGCATTTTGAAGATTTTAAACCGTCATAACTTCCAAACTAAACGAGATACGGACTTGCGCTTTGGCCAAATCTATTCAGCGTACTGTTTCTATCAGGCACGTTAATGTTAAACATATCTGAGATATCTTTATATTTTTCCAAACAATAAACTAAAAAATAAACGTATTAATAAGTGCTAACGATGATGAATAGTTTAATTCTTTTGACAAAGTGATCCGGCCAGCATGACGTCATGCTGGTCGCCTCAAGATTTTTGGGAAAACCTTTGAGGAAGTAATTAAACTATCGGTGGTACTAATTAGTCCTGATTATGCAGTTTTAGTAGCCCTCTCAGTTTTTCGGTACTGATTTTTGACGGAGAAAACGTAACGCGTAAAACTACTTATAATTAACAGCAGATAATCGTTAATAAATAAATAATAAGTAAATAAAATGCTCAAATTATTTATTGCACTACGAAAATCCGAAATATAAACATTTACCAAACTTTGAACAACAACGACTTGTAGTAGTCCTGTAATTGTAATCTTTCAAAACGAAAAATAAAATTAACACACAAATAAGTGCACTTACACAAACCTACATAAAAAATAATGCTAGGCCGAATTATCTAGTCTGGTGAAGTCCCGTCTTTATTACCAACATGTGCAAAAACCATCTCAAAACTCAAAAATGTATCGAAACTATTTGTTTTCAATCATTTACTTTAAACTGCACTGCAACCAGAAAATAGGTTAAAAAATTTGCTGCGATCTAAAACAAGACAATATAATTTTAGTTATAGTAGTAATTAAATAATTGAAAATTTGAATGATTACCGATGCGATTACACTAATTTCCAAATCAAAACAGACAGCATTCAGTTTCACTGGCGTGAAGTGTAATTTATGCAAAAACAGTTTTATCTGCCGTTGTTCTTCAACATTTGTAGTTTGCGATGAATGTGCTAAAAGAGTGTCTTGCAAGCGTGTTGTCTAAAAAAATATAGTATATGTTATAACTATGTTGTATATCGTTATGTAAAAAATAAGCGCGCTGACAGTTATAATTCTTTGACATGATTATGAAAAACTAATTTTTAATTCGCATGCAAATCATTTATTGAAATAAAAGAATAAAAGTGAGATAAGCGTTATTCAGCTACTAAACGATACGTGGTCTCCAAGATTACTAGAATACTAGAAGGTTGGGCGTAAGAGGCTATTTATTATGGTCACGTCTGTGATTGGTTGAGACGATTGCTTATGCCACCGAACCCCTTGCTTGATTATTCAAGTATATTTATCCTAACTGTCTCTACAAGCCTACTTCCCCCGTCCTCTCTCGCGTCTCGTCATGTCACAGCTTCAACAATACTAACGCCCAACCTTAGTTTCAAGTAATCTTGCATGGTCTCTACCATACTCTGTCTTCGTCACTCAGTAAACCGAAAAAAACTCGGAACGTGTCGCGGGACACGCGTTTGGAACGAAGTCTCTTTCATATAAGACGTTTTTCGTAACGCGTTTTATATAATCTAAAAACACCCGGTATAATCTAAAAACACCCGGTATAATCTAAAAACACCCGGTATAATCTAAAAACACCCGGTACAATCTAAAAACACCCGGTATAATCTAAAAACACCCGGTATAATCTAAAAACACGCGGTATAATCTAAAAACCCCCGGTATAATATAAAAACGTCCGGTATAATCTAAAAACACTCGGTATAATCTAAAAACACCCGATATAATCTAAAAACACCCGGTATAATCTAAAAACACCCGGTATAATCTAAAAACACCCGGTATAATATAAAAACACCCGATATAATATAAAAACACCCGATATAATCTAAAAACATCCGGTATAATCTAAAAACACCCGGTATCACCGTATACCAGTATACATTATACGTCTTAACGGTTTTTCGCGACACATTACATTTTTTGTCTTACGGTTTTTCGTGACATGAATATCACATTTTTTGTCTTACGGTTTTTCGTGACATGTTACATTTTTTCTCGGCTAGGTCCCCTCGCTAACCCGCGATAAGGAACTTCGTTTCAAAAACAATTACAACGCGAAATATTATGGTGAAGACATATCCACTAGGTGACTAGTGTAAGTCAGCGGTCACCACCTCTCATCATTCTTAAATATTTTTGAAGTTAGAATGGTCCTGTCGCCTAATTGGCTGGAATTTTTATGTATCGCTGTTGTAAATACTCACAGTTTGACGTACGAGAGTTCCGCTTCTCAATAATCTTGAAACTCCATAAGCATGTATTGTCATAAATGAATGTACCACGACCAGCATTATATATTTTTCAGGATCGTGGCCCGCTTTAACTTGATACATAAGTACGATAAAGTATGCAAATACTACGTTTGTACTTAATACGACGCCTTGATGAAACAATATAATGACAGAAATAGCTTGTCCAAAATTACTATACCTTTCGCAAATCTCTTCATGCACTGCCCTAAGATAATTCAACTTTTCAGCTAAGTTCAGTTGAAAGAGCACAGGTTTATGATTTCCTTTACAAAACTCTATACTCGTAAATCCAAATAAAATTTTTTTGATGTCGTGTACAACGACTTTTTTTGACTGTAAAACGTTTCGCGTTAATGACTCGAAACAGTTGAACAAATTATAAAATAAACTGCACATTAAGTGAATTTGCATGTACACTGAAAGTGGTACAGTCACTGTAAACATTTCCAAATATCGTAGTAAATGTAAGCGTGAAGAATTTTGAATATTTATAAATAATGAAAATAAAATAAATTGTGACAGTATAATAGTTAATAAGACAAGTTTTGACAACATTCCTAATTTACATAAACTTTTAACGGCCGTTTCACAAAATACGTCTCGTTTCAATAACGGTTGAATGGAATTGAACACGATTGCAATTTGCCTTGAACTCATTATTGCAATTATTATTAAAAGTATATCACAAAACGGATGAATATAATCTATAAGTAGCAATATATATAATTGTAATTTGTATTTTGGGTCCATCAATATTTCCGGCATTGGTTGACTACAAGCAAAAATGCATACAACACACAGCAATAATGAATAGGCTACCCAACGGTAAGATATTTCGAACAAACATCGATTTGTTCGATTTATATGCGACCATTGTATCGGCAACATTCCAAATAATCTTGATACTTGAAATAACTGTTTGGCCAATGCACAGAAACAATCACGTTGTTTTTTTAATTCGATCATTTTTTAAAATATTTTCACGATTCTTGATGTAGGCAATCAGTTGTTCGAATTATTCGACTTTGAAAAGACTCCTTTAAGTACATATTTTTAACTTCACTTCGTACTAAAACAAAACTTTTCAAAAACGCTGCTGATTTTTTAACAATAAAAATTAGATTAATAATTTGTAAATATTTTATTTGTTGTAAAAACCGCGTCTTACATTTTAGAACAACAATTTTTTTTAATTTAATGTTATCTCCAAATGCGTTAAAATGTTTTTTTTCCCACAAAATTGAGATTGTAGATTATGGGGACGCGCGACTACATAGATCATCAGTGTCTATACTAAACAGTGGTATATAAGAAGAATGTTTCTATATTAAGTTAATTTCACTTTTTTTAAATGAACTGCGCACTAAAGTAGTCTTTGGAGACATACAAAACAATTTTTTATATACAAAAATAATCAATATTAGACATATTATAATTTATATCTTAGAAAGTAACATTTTAATAAAAGGAAGTAATAGTTGATTGTATATCTAGTGTCGTATAATTGAGTATTTGAATAAAAAAAAACTACTCATTTTTTTTTTTAAATAATAAGTATATCGTAAATAATATTGAAGAATAAAAAGGAAAAAAAATTAAGTCATAGGTAATTAGTAACAAATTAATTAAAATGTATAAAAGTTCATAAGATATCACGTGACTACACAACGTGCCAGGAATGTTTGTGACGTCAAAATGATACAAGTCGTGTATTTGGGTATGTTTTATTATACATGCTATCAAAATAACCATGGCAACCAGAGCCATAAAAACATTTTGACGTCAGAGAGGTTTTTGGCGCGTTATCGGATCTTAGCTTAAACACTATTTTTAAATTAAATATAACTTTTTAATTATGAAATTAAACAAAATAATAAAAGTAGTTTTGCTATAAAACTTGTATGTGATTTTTCCATGTATGTAAAAAAAATTCATTCAAAAAGCCAATTGTATATATTAGGTGTGACATTATGTTAAAAACGAGTGTCAGCGAGTTTTAACAGATACGAGGTACACATAGTAATTCTTGCATATTCTCCCTACAAAATAATTGCTTTTCATTGCTGTATATTGGCAGTAAATTGACCCGTTTAATACTAGTGCTATGATCTAAGACAAATAAATGCTATCTTACCTAGCCAACAGTAATTTTCAAAAGCGACTTTTCTGTTACCATTGAACATTACAAGATGAATAAAGATGGCAATAAAGCACGTGTAGTTTCCGTAAACAACCCAAAATATATTGCAAATATTTACAAAATCATCTGTCAAAAATAAAGAAATATTTTTTATGATGTAAAAATATATTTTATAAGAGGTAGGTACGTGCCAAAAATGTAGTATGTATCTTGCACTTGATTATATTAAACCTGTATCTAGATAAAAAAAATGTTCACTAAAAAGTTTGTTCTATGGAAGGTGTAATGAGTTTATTGTAACTTTTTTAGAATTATTTTTTATAATACGTTCATATATTTAGTCTATCAGAGGTTCAGTTTAGAATGAACATATCTCCAATAATTCTAACGTGAATTGTATTGAAAAAGTTCAAATCTTATGGTTCATCAGATAAATGAAACTGTAACGCCACAAGTAAATATGTTATAAGATTTCCAAAAATCTGCAAAAAAATATTTTATATCATATTTTGTCTCAGTTACAAATAATTACATAATATGCTATAAAGAAAATATTTATACCGAAGCTATTAACGGTAAATCAATTGTGTAACAAATTGCGTCTAGACATAACGGTGCAAAATGTAACTTGTCCATAAAAATTTTATATTGTTTCACTTCTTCAAAATTGTCTGTAATTGTTGAAAAATGAAGAAGAACTGAATTCAGTCTGTGATTCTAAAAATTAAAAAAAAATCTTATTAAGTTTTAAACCATTGTGTATAATTCAAAATTTCATAATGGCAGCATGAAATCTTTTTAGAAGTATTTTTTTTTCATTTCAGTAAAACTTAAAACAAATTTGTGAGAGATCATTTTATTTAATGTCAAAATTATAGAAAAAATATAAAAGAACACAGAAACTCAAAAATATGAAAGGAAACATTGGCTCTGTAGAATTTGGAACGTAAATACTATTCTTATGACTTTTAGATAGATTGTCGACTAACAGACGTTCAATAACTGAGGTCATTAGTGAGAATAATAGCTATTCGGCTAGATGTTAAGGCTGTCGAAACGCTCTGAATTTAAGCCAAAAATAGAGCTTCGGCTGTCAACTGATTGTAGATTTATTCGTCAACATTCTGCAAAAAATATTTCCCTATAAGGAAGATAAAGGACAAATCTAGGTTTCTAATGGACTACTTTTGTAATTTATGTACGATTTACTAGAAAAAAGTTGGCATTAATTGTGCTAAAAAAACACACGTTTTCAATGTCACACTATGCCCTTATTCGTACTTATTTCACAAAACTGTTCCATCACAAACCTAAAGTGACTTCCTTTTTCAGAAAAGTTTTTTAAATCATCAAAATATTTCCAAAAATTAGAGTAATCAATCGTTAGCGGCACCCTTGCAATATAGCATCTTGTATCCTCGTAGTTGGCACCAGTGCGGATGATTTGAGCGAGACAGAGCTAAAGAAGGTAACATTCACAATATGTCTTTTGCCTACCTAGCTCCTTACCGCTGGGTCTCAGCACAAACAAAATTCAGAGCGTTCCGACAGCCTTAAGATATTAAATTACTTCTTACCATCGACACAAGTTTAGATCCAAATCTCAAATAAATAATTATTCCACAAATATGTAAAAATACATAGGAATAACACACCGTAAGAAACGTTATTTTCTGATCAATAAATTCATCATTGGGAGAAGTTTTGTGTAGGACAACAATGCAATATACGTAGAATACCATAATAATTAAAATCATTGCTAAATGTATCAATAATATTGGTGCAAATGCATTATTAAAATCATTGAATGCCAAACAAATTTTTTCGTGTAATATTCTAAGATAATCCAGCTTTTCAGCTTTTGAGGCAAACTCGATTACAGGCAATAAATAATGATTTTTATTACAATTTTTCTTTCTTTTGAAACGTTTTAGCGTAGAAAATTGATGAGATGTAAAATGTACACCATAAAAAATCGTATTCACTAACAAAGATTTGTAACAGGTAAGCAAGTTGATAAAAAACAAGCAACAGAAACTACAACCAAGATAAATTGACAAAGGAATACTGAACGCGATAATTATGAATAGTCTTAATATATCTCTGATATAATATCCATGAATAAAGATTATATAAAACTCTAAAAACATTTGAATGGCTATAGAAACGAAAAAAAACTTCATGTAAAAATTAGTACTGTTCCGAAAAGTGCAATCAGATAAACTGCATCGAAGAAATGGTCGAATTAATATTTGTAGTTTATTTAACGAGTTTGCTATATACCGAGCACGATTAGCACAAATAACAATTAAAAACAAACACAGAGTTGGTATTGTCAGCACTAATACTTCGTATAATAATTTTTGAAATTTGAATTTGGATCCACAGAATATTTCTGGTACATTAATATGTCCTAAAGCTAGATATTCGATTGCGACAACCAAGAAAGAATAAACAGTCCATCCCGCAGACATTTTGTATTCACAATTTCTGGATTTACTTGAGTTGTGAGACCAACTGATAGGACAGACACCAAAAACTCTTAAAAATTTTAAAGGATTATTTAATAAACTACAAAAACACTTTCCTCCTTTCATGATTAAAAGTAAAATGTAGACTACAAAGTAATCTAGGTTAACTTTTATATACCCTTCTTTTCACACACGGAATGATAATTTCATTTTTTTAATCAGCTTATAAAACTGGCACCAAGTTACATAATTTAATTCTTGTTGCGTGACTCATTTGTCTAGATATAAATTTTTGTTGCCAACCTTTCCAAAAATAAAGTTTCTTCCTTTTGTTTTAAAGGTTAAAATAGTATATTACACTACAAGAGCCGAAAGTTGAATGCCCTGTACTGCACCATATGATGCCTGAGGTGAAGTCGAGGGCATCGGATGTCACTCAGTGCAGGACTCTCAGCTTTCTGCTCGTGTATACTATTTTTCTTCATATCCGGTCGAAAGCACGCACTTTCATCAATATATATAAAAAGACTAATTACTTTCAAGTGAGCAATGTTGAGATTATACGTAACGACATATGAATCTAATATACGAACAGCAGTTGGCTACTTTACTACTGCCTACTGGCGAACATGTGACCTGACGAACGGCAGTTTCACGTATCAGTGCGCATGATAAAACTGTTTAGGCCCGCCTATACAGACGATATGAGAGTAATTCCAGCTGTGATTACAACAGTGCATAAATGTTGTAATTTCGGCTCTAAAATCGAATCAGAAAGTACGTACTTTCGGCATGGTATGAAGATAAAATATTTCATATATTATCATGATTGTACTGTGTAAAGTGGATGCTGATGACCTGTCAAACGTCTATAATCTGCCATTTATATCAAATGGTCCAACGCAACTAAGACTGATTTTACCATATAGAAATCTATAAATTAGTACGTACGTATTCATAATACTTTTTTGTTCAAAAATACAAAAACACCCCCTGTATAGCCTCCCTCCCTGCATTTTCTAGTGGTAGTTATTCTAGTTCATACTGATGCCAAGTGAGTATCCATGTGTCAATGCAGTTTTTGAGAAAAATGTTGTTTTTTCAATTTTTTTACCTGTCTTTATCGCCTTTATTGTTCAAAACTCAATAATTATTTATGATTTTTAAAACAAATATGCGAGACAAGTTGTTTGTAGAAATAAAGTACATTGAAAGTGAAACCACTTTTCTCGGTTTATTTTATTTTTAAGTATTGAACATAGTATTATATTCGTATGAATATTTTTACTTAAAATGACAAATTCTTCCACTTCCCTAAAGATTTCCTCGTGAAACACCCTGTATACTACAGATACAGTGACCTTACAACCGACTGCAATAAATTTACAGTTACAGATAAAGAGATAGTGGATTATATAGACGCGCGACAGCTGAGGTCATCAGCGTCTATATATTTTTTACAGTTACATAATTGTGCCGTTGAAGTTTATTAAAAATTTCAGATCGATAAGTGCATTATTAGATATTATGTAGATTATGATACTACTTGATAATTACATGTTTTTTATTATTATCTTCTATTAAGGCTTATCTTAATTCGAATAAATATGTAAATAAAATACCGAGGTAACTCTTATCTTTCATCATGTCGTAATGGTATAATTTTTTCATAAAAAGTTTGAAATAATTTTTATTCATTGTTTTTGTTGATTTTTTTATCCCTTGGATTTGTTATATATTTTTTTTAACTAAATTATTAATTTATATAGCTATAAATCTTTCTTGGGCTTATATTTCGAGACTCTGTACGTCAAAAAAGGGGTAAAAAAATTTTTTTTTGTGAGTACACTCCTGTAGGGTCTCTACAAATAAGTCTTATCGAGTGAAGGAATTTTGGTTTTGTTCAATAAAAATAGTGGCATGGTGGGGGCTCTTAAAGTAGTCAATTTTGGTGTCCTCTCGTCTTATTTGGAAAATATCTAAGCTAGAAAAATGAAATTTAGTAAAGATACAGCCTTCACGATTAACAACAAAGTTACGCCAAAATCGATTCAGTGATTTTTAAGATAAGTGCCTCAGAAAATTTAATACACAAGTCGTTATCAGAGCCACAATAAGCTTGAAAAAAATTTCGTCCGAAGTAATCCATTATATTTAGTACGAAACCTGTGGACCAATGCATTTGGGACTTTGCTGATTTTATATTTATATCGTGATCGAAAACATTAAAAATATATTATCTTAAATTGTTCCAAACTTTTTTTAAGAGATTTATTTTACTGCATGTTAACTTCCAAGTGTCTTTTGAAACGACATTCACCGATGTAAAAGTAGGGCGCGACCTTAACAATTACAGTTAATATATTAATAGGACTATCAGATGACAATGCACACAACACAAAACAGAAATAAATAAAATGAGCATTATTCGTGATAAAAATTACAACAGTAAAAAGTTTTTTTTATTCATTAGATATGACATGAATTTTTATTTAAATAATATTTCTTTAGATTAGTAAAACGTTCACTACGATATAGTTCAGAAGACTGAATAAATAAATAAACAGTAGGGTAGCTATAATTTCTACAAATTACAATTGTTACAGAACATTCATCATTACAATGCTATATTAGCAAAATTTATTTTGAAACAACTGTGAAAATATATACATAATATATAAATAAATTTAAAAAAAAAACATATCTTCACTCTTAACACTCTTCTCATCTTATTTTTTGTAGGGTTTGTTTTGGTTTTAAATTAAAAATAACAGGTCTTTCATGTTTATTGAAACTCGCTGACCTCGTCATAAGGTTATATCATAGCTCGTTCATAATAAATTTAATTACGGATAAACATTTAGTCGTAATGGAATGTGCTAGACCCATCTAACATGGTCCACAGTATGTTTCGAATAGTTTGTGGTGTTAGAAACTAAGCAATGTTTTTGTTTAAAATAAATTTCATGAATAAAAAATCGCGTACATATCAAATAAGCCACAGACCGTAAATAAACCCCGAAGAAAAAGAATGTTTGCGGCATTGTCTTTGATTGTTTCAATCGATCCAAGTCCTGGGACAACACTAAACCTCGTCTGGATTTACATTTCCCTGTCAAATAGGTACTTCGTTCTAGCTTTTTATTTAACCACAAACATCGTTGTATTTACAGTTGGTTGATACAAAGTGAACTTCTTAAAACACTCACATGTGCTCTACCTACAGACAAACGTTTCTGTTAAGGGGTAACACCACTGTAAATTTTTCAAAAAATCGATTTTTTTTTAGGCTTAAACAATACTTTGAACCTTTTAGAATATGGGGAAAAATATTTCATACCTCAAAGTATTTTTTTTTCTTGTAATTTCGAGCTCTTCGAGCTCTTTCCCCTTGATATCTATAATGCATTTCAAAACTTTAAATGCGTTTTTCTCGAAACACGATTTTTCAAAACGGCACGCAGCATAACTCCAACAATTTTCATTCTTTTCATTCGAATTTGTTACAATGTCTTTAAAATAAGATTTTGAAGAGAAATACGTAGGGGATTTTCGATAAGTTAATTTAATCATTAATTATTAACAAATGATTATGTTTTTTTTATAACAAGTAATTAAAAACACTTGAAAATTCTACAAATATTCTTTATTTCTCGACGATCGTTTCGGACAATAAGTCCATCCTCAGGAGTACTCCTGAGGATGGACTTATTGTCCGAAACGATCGTCGAGAAATAAAGAATATTTGTAGAATTTTCAAGTGTTTTTAATTACTTGTTATATTTAATCATGTTCTACCAAGTGCCGAGTGAAAAATCAGTGCAAATTGTTTTTTTTTGTTGAAAATTTAACGATTTAATTCAAATACTCGCCAATCACACAAAAATCAATATTTTTAAAATCCCCTACGTATTTCGCTAGCTATAAGCATGTACAATAAGTGTTTTTTTTCTAAATCCAAATTTGCAGCAGCTACACTGCGTGCCGCAGAGTGCCTCAAATTCTGCGTGCCTCGCGAAAATGGCTGTGGTGCCGTCATTTTTGAATATTTTTTTATAATAATTTTCTATTTTGTTACTTAAATATACGCTAAATAACTTCCTCCAATATTATAATTTTATAACCTTTCCTTCCACCCAAAAAAAAATGACAAAAAAACACGTTTTTTAGGCTGTTAAAGTGGTGTTACCCCTTAAGTGAGTAGTCGTTTTGTGAACACTCTCGTTTCAAGTATGTTTCAAACTAAAGATGAGATATTTAGAGTGAAAAGTATCGAACTATTTGATGATGAAAATACTCGTATGTCTATATGTCTCGAGAGATTATTCAAAATCATTCGAATGATTTTTATACCAAACAGTTACTACTTATAATACAATCTCCAGTAATAAATTATTATACTATACGCTCTTTCCTTATTCTTTAGAACAGTGCATGCAATTGTCTCTCTCAGATTGCATTTCACAGTATTTAATATTTGGTTATTTATACTTTTAGCTGCCACTGTTCTATGAAGTACCGCGCACGTACGTGGCTCTCCAAATGGAAAACCCGAGCTAAATTCATTCGTTAAAATAATCACATCGAATGCATAAACCAAGATACTAATGCATTGCATAGTACTGAATACGATTACTTACGTCTTTAATCTGCACCTATACTATATATGTAGGTGACTCTCTCAAGACTAACAATCGAAACCTAGAGAAAGATTTATTCGAGAGTTCAGGCACCTATTATTATGATACATACAGCTGAAGGAATAACTTCAAATGAATCATTCGATTATAAAAATCATTCGAATAGCAACTTTTTGATTCTCAAAACCACTCGATTATTCCCAAGGCTATTCCAAACCAAGAAATTATTGATAGCGGAATTTCACAGACATACTAAGAAACATGTCACACAAACTGGCATCAATAACATATCATCTAGAAAACGAAGAGGAGAGTATTGACATTTTTCTTCCAGCTTTTGATCCAAAATTCAAATAGAACAATAAATATATTCTCACCAATGTTTGAATCTATGAATATTTCACTTACTTGTAATCCACAGGGTTATTTTCATTTGATATACAACGTTCGACATAGAATCAAAGAATGTTTCTGGCAAAAATTATTTAAAATAATCCACTTATTTGGACGGAATCACAGACCGACTCAGAAGCGGATTTAGAATTCACTGTTCCAGAAACCGCAGTCCCTAATAATGTCCCTAATTGTGCCATTTGAAAAAGACTTAAATTTTTTAAAATTTACAAAATAACAACGTATTGCATTCATGTAACAAAGATTTCGTTTTTTTAATGGGTGATCTTTGTCTTTCAAGCCACTCCCTTAAATTTGCTAACAGACGTATAGCCAAACAAACAGGACAAAATAACATAAAAATGATTTTTCGGGAAAAAGGACTTTATTTATAAGTAAAACACTTAATATTTTATTTTCAGCGAAACGTCGCTGAAAATAAAATATTAAGTGTTTTACTTAGGTATAAATAAAGTCCTTTTTCCCGAAAAATAATTTTTATATTAATTACCAAGGACAAAAAAGAAATAAAGTCAATAGGACAAAATAACATTTGAACGGGTAAAAACGGGGCCCCGCCATCGCAATAATTGTCCAGTCCTAGTATTTATGTGAAACGTAAGTACAGTTTACCTGTTCTATTTTAATGAAATCAGAATAGTTTGCCCATAATATGCAACGCGCTGCACTCTATTGCAAATTACTAAGGCGTTGCAGTCTGCCTGTGCTCTATTTTGCATATGTATTGCCTTATTAGCCAGAATTATACTTTGCTTTCCACCCGACATGTCTGGAAAATATTATGGAATCGAATTCGTAGCTGAATAAATAGCCATGACAAAATAAACAGCTGTTAGAACAAAGTTATTCTAACTTTGTTCAAAATGCACACGGAGACTTTTCCTTTATCATTGTCGATAATAATAATACAATCCTTTTTACGCAGTTGTTTCAACTTTCAATATTATTGTTATTATTATTAAATCGACATATTTTTTTCCATTATAATCGTACTTATAATTAATCGATCATTTTCTGTGTTTCATTAATAAAAGTGAACTCGTATGCACGATCATAACAAAGAAATGCTAGTGGAAGTAATTCAAGAAACAAAAAATTAGCCAAATTCAGTAGTACGCCAGACGGATTTGGGAGAACTATGCCTTTAATGATCGAAGAATAAATTTTAGCATACTTTTAGGCCAGGTCATGCTTAAGAATTCTGGATTATACTTACATATGAGGAAATTTAGTAATTGGTACTTAAAATAAATTGTAAAGTGCTTGATATTTTAAATACTACTAGCCGCTACCCACAGCTCTGCACGCGATTACGATGAAACACAGCAGCGACAACAGTAGTGAAGCCTTCGGCTCTACTTGGCGTCACCTAGTGGCGATATACAAGAAAGTGGATACCATAAAAACCTTCTCCATAAAAAATGCGTATATGTGCCCACTATTTCATAGCGATCGGTCAACGATGTCGAAGTATATTAATCTCAAACAGACAAACATCCATTTTTATGTGTATATAGACTGAAACATTCACATATCCTATTTACTATTTACTTACTATTAATAATACAAATACTTCCGAAATAATTCAATTAATTGTACAGGTAATTCAGTTACTACAAACATATTTATAATAATTTTATAGTGAAGTAGGAAAATGTATAAAAGTTACATTTTACTTTGTTTTTAATTTTAAATATAGAAATAATAGCTAATAGTTTGTTATAATATTATGACACATGCATTGCTGTTATTATAATGCGATATTAGCTAACAATGTTACTGTCATAATATTATAGCAAATATTAGCTATTATTTCTATATTAAGAAACACAATTGTGACCGTAATGAAACCATTTTTTCTTTTTAAATACATATTTAGAGTTTAATTTTGTTGAGCTTTTGCAATACAATTGGTTTGCAAAATATGACATTTCATACGATGCGCTTGTGACGAAATAATATATTCACAATAAACAAACTATCGAATAGCGAAAACCTCATTAAGTGATTTAAATGATAACCCCGAATCCGATTTAAAAAAAATTGCAAGCCGATTTTTTCCAGCGACCTACAGAATTTCATTCTTTAGATCCTTCTGAACTTAAATCATCAAACGGATTGAATCTACCGAAATTTTCATACGCGATGCAACCCAGCACCTGTACTTTAAATCAGTTATTTGCCAAGCTCAGTTAGCGGACATGTAATTGTACCTTTAGAAAGTTAATGCGCTTAAACATATTATTTTCCACATTAAATCTAATCACTTATAATGTTTATATGGCGTAGTTTCGCAAGCGATTTTAATGTTAATCCTGTTTTAAGAAGTTCTTCCACTGACTGCCGTATAATAGATGATCTAAACAACAAAGACATAACGCTATAGTTATAACATTTCCAGTTAGCCGCCTTATTTATCTGTTACTTAAGTTAGCTTAACATGTTAAGTAAACGTACGATTACTCATTAATTACCTTAAGATCTCGCGGATAAAGTAAATACGCTTGATAATATAATTTGCTATTTCATATAGTATATGCATTTAATTTTAAGGTTGCTACGAAGTATCAAATTAATAAAGATTTTACACTTTAGATTAAATAAAATACGATGTTAATTTTTTTTACATGTAAGAATGTATTTTAAAACAATGAAAATGAGCATCACCAAAGTTTACAACTAGGGCACCAGTGTGTCCAAAATAAGTTGGTTTAAAATTTAATAAATCATTGACGATACCAATTTGCTGTGTTTTCCAATGTTCAAATTACAGAGGTTTTGTATTTCTAAAGGATCCAACTTCAGTAACAGAGAAAAATTTACCTTCAATGCGCTAAAAGAAGTATAACTTCAAAAATACAGTAGAGCTTCACAAATCCTAACACACGCTAACTTGGAATGCGTAATGCTTTGTGACACTTGATTTTAAAACTTAAAAATGGATACTTACATAAAAATTAAGACCTGTTTTTTTTCCTTACCCCTGATGGCGTCTGGGGTTAGAACCCCTAATGCCAATATCGTGTATTCTCCTAAATTTAACATGTATTGACTGGGACACAAAAAATGGATTTATACACGGATTTTAAGGATATGAGACATGGAAAGCTACGAGCCAAGCGTGCAGGTATATACAACAAGATGGCTGTGACTATGGATCTGAAGGTGGGGAAACATACAAAAGGCTTACTAAAAACTATGGTTATTGTACCTATTTAGACCTAAATTATTCATTTTAAAATGTAATTCCATATTTGGAACAAAATTTCATAATAATATTATGGAAAGCATTATCATTTTTACTTAGTAAATTACTAATATTTAGAGGGGGCCGGCAATTAATATCTATTAGTTGCGTGATTAGATCATTATCTTGGATGTTAGAGCAACTAAAGAGCATGTGGTTGGAATGTCCTAATAATATACCATCACACTCACAGTACGGGGAGTCTTTGATGCCAATTCGAAATAGGTGTACCGGGAAGCATCCATGGTTAATTCTCATTCTAGTTATTAGTACTATATATGTTTCCTGCTAGTATCAGAATATGAATTAAACCAGGAGTGTCTGTCTTATAATTACCAATTTTACTTCAATAATTTTTGGATAATGAGCGATCATACAGTGCTCAAATGGCATATAAAAAATCTTCCGGCATATAAAATCTTCTGTTGAAATATTCGTCATAATTTTCAACAATTTGTATAATATTATGGTCGTAATGCATCAGCGCGACTGCAAGTAGCGATGTGGGGATGCGAATTCATATTCTGGTTACCGGAAAGCCGGCTAACAGGTTCAAGTGAGACTTTGTAGTGCAAGTAATGAGCCACCCGGGGAATGGGATCTGGCTCTCGCCAACAACGTCGACAACGGACGAATGCGCATTTTGGTAAGCGGTGGACCGCAAAAATTACACTACGTTGTAGAGGTTGAGAACAATCGTACACAAAATTGTATATTATATAATGTGTAAGATAAAACATTCACATTCAAATCCATTGTTCCTTTCACTTTCCTGATTTTTTCATGTGTTACATGTGAATCAAACGAGACACCAATTAAAATTTTCACACGGAATTATTAATTATATTGATTTAGTGACTCAAAGTTCAATTATAATAATAATAATAATGCGTTTAACGTCCGTTTCTCGACTTTATGTCATAACAGACGCCACCATTACTATTTTTTCATCTACCACTTCCCGTTATTTTCTACATTTTTTACAACTTCAACTTATGTAATAGCAATGGGCGAATGAAGGAATTATAGGAAATTAAGATAAGGTACGTAATTTTTGAACTAGGAGTTTGATAGGTGATCGGCCATAGCCTCAAATAAGGAACCATCTCGATATTTATCTGGAATTAATTGAGGGAAACCATGGAAAACCTCAATCCAGATGGCCGGTACAGGAATTACCGTTTCTCAGCGAGAGGCAGTAGGAAAAAGTCCCAGTCACATCTGCCCCCGCCGGGATTCGAACCCGGTACCTCCCGAATACGAGTCTAGTGCTGTCACCACTACTCTACCCAGCTCGGTCTCAAATTTCAATTAAAGTTTTATAGTTAATTGTCGAACTGTAATCAATCACTTATTAATATAAAATTCTTATAATCCAACTAGAGTTTGCCCTCGATTTCATCCGCGTGGTATATTAGACATATTGTACCAGGTTAAATTCTTTTATATAAAATCTACCCCCACCCCGTTCGGGTAGTGTATTCAAAAGACCGTCGAAATGCATTTCTTTTTTAACTTAAGTAATTTCACAGATACAGCGTATCCTTTATGAAAGTTTCCATCACTCTGTTCACCCCATAAGGGTTGTTTTTGGGATAAAATGTACCCTAGATCACTCCTGTTATGTATAGATTATATTATATCTGTAATTCCCTATTTTAATCGGGTTTTGTTCACAATTGCATAGGTTTTAACTTTTTGCGCGGAACCCTGATACTTTTTCTAACATAAAAGTAGCCTAATTTACTCCTCATAACATCAGCTGTCGGCCAATGAAAGTTCCGTCAAAATCAGTTCAGCCGTTTCGGAGATTAGCCAGAACAAACAAACAGAACAACCTGACTGAAAACTGCAAATTCGCTCTAGGAATCTTTTAAAACTGCACAATTACGGACTACGTTACGATTTTATTTATTTGTATTAATTGAACTAACTTTTGTAAAATTCATTAAAAAATCAACTCAGCAGTAGGTGGACTTTGTAATCCATTGGCTATATATACAAATACATCAATCATTAATTCTGTAAAGAGTGCTATATTGTAAAAAGTTTGGTCGCTTTTATTTTTATGTATAGATGAATATATTGACAGCTTCAATAATAATTGTTGAAGCTGTCAAAATATTCATTTAAATTAATTTTCACTGATTATAATCAATGAAAAGGGGACAATACCTAGCTGCAGTAAAATAATCGGATATCTACGTTTTTGCGTACGCCCTTGGTAGTCGTTGAATATAAAAAATCGTTGAACATTGCCAGGTTTTTGAGAAGGCCGTTAGAAAGGCAAAGAATAGAGCGTATCAATCTAAGCAGACGGTGCTGCTGATCGTTATGGGCAACACAACATTCGTTTCTTCCATATCAGTGAATAAACGAGCACAAATCGCAAGCCGCCGCTTGCCGGTGTGTTTCACGCGTCCAAAATAACAATGCTAATAGCACCGCTAGAGCTCCTCGTGGAGCCGCAAACCAA